>LQNS02000141.1:34338261-34384040 GCA_001587735.2 Parhyale hawaiensis | reverse complement strand
GGGAGGAGGAGGCGGAGGGGGGGGAGGAGGAGAAGGGGGGGGTGTGAGACTGTTAGACTGTTTTGGGATGGAGTGCGTCCTCCCACGCTCCCATGGGCCCCATGGCTACGCCAGTGCTGGGAATTATTATCTGCCAAAATAATAGGATGGTCTTAATATATCGAATCCAGGGTTGTTGAATAAGAGCGGCATTTCCATGCTCAAGTATGAGAGTTCCACGGGTCCGTCTGAAAGGCCTTCAAAGCCGTGAAAGTTTCACGGGTACAGCTAGTTATTATTATTATTATTATTATTATTATTATTATATATACACAACTAGGGCACACTGAGAGTGCATTCCTCAGCCAAGCTAGAAAACGGTAACGGAAAAGCAAATTGGCTCTGAAACCCTGATTTTTTGTATCAACTCGAAAATCTAATCATTCATGTCTTTTCATATTAATAACAGCTTAAGGAATTTTCTTGGAGATCCGTTCATAACCTTTTGAGTAATGCTGTTAGTAAACAATAAAACATTATGACAAACATGAGTCAAACATATAAACGAAGCAACCGATCTGCACCAAAATTCAACTATTTATATTTTTTAACATTAATAACAACTCTTACATATTTCATAAAGATCCATCAATAATTTTTTGAGTTATTATGCTAACAAGTATAAAATTAAAAACAGTGACAAACGAGTGAACGAATTAATGGATCGCTATAAAAATTTGGTCATTTATTCTTTGTAATATAGATACCTGACAAGTAACAACTCACGTAAATTTCATAAAAATCCGTCTTTAACTTCTTGAGTTTCGGCATCGAGAAAAATGATGCACACAAACAAACGGATGGACGGATCTTCACCAAAAGTTAATCATCTGTTTCTCATCACATACCTAACAATGCCTGTAAATTTCGTCATAACTTAGTGAGTTATCTTGGTGAAAGACAGACAGACAAAATAACAGACAAACGGACAAACGGAGAGATAAACAAATTCGACGAAAATATAACCTCATTGGTACAGGCATATTTCAAGAAATACATATATGTATCCCGCATTGGCCTAATAGCGGCACACCTCAACAACGAGTTTTACTCATAACGTTAGGTAAAGGGCAAGGACTGGTTCTGCTAGCATTCTAATGGGCTAACTATGAAATGCAAACAATTTTGAACATTAGCAGAACCAGTCCTGGCCTTCACCTAACCTTATGAGCGCAAGCTCATTGTTTTGTTAGCTATTTTGGGGCTAGCTGGGCTTTCTCGCACTAGAGTGGTGATCGATGGTGCTGGTGGTAGGTAGCAGCATCAAAAAATTCTTGAAGTTTATCTGTCGAGAAGTGGGAATGCGTTCCAACGTAGACTTATTTTCCTTCAAAATGAGACCAAACATGAGAAACAAACTATATGGGAATTTCAGCGACTTGACCGGCTGTATTGAAAGATTGTTGGCATCTAATATCCCGTATTATCACCTCTCACTTCGTTCGCGGGTGATAAAACTATGGTCAAAGTCTGGTTTTACTACAACGGAGATTTTCATGATTTTGTTCATTTATTTAGGTAATATGAGGCATTTGAAGTATTTTTTCATGAATGAAGTTTCCCTCGCAAATGCTTAGTTTTCGAAATATTTGACTTTGAATTTTCTATTGTTTTCCTATGGGAAAAATAACTGGCGATCCCATTGGAAACTGACCTTACCCGAGGCCACCGAGACACCGTGTCTCGGTGGCCTCGCCTTACCTAACCTAACCTACCCTAGCCTAACATGACCTAACTGAATTTAACCCAAAAAACCTATAAAAAGAGGATTTCCGTTACACTGTTCGAGTGTAGTTATTTTCTCCCATTGGAAAGCAATGGGAACTTCAAAGTCAAATATCTCAAAAACTAAGCATTTACGACGGAAACGTCATTCATGAAAACATCTTAAAATGCCTCATATTACCTAAATAAGTCAACAAATTCATGAAAATTTCCGTTGTAGCTGAACCGGACCTTCACTCAAAATATAAGCCTTTGTGACAAGTATTCTAACTCCAGCAAAATAAAAAAACATTGTTAAAAGGTTAAAAAAAATATTGGGAAGCCGACCAGACGCCCTGCCCACGTCTCCAAATGAGACACGTGAGGAGAAAGTTCAATAGGCCTGGCTAGGCTCAGGGCAGCTGGAGGAATTCCATGGGGATGAAGGTACAGTCAACTCCTCACATGAGAACTCCACACGCACTTCTTCGTGTTGCAAAAAGATATTTTCCTGCTGGCCCCAGATAGGTTCACGGCTGCAGTCAGAGCCAGAGAGTCGGAGCTACTGCGCCAGAACAGATGGCTCACGTGGGGACTACGACCCCCCTCCCACAGTAAACAGAAGGCTTATTCAGAATGCTTATTTCTGTTTACTATGCCCCTCCCGAATTCCAAAGCTTTAACATTCAATCGTCATCGGGCGCGGGTTAGAGGACGTGCCAAGAACAACCGGTTTGGGATCAATGCCTGAAGCTCAATCCAAAATAGCTAAACCTGCGCAGACGACTCAAGACTAATAATAGTGAAAACCTCTCCTAGGACGAGAATGAGATTTCTTTCATGAGCTGATCCTTACGGACCTGTGGCAAACAGTAACGCCTTTTGTCTACTACGCACGTATTACATAAGTCATGAATCGGAGATATGCTTCAACGTTCGAAGACACAAAAACCGGCCTCACACAATACAGGTTTATCTCGTGCCACCAATTTCGGCCAATAGATATATCGATGTCTGTACATTATCGGCGCCGATGAAGAAATCATTCGTCTGTTCTACAAGGACAAGATACACTGCTTCACCACGAAGGCGAACATTACAGCTGTTACTATAGGTCGCTTTCGTCTTTACAAGACACAGAAGCGGTTGCATTTATCGGCTCGGAGTCTTTCACAGTACATGACCTAATGCCATGCAATATTTCGTAATACGTAACGTGGCTTTATGTATGGAGGAGTGGCATTGGACGGCGCGATACATTTGTACCAGATTTAGGAAAAACGTACTAGTCTCTGACACTACGTTCACGCACTGGATATACGCGGGTGCACTGTCTTGAAAACGGCGAGTTTCCGTATCTTTCTTTAACTTAAGCCCGCTAAATCAGATTGATCATGCCTATAACAGTGCCTAGAAAGGTATACTCATCCCTTCAAATTGAAGCAACAGGTTCTTTCTGGTAGTTGCTGCGTAATGACGCGGCGCTTTAAATACTCGCAGCGACGGTACCTCGGGCAGTCCCGAGTCGGATGTGTGCGTGTAGGTAAAGCGTCTCTCTGACTCATAATTTCAAGGTTGTTTTGTGTCTACGCTGAAAATTACTGGAGGCAATCGTGAGTATTTCCGATCTGTGAGGCTTGTGTGCTTAACCATTGCTGCAGATAATATATACTGTTATAACTGATGTGTTCTATCTTACAATCAACTTGTTTTTAGGTCTATAGGTACAACGTTTCACGCCACAAATTCAAACACGGACAAATTTTGTTACTTTCTCGCTGCACGACTTACAAAGACACTGCACCTGCATAGCCAGGGTACCCTTTGAAATGGCAACATTCATCTCTCCATCCCCAGCATCTGCTAAAGCATAAGATTAGGAGACATGCAACACGCCCGATGATTGAAACATCGTAGCATTTAGTCCTATATTATTGCGCTTAGTTCAACGTGCACGCTAAAGTAAATAAAGTTTGACCTGATATAAGGTGATAATTTAATACGTTCGGTAGCACTAACTCAACTCACAGCTACATTGCGGTACATCTGCTTAAAGTGATCCTGTGTACCGTGGCGCAATCCCTGCCAACGTTTGGTCGTCTGTATTTCTTTACGTTAATCCGTTCGGAGCTCGTGCGTTATTTCCATTGAAAACTGTTTATAATCGTCTTGCTTATCGATATCTCGCACAATTATTCTCGTTATCTAATGTGCCGAAAGACAATATCTTTCGCGTTTGTGTATGGCGGACAGCGTGATGAGGCCGCCAATGGGCAGGCCCTGCTCCTGCTGGCTGATCAATACCGCGCTAGTTCTCTCGCTCATCTCGGCCTCTTTCGCCCAGACGCTGAAATGCCGTAGCGGCTGTTTGTTTTCTGTGCGACTGGTGGCCCGCGCCGTTTTAAAATGACAGCAGATAATAATTGCTCGAACGAAACCTCGGGGTTCTTTTAGCTCTTCTTCGTGGCTCTTTTCTGAAGATTGTCGTTCTCTTTTCCTTCCTTGGTCTTCTTTTGAATTCTTCAAATTTCAGCTTGGAAAGAAAGCATCCGCGATGAAAATAAAGTACAAGCTAGTTGCTGTGCTACCCCTTGGAAGTACTTCAGTCGTCATCTCTAATTAAATTTTTAGAAGCGGGTAAGTCAAAGGCTCTAAACTACTATTTGACAATTTTTAAAGCCCCAAGAAAGGTGAAAGTTTCCAAACAAACATCGCAACATCTAGTTTTAGTTCAGGACAGCATTTAGGGCGGCTGCATAGTACATCCCTGGTAGCCCCTAGATGCTCGTCATTGTTCTAAGATTATATATGAATTATATGATAACTTAATAACACTAATTTTCCCTGTACAGTTCGGACTTATACATAATGGAATAATATGACAAAATGACATAAACCACCGTTTATATAGTTTACTGTTACACATAATATAGCGTGGGAGAAGCCAGTTGGTACAGGTAGCTACCTGTCTCTGCTAATGTCCTCTCTGGTACTTATGTGTCTGCCTGTAGCTCCGCACCGACTCCTGCTGCTCAGAGCGTACAAAACAACGGAAGTTGTGCAACACTTGTGGCGTGAGTCTGTGCCGGGCAAATGAAAGTCAAGAGTATAATGGCTGCACCTTTTTGTGCGCACTTTCTCACTCGTACGATTATAATGTACGGACTCTCGACTCGCTGTCGCTTCCGTGGACCTACGTAGTCACAAAAATCCCTCTAGTTACCGTGACCAAATTATTCAATTAAAAACACTGGGATCTTTAGTATATCCGATCCAGTAATGTGTGTTATATTTAGCCTAGTGCGAAGAACAACCTGTTTTGGTCTTGGCAACAAATTGTTGGGTTATATCCTGGGGTTCCGGTCGGTGGGTTCCAACCCCTGAAGATGTCGCAAAGCCTTGAGAGTGGATCAAGAGCCACAAGAGCTTGAAAAAAATTAAGGGTAGTTAAGCCTTGAGAAGAGATTCACAAAACCCCTTAGGGCTTCAAAGCCTTGACAGAAGGGGCGCAAAGCTCGAGAGGATCAAGGGTTGCCTTGCGCAAGCCTTGAAAGGATCGAGGGTCTCAAGCCTTGAGAGGATTAAAGGTCAATAATGCCTTGCGAGGAGGATTGTAAGCCTCGCGCGAAGGGTCCCAAAGCCTTGAAAGCAGGGTCGCAATACCTTGAGATAAGGGTCGCAATACCTTGAGATAAGGGCCGCAATACCTTGAGATAGGGGTTGCAAAGCCTTTAAGAGGATTGCGGGTCGCTGAGGCTCGATAACTTTCTCAGTAACTGCTTCTTTCTATCTGGAAATGGAATATAAATCCAGCTGCTGATGGTAAGAGTCAACGAGTCCACAAAGAACTGGAAGCCTTGGATTATATTTAGAACACCTCCCGACAGTGGAGACATAAATGATGAATAAATAGAGCGTTTTCTGTGCGTAATGGCTGGTACACACGCTAGTCAAAAGAATGGGTTTCGCCATCTTCGCCTCCAACTGCGTTTCTTTGTCTATTGAAATAGCCCACACTTGCAAACAATTTAGAGTTACAATTTCTTTCAAGTTTGAAGAAATTTTCGAAAATTAACTAACAGCACTTGGTATACATACTTGACCGGACAGCTATCATTTTTACGCCTTTTCGCTAAAATCGAAGCTGCTTTTACTATGGCTCTACTCTACAGATCGTCCAGACAATTAGCTGAGGAAACTCGCACAGTCGACGAGCATATGTGCGGGCCACTATAGACATTAGACACAGCATGTTTAAAGGAGACTCTTATAATTCTATATAATATAATAATTATAATTCTGTGCATGGATGTAATACTTTGTTTACTGCACCTAAGTTTTTCTAAGTTTTTTTTCTTTTTCTCGTTCAGAAAAGCGAAATGTCACGTCAGTCTTGCATCACTAGGCATCACTATGGCCTTTTATGCAGGCATCGCTCTGCATGGGAACTTCGGTTTTGTTGATGTTCCATACATATTCACAACTGATTTGCCTTGTCCGTTGTGTTTTATTCGAAGTAGGATTATGAAATAGCTGGCCATCCCTATAGGGCACGTCATTAAGCACGAGAAAAGTATATTACGACAGACAGTTGTGGTAGTATAGACATTTTTTGTCATTGGACAATCAATAAGCTAAGCTACTAAGAGGTGCTCGTTCCATTTGCTCGCCGCAACTGCCGTAAGACTCCTCTCTTCCAGGCTGCACGCCTGTAAATACAGAGGTGAAAACGTTCCTGAAATCTTCCTCTTATTATTATTATTTTTTTCGGATTCTGCTGTTTGCAGTGGCAACTTTCAGACTATTATTTGGGTGAAGTTTTGCGTTAT
This sequence comes from Parhyale hawaiensis, assembly GCA_001587735.2. Taxonomy (NCBI): domain Eukaryota; kingdom Metazoa; phylum Arthropoda; class Malacostraca; order Amphipoda; family Hyalidae; genus Parhyale; species Parhyale hawaiensis. The sequence continues at coordinate 34,377,468 of LQNS02000141.1, read as the reverse complement.
ATGTTGTGTTATTATCACCCTCAAGCGAAGCGAAGAGAGGTGATAGTGTTTTTGTGGAGGATTTAAGTATATAATATACATTTGTTTGTATATTTGTCTGTCCCTTTAAAAAGAGCCAGAAGGAGTTGAGCAAGCATCACAATCTTTTTCAGGCAGTCAGGTGGGTTGACTGAGATGTAGAAAATGCAAGAAAAACTAGAGTTAGCTGGCCTTCAAAAATGACGGCGTTGAGTTTTGTTGTCTGCCCGCCCAAAAAGAGGTAAAAAGAGTTGAATCATAGTAATAATAACAATAATAATAATAATAATTTTTTCAGGCAGTCAGCTGGGTTGACTGAGATGTGAAAACATATCATAAAACTAGAGTTTGCTTGTCATCAAAAATGACGGCGTTGAATTTTTTTCCCACCGCCGTTGATGGTCTTACGCTACGAGGCGTTTTAGTTACACCCAAGTTCATTTCTATATATAAGGTCATAGTTGAGGTCATGCCTGAGATCATTACCATCAGCACCTGCGGAGGCGCAGTTCGTCATATTTCCTGCCGTCCGTCCTTCACGACCTCGCCCATCGATGACATCGTTGCAGTAACCGGCATCGTTCGAATCGGCGAAATTGCACTGCCTATAACGCCGTTATTCGTATTTATTCTGCGTGCCGCAGCAGTTGGCGGTGATAATTTCTTATGATATTTGAAATCGAAGATGAGACTCTGCAGTCTCTACGTGCATGGTAGAGTCATGGCGACGGGCAGATATTATAAAGAAGTGCAGCCGACGGAGTTTCTTCTCAGTCATTTTTAGCGGCACCTTAACAAGAAAAGCAACAATTTGTCTTTTATTTTATCCAAAGGCTATTTTTATCCACAACAGAGTACTTGGCCGGCGCCGATGATAAAATCCCACTGCATATTCTGAGGCCGCCAGAAATATTGTAAGGGTTGGGAGCCTCCAANAAGTCATAAAATCGTCAATAATGTCATTACCTACAATAAACAGAGTTCAATTATATCTACTAGGTACAGGTTATTTTCACATATTTAATTGTCAGTCTTACACCTTTATACCACTATACATTCTCAGTTTCTCAAACATACAGTATACAAAGCATTTCGAATCTGACATGCTAGAATTGACGTACCAAAATTAGAATGCGCCCTTCCAAAAGTACTGCTTGCCCTTGGTACGCCTAGCGGAACAGATGTCAAGAGATAAAACTAATATAAGGCACGCTAACATGTCAAACTAGATTAAATATCAACTTTTGTAGACCAATATCTCATCTAACACCCACCTCACTTGGGTGTATTGTCCAGAATTGCCGACGTTCAAAACAATTTCGCAAAATCTAAACGCAACCTGCCTCAGCTTATTCGTAGCACATACACAATGTGATGACAGCAATCAACAACATCAATAATAATACAAAATAGTACCCTTATGGCTGCTACATCAAGAATATATGATGCAATACGTCACAAGTAGAACAATACAAAAGAATATGCACAACACATTAGTCTGTACCACCGGATCTAAGGCTGCAGATAAAAGTATCAAGGGAAAATGGGCAGAACCCAGGGTTTCAGTTCCCACCCATCAGTATAATAATGATAATAATAATAATTTTTTCAGGCAGTCAGATGGGTTGACTGAGATGTGAAAAAATACCATCAAACTAGAGTTAGCTGGTCATCAAAAATGACGGCGTTGAATTTGTTCCCACCGCCGTTGATGGTCTTACGTTACGAGGCGTTCTAGTTACACCCAAGTTCATTTCTATATATAAGGTCATAGGTGAGGTCATGCCTGAGATCATTACCATCAGCACCTGCGGAGGCGCAGTTCGTCATATTTCCTGCCGTCCGTCCGTCGCGACCTCGTCCATCGATGACATCGTTGCAGTAACCTGGCATCGTTCGAATCGGCGAAACTGCACTACCTATAACGCCGTTATTCGCATTTATTCTGCATGCCGCAGCAGTTGGCGGTGATAATTTCTTATGATATTTAAAATCGAAGATGAGACTCTGCAGTCTCTATACGTGCATGGTAGAGTCATGGCGACGGGCAGAAATTATAAAGAAGTGCAGCCGACGGAGTTTCTTCTCAGTCATTTTTAGCGGCACCTTCACAAGAAAAGCAACAATTTGTCTTTTATTTTATCCAAAGGCTATTTTTATCCACAACAGAGTACTTGGCCGGCGCCGATGATAAAATCCCACTGCATATTCTGAGGCCGCCAGAAATGTTGTTAGGGTTGGGAGCCTCCAAAGTGACAAGTTAAATTGTTCTTAAATCAAATTAATATTAAAGATATCAAATTGATATTGAAGTTGAACTGTTGTGCGAACTAAAGTTATAACAAGCATGTCTAAATTGTGTTTTTAGATTTTATCAATAATCGCGGGGTAAAGGTGTACCGTTTTGTGAGAAGCTTGGGAATTTTACCTTTTTATTTGGGCTGACTTTTCAGCTATTATGTTTCTGTGGGAGTTTAGGCTCTTAAAACTCGATATTATATGCAATATTGCGACGGAAAGGTTTTTAAGAGTCCGTTTCGGGCGCTGGGACGCATACTTTTTCTATTTTGGGTCTCCCTGACTACCATCCAGGTGAGAACCTAGCGCCTGGCATCCATCTTTGTTGTCGCACATGGATGGATATTACTCTAGCTAGGTATACCGGTATTCAGGAACCATATTCAAGCAGCGTTTTTTCAGAGACAGCTTCTGATGACAACAGCTTTGGGAAACTGAAATTATGGAAACACGATAGGTACTTGTTTTGCACAGAGACTTCATGACAGCAGTTTCAGTCTTGTGGACCAGTGCTGGCAGAGTGAGGCGGCAGAATACGAAACATTTATGACCAGTGTTGGTGCGAGACGGAGAACCTGCGCTGACCGCTGTTTAAAAAGTCATCACTGGAAGCGGCCATGCACGGCCCGTGAGCATCTTAGGGCCAAGGCAGGAACTTCTGGAAGCCAGCTGTGGCCGACACCCACCTGCGTGGGTCCAGTTGTTTTGCTTAGCATTTCGGCGTGTGTGTGGAGGGGGGAAGGGGACAAGACGAGGAGTCAGCTGTACGTTGATTATCTTGGAACACTGTCATGTGCGATCTAAGTATGTACTGCAAAAGGCCAACACGGAATGTTAACAGTTTATTACAGGTATACAGCTGTACTAAATATATGGCACCAGTCGTGTGTAACCTGTTTAAAGCATGGAATCAAGACTAGGAACCAGCTGCTCGCTGAAATTGTGCGTAATCGGTTAACCCACAGGCTGGAAGTGTCTTAAAAAAAAACGTTCCGCCCACTTCTTCCGGCTCTGACGTCAGGTGGATTGACACAGCAAACTGAATAAACTTGGTCATCCCCTGCATTGAAATTTTAAAAGCACTGAAAATTGGCCTTTACCAGAAATAAATAAGGAAAATTATTATTATTGCACGTTAACAATTTATTTGCTTTTTAGGGTAAAACATGGTACACACTCAACAATAAGGTATAAAATAGCATTAACAGGCTAGATAAGAGATATTTTTAGAATCTAGAACATCATGCTCGTATCTACAACTTTTATTGTATTTTGACACAGATTTTGCTTTACTAGACGTCTCCTCCTACACCTAAAAATCGAAGGCAGCTCACTCTAATAAAAGCATGAGTAAATCATTTAGATTGATATTTAGCCCAAACTGTCGTTCCCAATTACATATCACAAATTTCACTGCAAGTGATGCCATGCAAGAAGATGCACATAATTTCAGACCCATTAAGCCATGGGTCAACCTGTTAACCCTTCCTCTCACGAGTCAATCTGCCTCTCCGGTAGAACTAGCAGTATTTCAACTGTTGTACGGAGACCCACGCTCTGCAGAAGAAAGGGTTATCGTTGTTTAGCCATGGGCATGTGTTTCGGGCCCATAATGTTCAGCAAGAGCCGAGAAGTGGCCAGTTGCTTTTCCACCGCCACAGGAAGTGAAGAGCTCTTCTCCACGATACCGGTGTGTGCCTGTGTTGTTGTAGAGAGCGGCGGAGACACTCTTCTCTTGCTCTCAACTCTCTCGTGCTTCTGCCAGATAAGCAACGAGTTGCACGTACTATCTGTTCTTAGGCAAAACCAGTGGTCGCGATCACCTCAGAAACTACTTTTTGTTCACTGCATAGCTGCAGCACACAGAGAAATCTCTGAAAATACTCGAGAGGTTAGCTCGAGGGGGGGGGGGGGTCGATTTAAGCTGAGCCCACCTGACTTGACTTACCGGGGACTGCAGACAGAAACTTTAGCTTCGTCACTCTGAGTCGTGTTGCAGGTGTTAGAAACAGCTCGATTATATTGAGCCGACTCAAATCTCCTTGCTGCACGGAGTAAAACTAAGTTCATGGAAGTCTCGCGCGAGTAACTAATTAAAAGTCAATGCCTGAAACTTGAACCAACATGTCGAAGCCAGCGCTCCTGCCTGAAGATTCTGACAAGCCAAACTTCAGAAGCTTAATTTTGTCGCTCAGTCGAACGTGCACACTGTATAATCGCTCGCTCAGCTTATGAAAGAACGTTCAGCTCGTCGTCCCCAGTCCGTACAGTGAAAGTTGGTATCCAAGATACTCCTGGAAACTGTATATAAGTTCAACCACGTGCGGGCACTCCGATAAGTTGAGCGTTCGATTGGATAGTGTGGTCTCGGCCTAATGCAAAGTTATTTTTACCTTCTACATGTAAAAGATTAATCTAAAGAGACTCTACTTTAAATTAAACTTTTTAAAGATCAATATAAGCTTACAGCCATTGAGATTTCTATGTGCGAATGATTATCCACGGCCCTTTCGTTTCCACTTAGTTACCTAATTACTCTACTTTTTGCTGCGAATCCTTATTCCTTTCCTCCTCTTCTTTCCATATTTACTGTTACCAAGCACTGTGTTCTCTGCTCTATGGATCATCGTTTTTTTTCGGTTGCCTATTTTAGGTCCCTTCTATTTTTTGCTTTGGATGCACTGTGTCTAAGGCTAACATATTACTTAGGTTACGTACCGTATAGGATAGGTACATGTGCACCAATTAGAGGTTGTTACCTAGCAGTAGATACAATCTCCTGGGCGGAGGTTTTTAGTCTCAGGACTGGTAACTATGGACAAGGCACTTAAGCATCGACTGTCCTACTGTCATTATAGTGTCGCTATATAGGTAAGTGGTCTATCTCAGCTTCAGGTATATAGGTTAAATGTGCGCCAATACGGTACATTAGGCACCAATTGTAGCTGAACAGAATCTAATCTAACCTATTTTTAACTAACATAGCCATATATCTTTTATGAATTAAATGGACATTCTAGTAGGAATAACTCTATTTGAAATGTACTAGAACAGTCGTGAGACGCAACTAGGGTTAAAATGCTCCCATTTAATTTGGCCCGGAATGTGAAGCATGACATGCGCTTTACCGGTACCGTCTTCAGTACGCTGGGCACAAACAACAGCAATACACCAAGTCGATGCTTGTCCTCGTTAACTCATTCACCCTAAGACACGTGGACACAGCTGTGCTACGGGTTCTATCAAAACACAACTATGTATGAACTCCGCCGCTGGTAGGTACTTCACTGAGTGTATACAGTGGACACTTGCGGCCTCACAGGTGACACACACTGTATACACGTCAGCCTCCCTTTTGTGTTTCATCACCTGTTGTCCTGTTATCCACGTGTTGCTCCTCGGGTATGGATGCGTAGCCTACTGACGGGTTCACAGTACTTAATCGTTCTCACAACTTGACGTGATGCGAGGATGTGCAGTTCGCACGTTGGCTCGATAATATATTTGAAGTTGGCAGCATAGATACGGTAGCATTATCGGCGTGCGAGCTGGACAACCTCGTGTCAAGTTGTGTGTGCGGTCGTATCGGTCGTATCGTGTGGTCCCGGCGTTACAGAGTTGACTGCAGCTGCGTTGATTCGTTATTCGTTTGGTGCCTGACGGAATCTCTAAATGTCCGAAGTGATCGGAATACCTAAATTGTGCTCTCATGTAACCAAAACAAAGCAAGGCCTGACGTCACGTAAAGCCCGTCTTGACCAAGCAGAGGAATCGATTTTAACGCCTTTGGTCGGCATCTGGCGAAACGCGGCCGTCTGCGACGTAAAATATGGTTTTAGTTTGGTCACGTGACGGTGCATTGTTCACAGGTCTATTTTAATTGATAGCCTCTCTAAACCAGCGAGTTTTTCCATACATGGAATTCTCTCAAAGAATTTTCAAAATCTAGTAATTCCGAAGCTTCTGTCAGTTTTCCTGCTACTATTTGATCATTAATCTATTTAAATATAAATGACTTGTTAAGTACGGTATGTTTTTTCAATGAGTATTTTTCGTCACGCGTGTGTCACGGTCACAGATAACTGTAGTTGCCTGAATTTGAAAGCGCATTGCTGTTTTTGCCTTGGACAACTCTTAAAGTATAGTGAGGGGCACTGCAGGAACGATAACATATTCTTATGCGAATTTGATACCCAATACTTACAGTAGAAGATAAAAAATGACGATGGATCAACATTATTTTTCATTGCCTCACAAAACTTAGTTTTAACATTTTTACGGTATTTCCAATTTATGTTCATTACCTACCTCATGTCTTCATGAGTGGTAATACAAAATCGTACTAGAGTGAGTGAGCCTATCTTTCTGGCAGATTTTTTTGCTTAATTGTAATAATAACAATTATAATGATGATGATGATGTTGTTACCGATGTTTCACTTAACGGTCATGCATTGCCGAATTATGTTGTCCGGTATTAATCTCGCAGGGGCCGGATGAACCGTCGCGCGTACGTCACGCGAAGTGTGTTTAAATTCATTTTTTCTTGTTCATTGAGGAGACGTATATTGTATATTTTTATTGTTCAAATTATATCATAGACCCATTTTCATACAAATTCATTGTCCCTATTTGTTTCTTATAGTTCTATCGATTTAACAAAAATTGTGATACTACTTCTTTAAAGTTGTACGATAAAGCATAAGGTAATTCATGCTGTTATTTTGTAAAGTTTGTTCTAAAAAATTGATATTTTCCTTAATCAGTGCATCGGCGAATTCTCATCTCAACTTCAGGGTTAATGGATAAAGCAAAAGGCGGGGCGAAAAGCGAGTTCCCAATTGGAAAATGTTAGGTGCTTCTCGAATGCCGCCTCTTTCAGATAATTTCCTATAATTTTGACGGTCGAGTTACATTAGATATTGAACTACAGGCGGATTAAGATACCCATTCCCAAAGATGACTCAAAACCTAAGTTTCGGTCTATAGAATATCACCAGAAGGGGAAGTTAATAGGAGCCGTCGTAAACTGATTTGTACAGTACTTATTCGCCGTGTTGCGGAGTCGAACTCGTAAGAGTCGGAGTCAGATACCCGCTGGTTCACGAGTTAGAATTTGAGTCGGAATAATCGTTTTAGTAGCTTACTCCAGCTGCAACCTGATTATGGATTTGTGGTAAGAAGTTCTGCCGGAGTATTCAGGAGTCGGAGCTTTTGGGGAGCAAGGAACTGGCGTCGGAAGTTGGCACCCACTAATTCCAGTAGTCGGAGTCAGACCTTTCGCCCTTCTACTTCAGCAGCTCTACCTGTGCCTTGCGTCCCGATCGTAAGTTCCGTTAAACTTGTCTCTATTTTTAAATCCTTAGATCCATTGTCTTCATTTATATAAGTTCTACTTGCAAATTGTCTGTACATTATCATCAACGATGTAAATAGTTCTACGTCCTGTACAGCCAGGCAAACCCCCTAGTTTGCCATACTTGAATTCTTACAAGCTCAACAAACTTCCGGATTTAAATGACTCACGAACATGCTAGGTTAACATCAACATCAGACTTTCATTTGACTATCACGTGAACGTGCTTTTAACAAGCCTTGATTAATATCACTACCTTCTTTCTTGTCTACGTTCGTGTAACTGCAAGTTGTGCGAGTAGTCAACGCGCGCCGCGTAATACTCAATTTTATTTCCATTGAAGCGCGGAATAATCTGAGATTCCAGACCTGGAATTGGCGCCACATATGCGATGCAAAAGTAACGGTATCGATGCTGCAGCACGCAGAACGGCCTGTAAAACTCGTCCACTGTAGTTCTATTTTAACTGTGCTGTAGGTGCACTTTTTTTGTAGTTTCAATTACTGTTGTTGCGGAAACTGTAACTGTGCTTCTGATTCTGGAATATTGGGAATTGAGTTATTCGCTTTTGGGTGGAAAAAATCCGGCCGCCATACTGTATGAAGTCGAGTACCTACATGTGTAATGGGGAAATCCGGTATTCGGCATTCTTTTCTTTAATATAAATCTGCCGATAAGCTGCACCTCGCGTATTATACCCTATTTTATATTCTGCATTAGTGTTTAATGGGAAAGGGTTGTTTTTATTATGATTATTTATGCACTATTAATGGCTACGTAATGAACAGCGCCATATAATTTCACTTGTTACTATCTCTTGGTACTGATAGTATCTTAATTAATATTCTCGATTGTACGCCTTTTTTCGTTCATGGTACAGTTTGCTGAATTTGCTGTGCTATCTTGTACTGAAAGAGTATCGTGCAAGAGAACAGTCTGCGTCTGTTTGGAACCTGTTGTTCTTAAAGTATAGAAGAAAATTAATTTGCGTCGAGGTATAGCGCAGTTTATAACTCGTCCATGAAAACGCAGCGGACGTTTTGATTTCAAAAAGCTGCGCAAAATTAGCAATTACTGTAATAATTTTGGAAATTTAAATATTTACTGGCATCTATTTTTACCCCTATAGGTACCTACTGTTCCCATTAGCTTTAGTTCATTGAGTTTCATGTACTATCCTCTGAAAATCCCGAGAACTTTTGTTACATATCTCTCTTTGTTACACATTTTATGAGAAACAAAGTTATGTCGAAAGTACTATGAATTCTTATTAGATCCACTGAAAGGTATGTTTGTGTGCTCCGTGAAAGTATTTTTTGCGGCGCTCTATACCTACCTTCTGGCCAACGCAGTGCTACGCGCACCCAACACGTTACCAAAGCTGACTTCGTCGTGACTATATATCGTCGTGGACACGGCGCACCTCTGCCGCGCGGACGGAACCCTCGTAATGTTTAAGATGCACCGGACCACAGAAAGACATTGAAGCCAAGGTCATCCAAGTACGTCTGGACGCAAGCGTATGTTGCAGCTGTGTTAAATCACCTACCCATGGTCAATGCATGGCCCGTGTATACATGTGTCCGAAGTTGTGCTACTTCTTCAGTTTCTAGTGCGGGGGGCACGCTTTACTTCACCAGGAACAACGTAGTGTCAGATCGGGCAGCTCGCACGTCGTTCATGCAACCGTATCTATGCTACCGAGTTTAAGTATATTCCAAAACGACGAGTGAATTGCTCATCCATGCTTCTATTTGTTTAGGGAATGCATATGTGTCCCGTGCATAACGGGTTAATACCGTCAGTCCACTAGTGGTAATCCACAAGCTAATGATAAATCTTGTCCCATGTGTTCGATATGTGAATGTTACTTATAAGCATGAGTACCTCTGGGTGCTGCTCCTTAATTTGTTGGGTACTGCACCCATATGAAAAAATATATGATTTTTCTTAACCTTAAGCTCTTTAAAATCACACAACAGGTGCATAAAAATTTATTATCCACAGGCCAATAAAACGTTAACCAAATTAGCATTGTTTTAATATAAGTGTGACACATAAAAACAAGCCAAGTATTTATTGACACAACTAAGAGAAGACGTATCAGTTTATTCTTTTTACAGTCACAATTACTCATCTAATAGTCGATCGCTTATCACCATATTCAACTATTTAAAACCAACTTTTTTCGACAGCAAAGAGTTGGAAGCTATATAGACACATAGTGCTGGGACACAACTGGTGATTAACGGTTGGAGCAGCACTGGTCAGTGCTATGCAGCGTTAATGCTCGTGCACAGACAAACACACGCGAGCGTAACTCTCTGTATTTTTTTTTTATCTGAGTGGTGTGTCCAGTTAGCCTACTTAGCTCAGAGGGGGCCGCAGGCTGGACCTCAGCTCCTTCCTGGAAATTCGGGCTGTTGGTCCACGTGTCGTATGCTGACGGTCATATTGGGCAAGTTCGTTTGGGCGCTGAAATAATAACTTCGAGGCTTGACTTGTGCGAAACTTCACGCAGGTGCGCTGGCTTCGACGCGTTGAATTGACTTTCAGGCTTTGATTCTAATTGATTACTCTTGAGTCTTCCAGAAACTCGTCTTTACTCCGCTCTCAGAGTGCTCTCTCTAGTTTTTATTATTTTTGGTTTTGCTCTGTCGTGGTCTGCAGCGCTTCGAAGCTAGCAATCACTGGGCTAATCGTGAATATTTTTATCTGGTCAGGTAGTTGACAGTCCACGGGCCAGTTGGCTCACTCCGAGGAAGGAGCAAATACCCACACTCTGGCTCTCTCCGAGCTTTGAGCTATCCGTCTACGTGCTGGCCGCCACGTGCACCACACTGAATCACCATTACCTGGTGTAGGAGAATGCCCATGAATGCTAAAATAAAAACAAGCGACCAATCAGTTCCACTCCTTGCATTCCCCCCCCCCCCCCCCCGGCCCCAAAAAAAAAAACCCGGGTTNCTAAGTACCCCCCCCCCCCCCCCGCGGCTCAAAAACCGAGTGCCTGTGTTAGTTCAACGGCTCAGCTTTAGCGGTAACCAAACCATTTGCTGCGGTGGTGTGCCTATATGTACCTACCACACACAAGCCCTGTTCTCTGCTCGGCCGTAATTAGTTCCAGAACCGGTGTTCTTTCTGGCCAACTGCTTGCGTAACGCAACCTTGTTTGTTACCTGCTGGCCGCTCGGTGATTTGTACTTCTTGTAGAGGTCAACTCAAGGGCATCTGAGACAAGGCTAATGCAGTTGAAGGGCAAGTTAAGTACATGCGCGAGAGGGTTAGTGTAGGTTACAGGATAGTTTCGGGACGTCCGCTAGTCGTTTCCATTTATTTTAGAAAAAATTTTAAGTACGTCCGCGAGACAAGTGCTGCATTTAGCTGATGGTCATGTAGGACATCTGCATGTTTGACACACCTCCACGCCGGAAATATTACCTAAGTAAGATGTGATGTAGCTATATCAAGGGCGTGAAACTCCAGTAGATCTCTGAAAACCTTTTGCGTGCTCTGTTGGTAAGGTATTTGCGCACTGAAGAGTTACGTGTATACAGTACACTCATCTCAAATTTGCAAACTTTATCGATATTTTAGGGCGCATGACCAAGGAAGGAGGAAATTTCACTGGAACTGCTGAAAGGCACGAAGGATATAGGTATCTGAACTTTGTATTCATAACTACTGACAGGAAGAACCTTAGGTGCTTCCTCCAAGTCTTAGATTTGGAAGTTCTATAAAAATTAATTTTCTAATTTAATATGCAGCACGTTGGTAAACAATTGCATAAATTTTTACAGGCAGAACAATGATGAAGAGCATGCTGGCGTTGTGTCTGTTGGGCGCCATGGCGGTGGTGGAGGGAAATGTCGAGGCGAGCGCCCAAAGCTCCGTGGGTAACTCGCCGTCGATGTCGCGACTCCCGCGGCGGGAGCGGGTCAGCCACCTGGGGCTGCCGTGGTTTGCCCCCCTCACACGCATGCGGCTGTCGTGCCCTGTCGCATATGCCCACTCACACGCATGCGGCTGTCGTGCCCTGTCGCATTACGGGTGAGTGTGCGTACGCCGACAGCACGGGACGGCGTATACGGGTGAGTGTGCGTACGCCGACAGCACGAGACAGCGTATACGGGTGAGTGTGCGTACGCCGACAGCACGGGACAGCGTATACGGGTGAGTGTGCGTACGCCGACAGCACGGGACGGCGTATACGGGTGAGTGTGCGTACGCCGACAGCACGGGACAGCGTATACGGGTGAGTGTGCGTACGCCGACAGCACGGGACAGCGTATACGGGTGAGTGTGGGTATGCCGACAGCACGGGACAGCGTATACGGGTGAGTGTGCGTATGCCGACAGCACGGGACAGCGTATACGGGTGAGTGTGCGTATGCCGACAGCACGGGGCAACGTATACGGATGAGTGTGCGTACCCCCACAGCACGGGACAGTGTATACGGGTGAGTGTGCGTATGCCGACAGCACGGGACAGCGTATACGGGTGAGTGTGCGTACGCCGACAGCACGGGACAGCGTATACGGGTGAGTGTACGTACGCCGACAGCACGGAACAGCGTATACGGGTGAGTGTGCGTACGCCGATAGTAGAAGTGAAGGCCCTCAGGGGTATATTCTGGCGGGCCCTTTCCCTGCCACAATATATATGGGCCTCACACACCCAAGGGTCCCGAGTGCCTTTTTCGCAGAAGATGTTGCAGCTTGCAGCAGTTCCTGCTGACGAGGTTGGTTTTGTAAAGTTATGTAGGTTCTAAATACTTCTCCTTCTGTTTCGGGAGGTGGGCTGCCGATCGAGGTGGCCGACCTATTCCCGCTAGAGTTCTACCTTCTTGTTTTTCGTTTCCTTCCCCTGTGCGGCGTAGCTGAGCGAAAGCGTTCAGCCGTGCCCGGGGGTTGGAGATGCTCAACTTGCGTCTTTTTCCAGTCAGAAGCGCCGTGACCACTCTGAGACCTACCGACAGAAAATCCGAGATAAAAATCATGGACTATTTAAAGCGCGCCGTAGTGGCGCACGAGGCTGTGTTAAATCATTTGAATAGTTCGGCGCGGTATAGGTAGACATTGTGTCCCTGATGCGCTAGTAAAACTTCTACTAGTACTACAGTAGAAGTGAGCGTTGCAGGTGACCGCGGCACCAAATAGGACGATAAAATATAAATAAAAACTAGAACACTCTAAGAGTGCATACCTTCGCCAAGCAAGGCAATGTTGAGAAAAATTCAAACTGGTTCTGAAATTTTGATTTCCTGTTGATCAGCACCAAAATTTGATCATTTAAGTCTATTAACATTTCAAACAACTCCTATAAATTTCATAAAGATATATTCATAACTTTTTGAGTTATTTTGTTAACAAATGCAAAATAAAAAATACAGTCAAACAAACTTGCCAACAGATCATGACAAAACTTTTGTCATTTACTCTTCGTGATATACTCAACAGCTCATGCAAATTTAGTAAAAATCCGTCTATAACTTTTTGAGTTATGGTAGGTATTAGCAAAAAAGAGGCAGACAAACAAACGGTTAAACGGACCTTCACTCCTACCGTGCCTAACAATCCCTGTGTTTTTCGTAAAGATCATATAGGTATAATTTTTTTAGTTATCCTTGGTAATTGACAAACAAACACGACAAAAACATAACCTCTTTGGTGGAGGAAATGAAATCCATTTACTCAACTGGATGCTGTTGCCAACTTATAGGGGCGCAGCAGAATTTCATAAAGATGCAATACCGTAATATTGTGACGCTCAGTCTTTCCTTCATCCGGGATACATCGCTTACATCGTCAATGTAAAACTACTTCAAATATATATTCTTGTGAAAAGGAAGTTTTTCATGCTAGGGCTAAAGACTTGACAAAGACATCATCTTCATCCGCCCTGAGCTAGGGACCTTGTGAGCTTGATGTTTGACCTAACTCTAGAAATATGAAAATGTTGCTTTTTTGTCAACATATATGGAATACTTAGATTTGGGGCGTTAATAAGAAGTTTACCGAGTGAGGTGTCAAGTGAGTGCCACAGAGCCCGTGTATCTTGCCATTATCCTTCTGCTACTACATTTTCTTTGCCTCATCTATCTCTTTCTGTCTCTGTGTCTTTCTCTGTCTCTTTCTTCCCCTATAATAAATTACTTGTTTCTCGTTTGTTCCATTTATAGAAGCAAGTAGCAGTTTGCGCATAAACAATAAACGCAAGTTTTCTATAGGACTGCATAGAGCACATTTTTAGTGTCTCAGATGTGTTTTGTGGACCAACCATGTGCAACTTAGTTCGTAAGTATTATTTTCTATGTCCTCCTGTAGTGAACTCGCTTTACGAAATAAGCTCCACGATAACATTAAAAAAATGAAAATTTTCACTTTGTTGTGAGCTCAATGATTTAATTCAATCGTCATAAAACAGAACTAGAGCACTCTGAGAGCGTATACCTCCACCAAGCAAGGCAACGGTAATGTTGAATTCCAATTCTATGATTTACTTTGTATCAGCACCAAAATATAATAATTTGTGCCTTTTATTAGTAATAACAGCTTCTGTAATTTTCTTGAAGATCCGCTCATAACTGTTCGAGTTGCACTACTGACAAACATTTTGGCAAATATTTGTTAAACACACTGAAAGATCAACCGATCCCCACCAAAATTTGCTCATTTATGTCTTTTGGCATTTCTAGCAATTCTTACAACTTTCAGGAACATCCGTTCATAAATTTTTTAGCTATTTTGCTAAAAACCATAAAATCGAATACAAAAACAAACACACAAACAAATGAACCGACAGATCATCGCAAAAATTTGGTCCTTTACTCTCTGTGATATACCTAACGACTCACATATATTTCATAAAAATTCTTCCGTGACTTTTTGAGTAGTGGCATTACAAAAAAAGAGGCAGACAAATAAACAAACGATTGAACGGATCACCAAAAGTTAATCATCTGTTACTACCAACATGCCTAGCAATCCCTGTAAATTTCGTGAAGATCTGTCGATAATGTTATGTTTTGAGTTATTTTGCTGACAGCGAAAGATCCAGACACTAACGTACAAAGAGACAGACAAACACGACATTTTATTTTTGTGCACAACTCGTTCTTTTCTTCTCTTCTTTAATTTTAAGTTTGTGTTTGAGCGACCCTAGTTTAGTGGCTGGCGCATTCTATGTGCTTGAAAATGTTTCGTGCGGCTTTATGTTTCCGGGAGAACTTTTTTTTAATTTTCTGAACTAAGCTCTTCCTCTCTCTCTCCTTTCCCGCACCACATAAGACAAATATTATGAATTTTCTCTTTTCTTCAGGTGTCGTTCGTCCACAGCCCGAACTCCGCCCCCCGCTACACGATGCTTGAGGGCGACCGCAGCAATGACGCAGCCGCCGCCTACGAATCCTGCCTGCAGGCCTACAGGTCGAGTCAGAGAAATTCCCAGGATGCCTTCAGAGCTTCGCATTTCGTGCCGCCGATCCCCAACGTGGATCCGTTCGTGGCTTTGAGAGATTTCGGTACGAATTTTACTTGTGGTATGGAAAAACCTTTGCTTTTTCATCACTGTCTTGAGCAACCTTTGCTGATCGTCTCTTTTGCTGAGATTCTTCTCCCTCCTCTCTTTTTTCTCCTCTCGTTTGCCCAATCTTCTACATCCTACTAACATAATGGCAATAGCTCATAGAGGGCCGGGGCGTAAGTTCCGGTGTCTCTTTGAGAATGGGCCTATTGGTTCGTCTACTGCCGCCTATCTAATCTAATCTTTGCTGGAGGGATGAGTTGTTAAACGTTATTACGTATTTATGTTATTATTAAGGTTATATACCGTAGCGACTGTGGTTTTCCAGTTCATCTGTTAAGCTATGGTGCGGTAGATATTCTGTTTCTATTTCAGTAATTTTAGAATACCTTCAGTTGTTGTACTCGTTGCAATTCCTGCACGTAAACGTTACTTCATCAACATCCACAGCGCATTTGCCGTAGCATTGAACTTTCATTCTATGTAAATTTGTATATATGTACTGTGTAAAACTAAGTTAGGGCCCGTGCTATTTTTTGAAGGGTCCTTTTAACCCGTCGCAATACGGTCATGTGCCACATGTACTTGCTTCGCCGACCTTTTAAGAGTTCAGGACGTGACGACGGGTTCAGGACGTTAAGGACATGGCGACGGGTTCAGGACGTGGCGACGGGTTCAGGACGTTCTTGACGTGGCGACGGGTTCAGGACGTGGCGACGGGTTCAGGACGTTCAGGACATGGCGACGGGTTCAGGACGTTCTTGACGTGGGGGAGGGTTCAGGACGTGCCAACGGGTTAAACAACGGCGGGGTTGTTTTAATTACACTGATGTTTTTTTCTTCTGGTTCAGTTGCGGAGGGGAGAAGGCAACTGTGGATTCCCTCAACTGCGAAGTTATGTGTACCGAGTAGTTAAAATTACCAAGCAGCCATCTTGATTTTTCAAAATTATCTGTGTTTGTGAATGTGGGCCGTAGCTTTTGTTAAACAGTCCAGACTGCATTAGTCCGTTTAAGGTTGTTTTATGAACAAAATATTAAGTATTTCTTATAGGAGACATCTTTAGACTTACTCGTTGCTTTTCAAAGCCAAAATGGACCCTGTGGTGACATTTTATAATAGTGAATATCCACGAAAACTTGTTAACCTGATGTTTAACATAGGTGGGAACTCAAAGTTAGTTTTTACAATGCGGTTCGTGAAAAGTTCAGTCCCCTTACTGCTGCAGTTCTGCTCGATCTTACATCGTCTTAAGACACGAGCAGCCTGTTTAAGTTTTGTCTTGTGCCAGAATTTTGACGTGAGATTTGGGGGTTCGTCCGAGTGACTTGTTGAAGCCCAAGAACTTCGAAACTTGACACAAGTGACTTGGCGTAGCCTTAGTAAGTCGCAGTTTTGAGGTTAAAATTGAATAAGTTTTCCACGAGACGGTCTGTGGCTCCCTCAGGTTCCGTGAAATGAAGTATTTTCAGCGATTTCGACTGTACTTGAGTTGCTGTAAACCCCCGCAACACGACTCAAGGGGACGAAACCAACGCTCTGGTGTGAGGTTTCGCGTGAGTGGGATTGGGATGGACCGTGAAATTGATTTTGAAGAATGAATGAAACGAGCGTTTAACGGCTATCCTGCCCCACAGCTCCAATTCCTGACGTCATCGACTTCGGTGCTGGCGGATCCATGTTTAAGGATCTGCAGCGACACCACGAGGCTCTACGCCAGCAGAATCTCCAGGTACGGAGATCCAATTAGACCTAAGCTGAGGAATAATTTCTTAAGTGCAGCAATCCTCGTGAGAAATACTTTAACGTCTT
This sequence comes from Parhyale hawaiensis, assembly GCA_001587735.2. Classification (NCBI taxonomy): domain Eukaryota; kingdom Metazoa; phylum Arthropoda; class Malacostraca; order Amphipoda; family Hyalidae; genus Parhyale; species Parhyale hawaiensis. The sequence goes on along the minus strand of LQNS02000141.1, from coordinate 34,360,460 downwards.
CGGTGAACTGCTTGGGGTTATTGTACTTATCATATTGGCCCTCCAGCTGCAGTTCCTGCAGGTTACTCGCAGCAGCCATGCTTGCAGTTTTGGGGTTGTACAGCCTAGTGCGACTTGCAACTGTACACATCTAGGCAATCTGCAGCTGTATTTCTCTAGGTCATATACAACTGTCAAAGCTGCAGGTCCTCGGCCTTTGTTTGTCTACTGGCCATTTGCAGCTATATTCTTGTATGGTAATCTGCGACTGTAATGGCTAAAGCTGTTATTTTTTACGAGAGATTGTGAGTTTTTTTTTACAAAGTATTAAGTTATAATGCAAATTTGTTATCGCGTAAATTATAATGTCATCAAGCATTTTTGTTATCAGTTTTCTTTTAATTGAAAAATATCCAATAAAATTGATTTCTTAATTTTTGTTTTCAAGATTAATTTTATTATTTGAAGGTAGCTATAATATGAGGGTAATTCAAGTATTGTCAATTGATCATTGAGGTTTCTGCACCTGTTAAAATAAAACCAAAAGTTTTTCTCAGCTGCATGCAGGGCCCAAAATATACTATTAAGGGCGCAGCTCCACGAGGTGTTCATTCTTAGAGATAACGTACTTGAACCTAACACTTGCTAGAAATTTTTTTGTTGGCTTATACTCAGTACCCAAGCTGCCCAGCTGTCCAGTACCAGTGGCTATTGTTTACAGTAGTTATGATACTGTACTAAGTTTTGATTCCACTGACGGTATAAGTTTAGGATACCGTCAAGAATATGATGGCTTAATGTCCAATGTTCTATAAAATTTGTCATGTACAATAGTTACCAGATTTTTTTCCATTACGAGCACTTTTTACGATGCTGTTTTTCTTTACAGTTAGAATACAATATGTCATTAATGCCTAGATTTACCATCTGTTTAAAACTATTTACCCACTCTTGCTATTCCAATTCAATTTAACTAAGTTATAAATGTCTCCACTAAGTCAGGGTTTTCGATTTTTAGTACTGTTACATTCTATTTCATAAGCAATCTCTGGAAGTACAATTAAAACTTTACATGTAGCTATTATATCTCATGTAAATGCCGTGCATATCACATTAAAGATCACAGCACCCTCAGGTCACAGCACCCTCAGGTCACAGTACCCTCAGCACCCTCAGGTCACTGCCTCAGATGACTTGATACTAACATGGGGAGACTATTATCACTTTCCATACAAGGTTACAGATTTGGGCAGGTAATTCGTCAGTAATACTCCCAAAGCTCTGATACTTTTATCAAAATGTATTTCAAATGCTCAGACGAACGTAAAGAGAAAATACCGAAGGCAAGGGTCAATAATGGGCCCGGTCTTCCGGCGCTGTTGCGAGCTGTCTTAATTTTTTATTACTCACAGTAGGGTCTGCTCGTTTCTAATTGAATTCTTTTCTAACGATGCTCTGGTCTATCATTTTACAATTCGTCCGTTGAAAAGATTTGCCAAGATCTTTTCCCCGCCCTTACTTAGTTTAAATCGCATCATCGACCGGAGTTTCTGAGGTTTTCCCTTTCCTTTTTTTACTTCTACCGCAACGATTTGTTTAAAGTTGTAAATGAACATAATTTGCTATTTTTCATCGGATTTGCCAGATTTCTTTCCCTTTTCGTATTCTACATACTTTGTAGTCGTTTGTTTAGAGTTGTCCAAGATCATAATTTGTCATTGTTGCGTTGCAGTATTATACCTAAATAGTATTTCCTGTAGCATGCTCTATGTATGTATTGAACTGCTTCATGTTTTTGTCTACAGCTGCAAGAGAACATGCGCAGGCTACACGAGCAGAACATGGCTCTGCACAACCAGCTGCTGCAGCGCGCGGCCGTGTGATGAGCCGGTGCCCTCTTATAGAGCTTCCCGCCAGATGCTCCGCACTCCGGTGTTGCCAACGCCTTCACTGCACACAGAGGGGCTCTCCGTAGCGTAGTCAAAATGGTGGCGCTTTACATTTGTACTGAGCATAGAAAATTTTTCCGTACAAAATACAATAAGCTTCGCGTTAGTTTTGTGAATTTCCTGAATGAATATGCTTTAACTAAATTTTTACGCTGAAACTTTAGTAATTTCAACTAGTTCTTTTGGTCCTAAACGTTTAAGACGGTTTAGCCAGCAGCCTTTAGGTTCTAAGAAAGTTATTTTTTTACCCTAATTGTAGTAGACAAAGCCAGTTCGTTCAGCCATTATTTTCGCTCTCCGTTCAGTAGAAATTTTTAAATATTGAGGAACGAAAAAGGTTTCTCATGCGAGATGCGATAAGCTCATGTCATTTTTAATTTCTTAAACCTAAACTGCTTCTACTCGTATTTAAGCCAGACCTGGGCACGGCCCTTAATTGGGCCGTGACGGCCCCAGATCAAAGGCCTTCATGGACGCCCTACCAGGCAACGGCTCTGTAAAAATTTTCGGTACTGCGGCCAGTTACTCGATTGGGTATTGTGGCACATCCGCAAGTGTGGCGCTGCCGCACTTTGGTACGGCCGTAGTGTGGCGCGGCCGCAAATGTGGCGCGGTCGCAAATGTGGCGCGGTCGCAATTGCGCCCAGGAATTAGTCCAGCACCGCGGCTTCAGTGGCGAGAGCGTCTCTCTGTGTGTGTGTACGTGCATGTGTACGCCTTCTTCCCTTTCACTTTCGCTTACAGGCTTATGGCATTATAGATATTACTCGGAGCACATTACTGTAGGCGCAAATTAGAAATATATGTCTATGTACCGAGATTAATTCTTATAGTATAAGTACGAGAACTAAAAGTGATGATATGAGGCTGTTAGCAGTAGCGGACAAAAATATATTGGATTTCTCTATCGGTATAACGTTTCCTATCTCCTGAACACTTGTTTCTATTCATAATCCTGACGTAGGTAGGCATTTGTTTCAGTTTACCTGCAAATATTAAAGCAAATGATGTAAAGCTATGCTGAAGATACTTCGCATCGATTTTGCTACGTATGGAGTGTACTTAAAGAAGTCGACTTAATAGCGCCCTGTCACAATATATTTGGGCGTCACGCACCCGAGGGTCCCAAGTGTCTTTTCCGCAGGAGATGTTGTAGCTTGCCGCAGTTTCTGCTGACAAGGTCAGTTTTGTAAAGTTAAGTAGCCTCTCAAAACTTCCCCATCCGTTCGGGAAGTGGGCCGCTGATCGAGGTGGCTGACCTTTTCCCGCTAGACTTCTACCGTCTTGTTTTTCGTTTCCTTCCCCTGCGCTGCGTAGCTGAGCGAAAGCGTTCAGCCGTACCGGGGTGGTTGGAGATGCTCAACTTGAGCCTCTTTCCTGTCAGTAGCGCACTGACCACTTATAATCTGAGACCTACGGGCAGAATAGCCGAGACAAAAATCATTGATAAATTGAAACGAGACGTACTTCGCGCCCTAGTGGCGCATGAGCCTGTGTTAAACCACAGGAATAGTTCAGCGCGATATGACTTTGTGTTCCTGATGCGCTGGTAAAATTTTGTACTACTACAACTACCTAAAAGCGCTTCTTCGTCCTTCAGTTTGTTTTTGGGTAATGTAGTATATCAAAAAATCCCGGAAAAATTGCTCGGTCTTGCAGCTAAACGATGGTCACTTACAGTATAAGGTGTTACAGAAATCCAAAAGAACTTCTTATTCCTTCATTTGTACAGCATATCAGCTAAATGCAGTACGAGCACATGAAAGAAATACTGAAAGAGTTACTTAGTTGAAAACTGGGTACAGGAAAACTGCTGCTTTCTAAACAAAACATGGAGAGCTGTTGATCTTCATCTGTCTTGGGCAGAGTTGCAGGAGGTGTTGCTGCTTGCCGCAGTTCCTACTGACGAGGTTAGTTTTGTAAGTTAGGTAGGCTCTCTAAATTTCGTTTTCTGTCCCGCGAAGTGGGCCGCCGATCGAGGTTACCGACTTTTTTTGCGGGGCTCTTACCTTCACCCGTGCGGAGGGCCTCGGAGGGGACCGTCCGCTGGGGCGCTTCTTTCTTCTGTCTTCTTCTCTTTTCGTCCTTCATCTCTTGCCGCCTGAGCACAACGTTGTGGTTCTGGCTGTAAGCAGAGTAAATAATCTTAGATCGCTATTGATCGTCTTAGTTTCGGAAATAGCGGGACAATACCAATATAATAATACCACAGGTGCGTCACCCGCATGCGAAATAGTAGAAATAATGAGAATTTGAACCGATTCTTAGAATGAAAGCACTAATTTTTGCCTATTTATATAAAGTAGCAACGAGGTTTCTGTTACAAAGAAAAAGGTAGATTGCAGAATGTGATTACCGCATATCCATTCTACTTAAAGACAGACTCAAGATGGTATTGTAGTGGCATGGATCGGCTTATAAGGGTAATGTAGGCCTGTGACCAAGTGCTGACGCAATTATTGGAGCTGTGTGAGGTGCTGACACAATTATTGTAGCTGTGTGAGGTGCTGACATAATTATTGTAGCCGTGTGGGGTCTTAAGTGATAGCACACGACAGAATTTGTTTTCAACTGTCTGCATCAATGTCTGTTAGAACGCCAACCTTTGAGGCACACGCGTACCACTGTCCATGAATGTTTCCATTAGTCTGGAAATAATTACAGACCTCACCTCGAAAAGCCTAGGTCATTTTTCTCACAATATGACCTTAGCTGAATTCAGGGAGATTTATCACTCTCTGCAAGGAATGTAACCTACCTAGAGGTTCAGAAATTAGTACGATAGTTTCTGCAGCAACCGCTAGCAGGGACGGGGGTGCTACTAAAATTTCCCACAGTTGCAGCAAGAGGTGGTGCAGTAAATCCTTTTTTTTTTTCGTTAACTCAGCCCCTTCAAAACATCCGGCTCCTCTGAGGCATAGCCCTCACTATTTAATCTCAATGGTAGCGTGGACTGAAGCCTGCAGCATTAGCCTGTGGGAGTGAAGGGCGTCACCTCAATCCTCTTGCCGTCAGATATCCTCCAGACCACCTCGGTTCTGGAGACTGCTGCACCGTCCGGCCTCGGCTGGTGGTGGGGTAGGTTTCCAGTTGCTGACGCACCGCTACGATCCTAAATCTGCTCGGGGTGAGTTTGGCTGAAACTGAGAGCTTGGCTGGGGTCTGCGGGATGCTGCCGAGACTCCACCCCCGGGAGGCTATACAACAACGACAACAATGCACACATACTAACATGTACAAGAACCTCTACTTTTTGACTGTTGAGAGGCTGTCGACAGCCGATATGACCATAAATTTTGCAATAATAAATTAGTCAAATTTCCCTGAATTGAACAAAAAGATTGACGAAAACCACAGCGTTGATAAAATTGACGTTTTTTGGAAATCCTTCCCTTCCTCAGCATATTAAAATTTGAAGGATAATCGTCAGTACCTGTACAGTCACAGGATGTGAGATCAGTTGTGGATTGAGAGGAGTGGTGCAGCCGACGTCATTATGTTAAGGCTTAGATCTATTCTGTGGATGTAAAGATTCTGAAATTGCGGCTTCGATTGGGCTGGAAAAGTATTTGATGGAGAAGTCTATCTTGCTGAACGGAAAGTTATTTTGCTCTGCATGGAGACGGGGAGCTGAATGTGCGGGTTTCATGAGTGATAAGCCGATTCTACGGGATACACCTAAATGTTGGTCGATACGAGCTTTGTAATGTTTCCATGACGCAGTGCAGCTTCTGTATTGAAATTTGTAAATAACACTAGACAGAAGATGTGTGGGGACTTTCATCAACATCTCTGTCGAAGAGTCTGGTTGAAGGGACCTCGTTGAAACCAATCAAGTACTTTTAATGTTTTTATCCGTTTCCCCCTGAGCCGTCTTTGCTCGAGAAAAATTAATCCAAGCTCCAGAATGCTACGTTCGTATGGCTTGCTACGCTGCGAGGGGTAATCAATTTCGTTGGGTTGAGTTTTTCCACTTGAGTTGAGCCAGCAGCAGGATTAACTGAGGAAAACACAGGAGAGTTAACAAGGGAACTACGGACAATGGGAATGAAGCGCCATTTTTTGGTGCCACAAAAACGTAGAAATCGTGTGCTGCCAAGCTCTAAATCACTAGTGACGATATACCTACGTAATTTACTGGACTGTGGCTTATTGTATAGACACGTATTAGTTAATTAGCGGCCAGAATATATGATGATACTGGTCAATACTCGTAAAATTGGGTATGTATGCAACTATGCAGTCTCGTCGTCATTTGCTGACGACCCCAATATTAGCTACTGTGCAATCTATGTAAAACATGCTCTCTGTCTAACGGAATTTGGAAAGTATCGGCCAGTGGTTTGTTAATAATGATATACTTTCACTGAAACGAAGTTCGAGTTATTAAGTTACGGGATAAATTCAATACTCTTTGAATCCATTCTATATACTACCAGTAATGGGCATGAAATTGTAAGAAAAATTGTTCTAAGATACCTTGGAGTGGGAATGCGAGACGATGCTGACTTTGAAGACACATATAGTTAGACGTATCGCTATGGGAAAAAGTGGAGTGGATGGGTTGTACGAGAGCATTCTTGTCGCGCCAGGCAAATGTGATGCACACTCTAGAGAAGCAGTTAATTATGCCGAGAATAGCAAAATTGGTCTCTAATTTGGATATCAAGTACGGGAAAAAAGCTAGAACAACTTGAGGCTATCCAAAGCTCGTTTACCGACAAAATTCGAGGTACCGTATACCAGAGTACGATTACCACAACGACTTAGATGTCTCCAATAGTGTTCAACACAACGATAGTTCGAGCGCTGTACAATCATTTAGGAGAATTACCCAATTGCCAAACTAAATGTACTTCCGAACAAACAGCCATTATTTAATAGGTTTATTACACACATCTATCAAATAATAGCTGTTTGTTCGGAAATAGAGGTAGTTCAGCAATTGGGTAACCTCACCTTACCTTGAACCTACCCATGGAAAATTCTAGAACTTACCGCCGTGAATCTGAATGAGCCGATTGTCGCTACACTCAGAAAAAACTGGAAGGACTTGGTATTTACGCATTTCAAGCAGAGATGGTGCCAAAGCCGGGGCTATAAAATACTATAATACCTTCACTGTACGGGGAGCAAGACAGTTTAACAATGCCTCGGCATATTCGAAACGCCACTGATATGAAAGTTTGCTGGATTCTCATTTCAAAATAGAGTATTCTGAGAGCGCATACCTCCGCCAAGCAAGGCAACGGTTACGAAAAATTAAAATTGGCTATGAAACTAGGATTTTCTTTGTATCAAAACCAAAATCTAATCATTTGTGCCCTTCAACAGTGTTTGCAGATTTCGTAGTTTTTTGAAGATCCGTTCATAACTTTTTAAGTTATGCTGCTAAGAAGCATTATGACAAACAAGAGTCAAACATACAAACGAACACCCCGATCTGCACCAAATTTGATCATTTATGCCTTCCAAAATTATTAACAACTCCTACAAATTTCATAAAGATCCATTCGTTATTTTTGAGTCATTCTGTTAACAAGCATAAAATTAAAAACAGTGACAAACGAACGAACAAATGGATCGTTGCAAAAATTTTGCCATTTACTCTTCATAGTATAGCTACTCAAAAACTCATGTAAATTTCATGAAAATCCGTCCATAATTTTTTAAGTTATAGCATTGACAAAAATGAGGCTGACAAACAAACAAACGAACAAACAAATAAGCAAACAAACATATGGACGGATCTCTACAAAAAGTTATTTATCTGTTCCTCTTAATATACCTAACAATCCTTGTAAATTCAATCAAAATCGGTTCATAACTTTTTGAATAATTTTGATGATAGACAGACAGACAGAAAGACAAACCCGACGAAAACATAACCTCCTTGGCAGAGGTCATCATTTCAGATAGATAATTCGTTGCTGACTCTTTCTTTAGATGCTAGATGCGAAAGCAACCGAAAAAACCCAGAGCCGTGACTCCACACACATGAGGTGATATGAGGAACGTCACCTGGACTTCTTCCAAAGACCATCAAGGTAGGTAGATTCCCATTTAAAAAAATAATGCCAGATACACCAGTGGTTGAATGCGATGTGGAGATAATTGGCTACTGGCGCTTCCATTGGGCGCTACTTGCGACTCAATGGAAGAAACCCAGAACCGTGATTCCACACAAGTGATGTGAGGTGAAGAACATCACCTGGACTTTGCCGGAAGACGCATAAGTCACACAAGATAAGGTAGTTGTAATGTAAACATTGTTCTGGCTTTGAGGTTTTTACATAAATATTTTCCACTACCGTTTCTCATAACTTTTTTTTACAGCATAAGCGAAATAATGGTTACATTTTGAAAAGTTTGATGTCTGTGTTTCTGCATATATCTCACTAAATAGCCTCTAACGCTGAATGAGCGACATGTTTCGCCTATGATGACAGCCAGTAATAAAATTTTTAATTTGTTCACATCATCGGCTACAAAGAAAACCTTCACATTTTGCTGTCAAATGAGAAATAGAAGAAATTAGGCAAAAAATTTTCAATCTGGCTGTGACGTAAAACTTTAAGTACCCGAATGAATTGTAAAACATTCTTAGGAACAGCGTTCTGTTAAGTGTATCAAATTCAGAGCACTTATCTACTAAGGGTTAACTGCAAAAGAGTTTCACTGGCTATTCAAGGGTCAATATTAATATTTCTCATATGCATAAGCTACACAAAATATTCAAGACTTGGCTTGGCCCACACGGAGCAGAGAGGCTGCGGGACCCAATAGCCACGGCGTTATTGGCTGGGCAGGAGCAGCAGGGGACCCTTCCTATATTGCCCTGAAGATCACAAAGCTGCTTCATAAGACCAGACGGAGGCACACACAAGCTTTTGCTGCTCCTACGGGATACTTTTGCTCGCAAGTATTCGGGTCAATACTAAGCGAAGAGATACGTGGTGCTTCACGTATGAAGAAGGGAAGAACATGCCGACGGGAAATAGTGTCGCGTTGTAGTGAAGTAACTAATAAATCGAATGCAGTAAAAATTTGTTGGTTTTAAATTGATTAGTGGTACTCATGGATTATTCGTTGTATCAGCTATTTTTTATGTAACCAGTATAAGAAAATACTGATGTATTGACGGCGTTAAGATGACTATAGTGATCGAAACGTGATAGTTTGTAGTACTGTGGAGGTAACTAGTAACATGGAAGTATTATTATTTTAATATTCTTATACGAACTTTATATTAGCTGTCTTTACTGGCACACGCGATCTGCCAAAATTGATCTTTGAAAACAAAGTTAAAATAAAATGCAACCGACAAGCGTTGGTTATCATTTTGCTCACTCCAGACTTCTTCAATCTGCGCACAGCGACCGAAATAACCTAATCCAAGTAGCGTTAACGGGTCGATCTTGAGCTTCTATCGTGGCCATTCGATTCGTAACTCGGTTGCACTGAAACGACTGGAGTGCAGACAAGTTGAAGCTTGGCGGATGAGATTTTTTCTATCTCATGTTGTTAGTCCAAAACGCCTTAATCATACTCTATTCCAGATTATAATGAGCTTTGACAAGAAAATGCAGAGATCATAGACTAAAGAACTTTCGAAGTTAGAGCGTGATACTTGGTGGCATTTCACCGTTTGAATCTATAATGGAAAGTAACCGCCTACAGAATTGCTTATAGTTGGCGCGCACTAGTTTTCAAAATATCTCTATTCCGTGTATGCCAGAAATTATCTATGGGCTCTTAATGCACAGGACTACTGAAAACGAAATAACGTAGCAGAAATGAATGCATCAACAGCTATACCAATGACTGTGGGGACTATATAAATATAATTGTTCATTGCACTGCTGGCATAGTTGGTACAGCATTGCTTGCATGGCACTGTACCAAAACTGGTGGCTCAATTATGCAGTACAATATCGCTGGTACAGAACTGTACCAGCACTTTTGGTAGAGGTACGTGGGATCCTTAGCTGGTGCAGTGTTGTAAAGAGCAAGAAACTTTGCACGCGGAACCCCGATAGATGAAGCCTGGCACAGTTGACCCTCAGGTGAAGAACCATGTATTTCACGGTCATCAAAGTATAAGATAGCCCCTGTAGTAGCGAAGAAAAACAACGTTACAACGCAATTAGATATTATGATGCTATTGGATATCACGGGATACCCAATTAGATATCATAGAATAGTGCGCGCTTTTGAAGGAAACTGCGCATCAGACGATCCTTAAAGTAAAAACATATGAGTTGTAAGAACTTGTAGCTATCGTAGAACACTGCGACAGAAGGTACATAGGTTAGCATAGGAGTAAAACATACGAGTAGTAACACCTTGTAGTACATAACAGAACATCATAGGTCTCCGTAGGGGACTTTAGCTAATTTTGGGACGGCAGAAGACGTCACAGAACGTCAGAGGACACAGCATGACATCATAGGACATCGTAGGACACTACAAGACAGCCTGCACCAGTCCTACATCACGGCCGCGTAGGAGCAACAGGATGTGGGAGGGGCTGCGTATATAAGCTCTCTCCACGCCGCACCGGGGCCATACCTGTTGCTCAGCTGGTGGTGTGAGGTGTTGCTGTGTTGTCTCTCGCGCCTAAACTTACGTCAGGTCTGTCCTTTCATTCGGTTAGTGTTGTGACACGTCTCAGCAGCCGATACCACAGGTGAGGAGCGACATCATTGGTACCGTACGTTATACTTATGTTCTATGGAGTTCATTTAATCATTACCTTTTATGTTCTGAAACAATACATAACTGGTATTATCTAATTTTTGGAGAGCAGCCTCATTACGCTTTTACGTAATCATAAAATGACCGTAGTGGGAGCCGCTCTACGCGGTTTTAATTCAGCATATTGAAAATAGTTAGTGAAGTTGTCCAGTAAATGAAATACTAGTAGTAATGTACGTAGACTTTACCACCATTTCATTTTTCGTTAAGTGATTTTGTTGAATTTTTTCCAAGACATTTGCTCTAAGGAATTAGCAGCATCTTGCCTGCTTGGAGATCCCATATTCGCTATGAAATATCATTTGAGTTTAAGTTTCTGTTGTCGCCTTTCCAAACCCCAATGACGTCTTAGCCCTGTTGTAGGTACTGTGTAAAATTACGATGTGTTCTGTAAATTGTTGAGGGGTTGTTATTAAAATTAGGCACTGCCTTACGTTGGTGTACAGGATAAACATTGCCTCATATTTGCTTAAAAAGAAGAAGAAAAAAAGCGACTGTAATGATGATGTCGACTACTAACTACGATTGTCTTCTTACCTCAGCAAAATAAAGTATCGTCTCTCGTTAATATATGCTTAAACAAAAAATTTATTAGCTAAGATAATATTTCATGTCTCTTTTTTATCTCTAAATAATTCTGGGGTTTTCAGACACTCCAATGAATGAGTTTCTATTAAACTCACTGCATGCTCTTCTGACTACCAAAGTTTTATTTACTATCAAGTGCGTAAGCAGATATTGCGTCATAGTCTTTATCCCATTTTTGGAAGTTTGATCAAGGCTACTCCTAAAGTTCATCTAGAGTTTCACACAACCCATTTACCGGGTCATGATCTTTTTTTTTTATGGAGATTGAGTTCTTTATAGCTGGAAATGAACTTATATAGAGCAGTGCGCCAAGATCTATTAATTCATTATTTTCACACAGGCGCAGTACACTCTATATTATTGACGGCTCATTGGAACGAAATGGGTCCTACGGCGAATTAATGAAACTTCAATGAAATCGTTTAGTTTACTGAGCGATCTTAACCAGATGATCGTGGTGACACAAAGAGAGCATTTAATAGCAAAAAATACGCATTTATCAGCACAGCCCATCGATAAACGGCAAAATTAGTTTTTATCCACTTTAGGTCTCACTGGAGTAATTGATAGCCTCTAATAGTTGACCAATGTTCACAATTATTTGCTTCTTGCTTATAATGCTTTCATTGCCTTCTGTTTGAGGTCAGTATGTTAAAGAAAACATTCTATTGATGCTTGATCTATCAGGTGAGAGAAGAATTATCTGGCATGTTGAATGGGTCATCAAATGCGTTGTGATTATACTTAATGAAGTGAGAATAAATTGAAGAAAAAATCGCCTGTTTCCTATCTAGGTAAAGCATACATTGAAATATCTTCGATGAAAGTTGCTCCTTACAAAATTAACATTGCTAATTAAATAGCCAATACATTCGGATCAAGACTGGCCACTAGCAGAGCACCTCCAGATAGCTTGAATCAAATCAAAGAGCAGCATTAAGCCATATTAAGAACTTTTGTTTTTACAGTGAAGTTCAATATCAGCAGGAGATTGCCACTTCTGGCAGGTACCTAAAGCCAGTAATATATCGAGGGTGCCAATGATCTGGATTACAGAGTAAGAAAGTGGAAAAAAATATCTGACTTCGACTCCTGGGGTGAGGAGGTGTCTGACTCCAGTGCCTGGTACTAGTAGATGTCCGACTCCTTCCTGGGATAAGCAAGTACTTGACTCTGACGCTTGGGACTAGCATGCATCGAATCCCGGCGCGTATCACGAGCAGGTACTCGACTCCGACTCCTGCTAGGGGACTAGTGGGGGTCCCGATATCAACTCCGCACACCCAAAACTCCCTATTCCAATTTTCAGTCGTGCAAAGAGAGCCTCTATAGCTAATTACAGACGGCGGAGTATTTGCAAGTCTATCTTGTTTTCAAGAGTGTCTGTGTGTTTGTCCTTCCACATCCACGGCTGCCAAAGCTTGGGTTTTTCCCCAAGATTGTGTTTTTTTTTTTCAAAATCCCGTTTGAAGCCCTGTAAAGCCCGCTGCAGACGATAGTCTTTTGTTCTGTGTTTTCACTTCAACTCGTTCGAATGTTTTGTACTGTCCGGGCAAACAAGACTGTGTGTCTACCGAAAGTTTTGATAAACTGTTTATACCGTCATATCTGCTGGCTTAGTAGTGTCACTACTAGCAGTGCCTCGTGTCTTTTCAAATTTTTAGTGAACGTCGTCTCAGAAAGCAGTGCTCATATTTGTTGTGTTTAGAGATACAGCAATACATTCGAACGCAGTGAAGTGAAATCACAGGACAAGAGACTATCGTCTGCAGCGGGCTTTAGCTAGCGCATTGGGCAATGCAATACCAGGGCTGCCAAAGCTTGAGCTATATCCCCGGGATCCTAGGTTTTTGCGAAACGTCATTGGTTGGATTCTGAGAAGCTTACTTGCTGTCGTCCTTATGATGATGGAAATTAGCTTCTTCCATCCTAATGATGATGAAAATTTGTTTCTTTCTTCCTCGTGATGATGAAAAGTAGTTTCTTTCTTCCTCATGATGATGGAAATTAGTTGCTTCCATCCTAATGATGATGAAAGTTAATTTCTTTCTTGATCATGATGATGAAAATTAGTTTCTTTCTTTCTCATGATGATGGAAATTAGTTTTTTTCCATCCTAATGATGACCAAAATTAGTTTCTTTCTTCCTCATGATGATGGAAATTAGCTTCTTCCATCCTAATGATGATGAAAATTAGTTTCTTTCTTCCTTATGATGATGGAAATGAGTTTCTTTCTTCCTCGTGATGATGGAAATTAGTTTTTTCCATCCTAATGATGACGAAAATTAGTTTCTTTCTTCCTCATGATGATGGAAATTAGCTTCTTCTATCCTAATGATGATGAAAATTAGTTTCTTTCTTCCTCATGATGATGGAAATTAGTTTCTTCCATACTAATGATGATGAAAATTAATTTCTTTCTTCCTCATGATGATGGAAATTAATTTCTTCCGTCCTTATGATGATGGAAATTAGTTTCTTTCGTCCTTATGATGGTGGAAATAACACAAATGAGCTTGTGTAGCATATAAGTAAGTAATTGGATATATGTTACGTTATTAACTTTTAGAAGTTCCTTTACAGTGATGAATTTTTAGTCACATCTGCAGGTTTTTCTCCGTATGATTTTTTGTTTTCTCATAAACCCCATTGGCACCGTGTGAAATTATTACTGAAATACCTCTAGTAGGGACAGTACCGACGTGTAGTTAGGAAGTAGTGCTTCGCTGCTGCAAATAATGGCATAAAGAACTAATCAGAGCAGGCGAGCAAAGCTTTATTCTTTCTGTACGTCCCACTGAGTTGGGACTTGGCGCGTCGCCGGGTGGGAGGGACCTGACACGCTTACAACTTTAGTTCTAGTTATCTTGGATGTCACCTCCTGCTCATTGGTTGAGCTGCGTATGTATTGTGTGGCTTCGGTATTTTATATTTCAATTAATATATATTGGGCATACATAAAACCATACTGCTGCAGTTTACCTAATTTTTTTCTTAAACTACCTACGCAGCACAATATTTGCTGCTTTTGGCTCTCAGAAATTTTATTTATTTTCGTTACCTATATGAGTCGTACCTACCACTTCACCTTGTGGTAGTCCCTATGGTCATTTTCGTCCCTGGTCAGCGCATTTCATAAGGTAATGCCTACCTGCTTCAATTAGTGATGGCATGCTCCATATAACAATGCTACAGAATTATCTCTTGTCTCCGTAGGTTGAACTGAAGAAATGTGGCTGAGTGCCCGCCCTTACGTACATAAATTATCTTTAAAACAGTAAAGTATTTTTTTTAGAACGCTGAGTATCAAACCTTACATGAATTTGTATTTAAATGTTTAAATGTTTTGCCTCCACTACAGCAAATCGTCTTAAGCAACGAGGCGTTCTATTTTTTTCCTCTGCTATTATTAAGAGATATCAAGAGGGGGGGGGAGCTCTGCCCTAGCCTAGTTGGACACAGCATCCATATGAGAAACTAGGATTAACTGGCTATCATAAATGACGTCGTTGAAGTTACCCCCACCGCAGGTGATGGTCTTACGCCGAGGCGTTCTATTTTTTTATTCGTTGTTTGTTATCCCCGATTATTGTTCATATCCAAGTCTTGAGTGGCTTGAGGCTGGTGTGTTTTTAAGCATATGCCTCTTTCTCCACCCGATTTTTCACTCTTTTATTTTTACAATAACAACAATAATAATCAAATTAAAAACGAAAACAATCTAAATTAATAGACACATATTATAACACGTGATAGCATGCGAGGAGTCCATTAATTG
This sequence comes from Parhyale hawaiensis, assembly GCA_001587735.2. Classification (NCBI taxonomy): domain Eukaryota; kingdom Metazoa; phylum Arthropoda; class Malacostraca; order Amphipoda; family Hyalidae; genus Parhyale; species Parhyale hawaiensis. Next base: position 34,345,407 of record LQNS02000141.1, on the reverse strand, counting down.
TAGAAGTAGGGCGCGAGATACGTATATCGTGTTGGTATGTTAAAACTGGTTAGCCCAGTCGAGATGGTATAGACACAGAGCGGCTTTGTATCGATCGCCTGCTTAGTAATGCATGAAGTGCAAGCTTTGCACGGCACTAATCTGAGTAACGAGGCTAGTAAAAGTTAGCCTGCACTTCACTTAGTTCTCTTTTAATTTAAGTGCATATGGATGCAGTCGGTCGGTCAAACTCGCATTTGTACACTACATCTTGAGCTAAGGATCCCAAATGATTAGCTGTGCTGGTGTAGTTTGTGACCTACATGAAATTCAGGTAGAGTTGTGGGGTTATAAGTTAGGTTAGGCGCCATTGCTAGCTCAGTCGAGCCTAGTCAAACCTACTCTCAACTAACGTAACTTATTTTACCCTAACCTATGCTTACGCATACTTTGAGATAGACCACGTCCTGTTCCTGGATCATCCTATAATATACCTTGATAACCTTACAATCTGCGTACAATACTGTATTAATGATCCCCCTTCTCCCCCTCTAGACATACCTACACGCCTACGTACATCGTGTGTCACTCTACACAACAGCACCCTACCACCAGAGAACTACAGCTAGGCTCCCTGTCTTTCGACACTCGTTTGATGCAACTTTGATGGGCCGCTCCCACGACTTCTGGAAAACTTTTATCGCGAGCTTCCAGGCACTTTTATGGCTTGTTCTTACAATGGAAAACGCAGGGCAGATATGGAAGCACTGAATGTCGAGGCTCCTGCCCAAGAAAAGTTGCAATGTTCTGTGTTGTGCTCATTATTCCGGATGAATCATGATTGTTTCTTCTTTAGTTTTGAGAGTACGTGGAAAACTTCTGATTGCGGAAGATTGATTGGTCTCTACTTGTGTAGAGTAATGCTCTCGTATGGTGCAGGTATCTAAGATTCCCATTACGCCCCAACAACAATAATGGCTTTCTAACAAATGTATTTTCAGCAATAAATATAGTTTTTCAACGATTCTTTAGCCTTGAGGAAAATGCTCCATGCTTGTATGCCCCATTTTCAAAAATGGTTGAATACGATGATTAAGAAAATGCAATGTGAATTAACAATATAGTTCACGTCACATAGTACTTAAGATAACCGTCTACACATCTTGTTTTAAACTCTCTCTGCCGAAATTGTTGTCCTAAAACGACTTTCAGGTTATTCAAAAGTAATAATTGCTCCATTTCATAAAATCACGAAAAAGAACAAACTCTATACATCCATCGGCAATAATTTAGAGGGTGAGCTTGATTAAGTTCATGACCAGAGTCTGACCACCGTCTGTGTTTCAATTCCGAATTTAAACTGTTACTGGTTTTGTTGCACCACTCTCCAGGACACAGTCGATCTCTCCAGCAGTGCTTGTAACAAGGGAGTACGTTGACTATTTATTAATTTAGGCTTTTTGTTTAGCATGACTATGATGTTTTCTACTTCTATATCTTAGGGTGCTGCTAGCGGGTTGTCAGAAAAAGAATTGGATTGCACTATGCTTACAACGTTATTATTTTCATTTGAAATTATTTTAACTAAATAACAATGTAGATAAACTAGAGAAGAACTCTGAGAGCTTAGCAATGCAAGGGTCCCGAAACCATAATTTTCTTTTTATCATCACTAAACGTTGGTCATTTGTACCGGTTGACAATAATAACAGATCTTGCAATTTTCCTGAGGATCCGTCCGTTACGTTTTGAGCAATGTTACCAAAGAAAAACCTGACAAACAAACGAAACTTCACCAACAATTAATCATCTGTTTCTCCAAAAAGATGCCCTGTAAATTTCATAAAAATTCGTCTATGTATAACTTTTTAGTTACTTTGTGACAGACAGACAATTGGACAGCCAAACTCCGACAAAAACATATCCTTCCTGGCAGAGGTAACCAAGAGCGTCAGTTCTAACCTTTTAATATCGACGCTACAGAGAAATGATACATATACTGAGTGTCAATTGCTAATTTCGAATAAAATTGTGGCTGTAGAACTACTATGTTTCGAAACAGGGAGTGCTACATTTGCTGATGGAGTTAATGGGCGATGGACACTGTGCGTTACCTGTAGTAGCAGCAACCTTGCGTACTGGACTGGTGGCACTGGGAGTTGCGGGATAAAGTACCAAACCAGGCAAGCGAGCTTTGTGGTGCTTGGTACGCTGAATGAAAAGTTGCTGGGTATGCGTAGCTATCGTGGGAGCACTTACCTTGCCCAGAAATGGGGATTGTAGGGAGCGCGGGTCGTCACATAATAACCTTCCGTCGATGGCGCCATCCATAGATCTATACGACCCACGGTCGGCCGCAGCCATACTTACTAGCCGTACTTATTCGCAACACGAACCAGTGCGTGTGGTTTTCCTGTGGAGGGAGCGGTTAAGTTGACTTTACTGTTTTACTTTTACGAACTTTAGTTTATTTTCCCTTTGAGAATGCATACAGCAATGTAATTATTACCGTTGAAATTAATCTAAGTATACTATTGTTGCTCAGTGGACCGAACTGCACAAGGTATCTAACAGATTCAGCTAATGTTTTGTGTAGGGGCTGAAGTATAAGCTTAAGAGCATTTAACTGATATAATTCACCATGCGAGGTGCAGACTCCCATCGAAAAAGTTAGCAAAAGGTCAATGTGTGTAGGCGCTATAAGGGGATAGCATCGTCTGTTAACAACACATTTTCTGTCGGGGCCGGTATTGCTTTTATTGCGAAGCATGTTGAGTATCGACCGTACTTTTGCCTCTCTTTCTTTTAGCAAGACAATCTAATCTATCTAGTTCTTTCACTATGTTGGACTTCAATTTTGATCGTTGGATTCACCATTTTGAGTATCGAGTTTTCGGTGATTAAATGTGCCTTCGATTGGTCGGCAAAGTTCAAGTTTCCAGGCTTAACTTGTCCGGGACTGCAGAAAGAGCTTTGGCTTTGTTACCGGATGCACTGCGCAAGATGAAAACTCCATTTTACGGAGCAAGATTAAGTTTCCCGAAGTGTCATGGGTAACCGATTGAGGATTAACCCCTGAAACTCAGTTAAGCGAGTCGAAGCCAGTGGAACTGCCTGAACTTTCGAACAGGTCAAGCTGCCCAGGTGTACTTTTGAATCTTAACAAAACTCGTCCTAACACCTACACCTGTACTGAGTGTTGGCAACAGATTGCTGTATCTGAAAATTTTTCAAAAATTAAAGCCAATCGGATTAATTTACTTCTCTCAAAGTGAGCCAATTGAAGACATCTCTATTGCGTGACACAGGCAAGTCTAATCAGCTGGTTAAGGTTTAATTATCACACAGCAGCAGAAAATAATCGAGTTGATGTTGGTCATTTTGCAGATGGTTTCTTCGCTGCGACTCCAAGGGTGGCTGGCCCTCGCTGGGCTGCTGGTGCTGTCCGTGGTCGCCCTCACGCAAGCCTTCAATGATGACGAGCCAATCTACAAATGGTCGCCTCTTTGGTTCAACCGCTACTATGGCCGAGGACACAACCTCTACAAAAGGGTAAGGGAGACATAAGCCACTTGACAACCTGCAGGTCGTATCGCTTGCGATTCTATAATGCCTCTATTATTGAAGAGGATGCGACCTTTAGGAAGGGGTAAGCAGCGAATAATTCAATTGGCAATTTGCATAAATGACAATCTTTGCGATGATATCCTTATTGCTGAACATGACACAAGCTCTACACACGGGCGAGCCGTTAGCGAAGGCGGCTTCTTTAGAAAAGAAATTAATTAATTGTCATATATGGACTGAAGCAGTGCATTTGTCGGGGTAAAAAATAAAGTTTCTAAACTGCATGTAGGGCACATACCATTACAATTTCTATAGACAGAGAAAATAATTGAAATTGCATGTAGGGTACATACCATTACAATTTCTATGGACAGAGAAGGTAATTGAATATGAAAAAAGTAACTATTTTCTTTGGAAAAACCTTTGTTGTTCTCCGTTTATATCTGATACGGAAGAAGCCACAGTTAGGGCCAAATTACAAAGCAATGGCTTGTCAGGTAATTGTTTTGATCGTCTTACATAATCTTAACAAGTAACAAATCACCGAATTTAGAGTAATTAATGTACTCCCATCTCAAGAACAACAGAATGAATATCATCTACATTTTTCTTGCAGTAGCCAGAGGATATTTGAAGCCATTAAATCATGATTGAATATCACATTTTCGTAGGAATATACACATAATCTATGTTGAACTAGAGCACTCTGAGAGCGCATACCTCCGCCAAGCGAGGCAACGGTAGCAAAAAATTCAAATTGGCTCTGAAACCATAACTTTCTTTGTATAAACGCGAAAATTAATCATTTGTACCTTTTGATAGTAATAACAGCTTGTGCAATTGTCTTGAAGATCCGTTCATTACTTTTTGAGTTATATTGCTAACAAACATTATGACAAACATGAGTCAAACATACCAACGAACAAACCGATCTGCACCAAAATCATTTATGTCTTTTAGCATTACTAATAACCCCTATAAATTTCATAAAGATCCATTCATTGTTTTTTGAGTTGTTGTGCTAACAAGCATAGAATTAAAAACAGTGACAAACGAACGAACGAACAGACCTTTAGACCTTTAGACCTTCATTGTTTCCACAAGTATCACAACATAATTTAAAAGATTACAATGGGATAAAACGGATCATTACCAAACTTTGGTCATCTACTCTTTGTTATATACCTAACAGCTCATGTTAATTTCATAAAAATCCACCCATAACCTTTTGAGTTATGGCATTGAGAAAAATGAGGCAGACAGAAAAACAAACAAACGAACGGATGGAAATATCTTCACCAAAAGTTAATCTTCTGTTCCTCCTAACATACCTAACAATTCCTGTAATTTTCATCCAAATCGGTTTATAACTATTTAAGTTATCTTGTTGACGAACAAAAGGACAGACAGACAGGGTGACAAACAGATACACAGCCAAACACGACGAAAACATAACCTCCTTGGCGGAGGCAACTATTCATTCCCATGGCTAATTGTGGATGAGCCTGGGCACGCAGTTAATATTTCTCTTATCACTCTCGCAGGACACAAAGCCCATAATTTCTGCACATGCTTGCAGCAGCCTTGTTAACATCATACAACTTTTCTGGTAACACGCGTCAAGTCCATGTGATTTCCTCCTCAGTCATGGAATTTGAAGTTTAACGTTAAATTTCGAGATTTTCTTTTTGATTTCTCCTTTAGGTTTAAGTATTGAGCTATGCATGGAATACGACCTTTTTTTTACTTTAAGGAATTGAGAGTAATAAGCGTTCTGGAGTGGATACGCTTTCACTAAGCTCGTCATCCTAAGCCACACAAATTTGAGATCGCTCACAGAGAAAATTTTTATCCAAAGAGGAAAGAGCGAACGTGTTGCGCAGTGGAAATTGCGGGGTTTACGCAATATGTTGACAGACCACACATGTGGTCTGATGCCGCAGTGTTTGTTGGCGGCAGTAGAGGCGCAGCGGGGCCTTGTAATTGATTTTCTGTCGCCGTCTTGACCACACTTACCTGACATACCTGCCCGAGCAACAACGCCAGGTGGGATCCGTGTGGTTTTATAAGTTGTAACGGCAGGTTGAAGTGCTGAGCTCATGACACTGAACGTTGCAAGGTCGAATGCCACCCAAGCAAGCGAACTCTTGTGGCCCTTGACGTGCTGACTCATCGTTTGATATCTGCTCAGCTGCCGCAGGTGTACTGACTTTTTCTCAAAATGGGGAGGGTCGGGGCCCACTCGTTGTTACATTAGAACCTTCCGTCGATGGTGCCATAACTCATGACGGTCCGTGGTCGACTGCAACCGTACACTTCTCTAGGGCCAGTTGGTCTACATCTACAGCAAAAACCAATGCGTGCGAGTTTTACAGCAGGGCCGGGGTGCACTCTCGTCGTTCGCGATGATTTTGCGTTCAAATAAGCTTTCTTGCGCGCGTCACCACTAAAATAAACACTGCCTAACCACCCAACCTAACCTTACCTAACCTTACGTAATCTTACCTAACCTAGCCTAGCCTAACCTTACCTAATCTTACCTAACCTAGTCTAGCCTTGCCTAGCTTAATCTGCGATACAGCGAGCAGCGCAGCACACGAACTTGAACGCCGCCCGCACGAACACGATCCGGGTACACAAACACGCACACAAATCGTGGCGAACGATTGACGTTGACTTAACGGTGCTACACTGTCAAACGTTGCTGATCGTAGCTACAATGTTAGCAGCTGCGTTACGCTAGCCTTACGTGGTTTTCATATTATGACTTCCGCTGTAACAAGTGAGACATTGGCGGCGCGTGGCAGCCACATGAACCACCCCCCCCCCCACACAAAAAAAAAAAAGCTGCGGGGCCACTGTTGTTTCGAGATGGCAAAGCCACGTGGGTTCCACATGGTCCTCTCATGGCTGGGCATGCACTGTATTTTCTTTCCACTATTTACAAGTTGAACTGAAAGGCACTCACTGTAATACATATTAGAGCTGAGCAACTTTCTTCGTGCTTTGCTCTTCTCTATGGCTAATGCTCCTACCTATTTTTTTAGGTAGACGGCAATAGCAATATGAAACTAGAGCACTCTGAGAGAGCATACCTCCGCCAAGAGAGGTAAAGGTAGCAAAAAATTCAAATTGGCTCTGAAACCATAATCCATAATTTTCTTTGTATGAACTCCAAAATCTAACAATTTGTGCCTTTTGATAGTAATAACAGCTTGTGCAATTTGCTCGAAGATACGTTCATAACTTTTTGAGTTATGCTGCTAACAAACATTATGACAAACAAATGAACAAACCGATCTGCACTAAAATTTAATAATTTATGTCTTTCAACATTACTAACAACTTTTATAAATTTCATAAAAGACCCATTGATTGTTTTTTGAGTTATTGTGCTAATAAGCATAAAATTAGAAAACAGTGACAAACGAATGAACGAATTAACGGATCATTACCAAAATTTGGTCATCCACTCTTTGTTAAATACTTACCTAAAAATTCATGTCAATTTCATAAAAATCCATCCATAACTTTCTGAGTTATGGCATCGAGAAAAATGAGGCAGACAAACAAACAAACGGATGGACATATCCTCACCAA
>LQNS02000141.1:34316337-34338241 GCA_001587735.2 Parhyale hawaiensis | reverse complement strand
CCTCACCAAAAGTTAATCATCTGTTCCTCTCAACATACCTAACAATCCCTGTAAATTTCATCCATATCGGTTCATAACTTTTTGAGTTATCTTGGAGACAGACAGACAGGGAGACAGACAGACAAAGAGGCAGACAGACAGATAAACACTACGAAAACATAACCTCCTTGGCGGAGGTAATGAATACCTACTCTCAGTAGAGGAATGGCTCGCATCAGATTTTACTGAATGGAATGCCACCATTTACCTGATAGAGAATTTACTCAACAAAACTGTTTAGCGAGCCTCTGGATTAACACTATTTTAATCATGTATTAAATTATTTGCTAGTAAATGGCAAAAAGGTTAGTGAGTTGCACAGCGAGAGTAATTCTGTGTTTATATTCGAAGGATAGCTACCATAAAATGCAAGTGTGGAGCTAGTTGCTCGGGTCCACCGCAGGCGTACTTGAATTACCCTCCGCCATTATCAGGAGCGTACCAGCAGGATGTGCTTGAACATACCTGGAACTCGAATTTTTAACGTTCAGTTTGAAATTTTGATTCGAATTTCAGATGTTAATAGCAAACTGGTAACGCTGTAGACGGCTTAATTCGAGCTCAATCCTTTTTCTTAGAGTTGAGTTTTCCCAGTCATGGTGCATTAGCTCGCCAGACGTAAGACAAATTTTAGAAATTGAAATTTGGTACTATGATCTCTAAGTTTCTGCAGCGCTGCACCTTTCTATTAACAAAAAGTTTTCATTTGATGTAAGCTACATTAGTTTTTTTTTAGGTTTTTTGCAAAGTAATTTTTCTTTTCTTGCTCGGCTGTAATATTTATGGAATAAATAACCGCTCATAATAATTAGACTGTTGCACCACCGTGCAGCATTTTTTTTTTCGTGCACGATCCCACTGACTGTTGGTACTATTCGTAAATTGTTCGAAACATTTTAGTGGCAAAAGAAACGGATTAGGGGAACAAAACATGAGCAGTTGCATCAGAAATTTAAATTTTATCTTCAATTTCAACGTTTTCAACATTTAGTGGTGACAATGGATCGTTTTTTACTTAGCTCCGATAATTCTGACTGCTAGCACGGTCATTTTTACGAAGTGCTTTCAAAATAATTCCCATACTCTAATTCGACATTAACCGAGAGAAAATACACGTGCAATGACTTAAATTCTCTGTGTACAACATTGACAGTAAAAGAATATTTATTCTTCCTGAGAATTTTTCACAACTTGATAATTATCGATTATTTTTCAATGATTTTGCCTATTCACGGCAAATACAGTGATTTTTTATGCACGTTCACAGAAAGTACAGGCAGGGATTCAAGTAACAGTTGGAATTTTCCTATGACGTTTATTGAAGAGGTCGACGGTTGAGCACAAAAGAATTCATTCGTTTCCCCGAACACCGAGACGACGAGATGTCGGCTACATCAGCTCAGAGGCCTAATTGAATGGATGGGCGACTTCATGGCAGGATGTTAGTCAGGCTGCAGCCAATCTTCGCTGCGACTGTGGCGATTGTGTTTAGCTTGGGAAGGTCAGCGGGCGGAACATTTTTTCATTAGGCCGCGAAAATTACGCATCAACAGTGCAAGCTGAACCTCCGAGGGAAACTAAATTAGGCTCTGGCCGTGTGCTATGTCGTGAAGAGTCGTGCTGTGTCATGCAGCATTGTGAAGAGTCGTGCAATGTCGTCCTGTATCGTGCAATGTGGTGCAGTATTGCGCAGTGTCGTGCAGTGCCGTGCTGCTGCGACCGCAGACACCTGACCCGCGGTATGCAGTGGGAGCAGCGATGGTTTGTTTCTTTGTTTGTCACGCAAGGAAGAGCTTGCCTCAAGGCACTGGAATCGTCGTACTGGTTCTCAATTCAACTTGAGCGTATACCAGTGAGCCTTGGTATACCACAGGCGCTCCCGCTTCTCTCGCTCGGTTCCCACGCTTAGCTTTTCCTTGTACGGATCAACAATTCTGAGGGTTCGATTACCCAATCGGGATCCAGTGTTAGATGTTTCTCGTAAACCAGAATGATTGTGACAGATTCAGTTATAGACTCGAGACAATTGAAATTCATGTCTTCTTAAATGAGTCTATGAGCAATTACATTTTTACATTTATAGTTTATAATTGACACTCACCCTAATTTCCTTTTTTTTTATTTGGCTTCAGATTCGCGAAGAAGATCCTGACTTGAGGTGGAACAACGATGGATTTTTGGGCTACCCTGACTATATCTTCAACAAAAGGGTAAGCAGCGGCAACGTAAGACTTTTATGAGTATCAGCACCCCAGCGGGGGATTGCAAAGTTCCGATATGTAATCATTGACAGGGTGACACTTTAACGTTTAAATTATAGTAGATCTTTCCAGTTAGAAAATAGCACGGGAGTGACAGCGTTTGAACTTTAGGGCTACAGTCAACGAACAGGCTGACTTCTATTTCGAGTCCTCGTATTAAATTAATACTGCGCCCTATTCTCGGAAACTAACCTTGAAGTTATATATCAGAGCATGTACAGATATGGAGTGGGTTCTAAATTTAGAAAATGAGAGATACTAACTCAAGACTACAGGGAAAATGCTACCAGGAGAGTCTCAACATTTCACTGTTTGCTATACAGATAAAAAGGTAGTAATCCAAAGGCAAAAAGGAGCAATCTCTCTCTCTTTCTCGCGCTCTCTGCAACTGACCGAAGTAAAGAATAATTCACGAAGTAAGCTGTACTTGTTGTGACCCTCTGATTGAAAATGATAACTCGAACATTCAAAACTGAGGTTTAAAGTGGGCGAATCGTGCACACCATTAATAATTAATACTTTGAAAAGTAAAGACAAGATCTTCATTGAGAACTCAATCATATTACAGCAATACCTTCACTGGTACTTACTGCGTCATGTATAGCTATTTCTCTTAGTGAATTATCACATGGCTTGCATACCCCTACAGTATATAGCTACATAAGTACTGAATTTCTTACTTTCACTTTTCACGCTAGCTTATATTTGTATACCATGGAAGCGCAAGGACTAATGATAATTATACTCAGGCTTGTAGAAAGGCCTCTGTAAATAATTGCAGAGTACTAAGTGTAGAAACGTTATTGTTGGAAACTTAAGGCGGTTTGTAAATTGGATAAAGAGTGCTATATTCGTCGAGTCTATAGTAAGGAATTGAAAATCAAACACGGGCATGTGAGGCTACGTCAGCCGATCACAAGTGTGAAACAGCCCGAGTGCCATTTTTTACTTGTGGCTGGGTCGCAAATGGCCGCAAACGCCCACCTTTAGTGGGGTCTAGAGAGATACAGTCAGCAGCGAACGAGTTTGGAAATATTTTTCTCATATTATCTATTAGACAAATGAGGCTCTCTAGTTATCGACATTATGCTGTGACCATTTCATAAAGGCAATTTGGGCTTGGTCAAATTCCTCTACAGCGTGGCCAATTCTATGGATAATTCTGAGAATGCTCTACATACAGGTAGTGGGTGGGGCTAAGATATGGGACGAACAAAATCTCAGAAATGTCCATAGAATTGGCAACGCTGTAGATGAATTGGACCATGCCCAAACTGTCTTGATAAAATAGTCAGCATATAGTTGATATTACTGTGGTAAAGGAAGTAAGGAATATGCATGATATGAATATAGGTATTACTGGTAAGTCCCTCAAAACATACTATTTCCGTAGTTAGCTCTCCCTGCAGGAATATACACAGCTGCAGGTCTATAGATGCATCAGGTATAATCACGCTCCCAAGAGCTATTGCAAGTCTCAAGAAATATCTTCCCTTTCAGTGGCCAATAGCGCATCATTGCGAGGGGATTATTTTCTGGGACGGATGAAGCCATAAATCGTAGGTGCGTAGGGCAGTCCGAGGAAAGCCGTATCGAGGCAGGCAGGCCCTCGCGCTGGGATGTGTGTATGTCTGTGTGCGTGAGTGTGCGTGTAGGTGTGTGAGTGTGCGTGACGCTTGCCAATAGCTCTGAGTGCTGTGGTGCGCTAACGCACCATGGTCAGCTGCACCTCTATTTTATTGCACTTCTATAGAGAACGCACCACATGGCCGGCTGCTCCTCCATCTTATCGAGTTCTTGTTTTGCAGCCGTGACTTTTCTGAAGAAATAAACAACAGAATCATTCATCGCGAGGAAAGGAGGCGATGGGAGCTCGTGCGCCTCTATTTTATTGCGCATTAGTTTCGCAACTTTGGCCCGTGGCTTCTCTACGGAGGAAAGAAATTCGAGTATGGATAAAGCGAATGACTTGTGGACTACATTGTCACGACATATCACCCACTAGAGTCATGCAACTGAAGTTCCATGTCTATATAACGGCACAATTAACGAGTTTATTATTACCCTCTTTTGTATTCGAATTATTATTCTCAGAGGTAGGAAACTTGAGAATCATTTATTGCAAAGTTAAAGAGTGACTTGATCCTGCCACTCATTGCGTTACCAAGACCAAGGAGTTTTAATAAAAATGAGGTAGCAACGGCTGCGGAGATCTGAAGCTGATTTTTTGGCACGGCTGAAATCTGGCTGGCACAATGATTGGCTGCAGAAACGGCTGGAAGCCTTTTATTGATGGGAAGGGATGGCTGAGAGCTTGTGACTGGTGGGAAGCGAGCAGCCACCGAAGAACAAAGAACTTCCTTGGCCAGTACAGCGAAATGTGGCTGTGCTTCTTCTATCAAACCTCCTCGTCCAAGACTTTCCATTTTTAATTGTACAGTAGCTACACGAAAAAATTGTGCGCATAGACTCACGATTTTTGCAAAGAAAATTAACAACAAATGGTCATCGCTTGCATTAAATCGTATTTTTGTATCCGTGATACCAGAGCTACTTCGATATTTCCAGCTGCGCCAAGAGACAACACTGACTCCACAACGGTTTCAAACGGTCGATTTTAGGTGAGATCAGATGTCGTGTGTCGGTGGCAGTAACGTCTCTATGCACACAAAGAATATTCTAGTTAGTCTAACCAAAAGCTTCAGACTGACAGTTGGTTAATTGGGGCATATTTCTCCGTACCTAGTAAATGCAGTCCACATAAGTGAAATCTGCTAACCACTTAAGTCATATGGCTTCGTGTGGAATTATTTTGGTACATAACAGCGGGAGTTCTCTGCGTGATGTTAATTTATGCAAACGAATGTCTTTCCCTTGTCTTGCAAATCATATGTGATAGTTGATGATTTCAATTGCAGTAATTATAAATTTTTTCTCTGTGGACTCCTCAATTGTTTCACAGCTGGTCCATAACTTCTCCGAGAAAAATTTAAAAACTGTAGCAAAAACGCTGTCGTTTATAGTAGAGAAACTTGGACCAACAAAGCAGTAACAAGACTACATGCTATAATTGCGCAGCATGACAAATCCCGACTTGGATGAATTTGGACTCCTGCTTGCTCGTCCTTCGGTAACCGAAAAGTAACTTCTTAGAGAAAGAAAATTTTTGCAACGCGAATGGAAACTCAGCATCATTCATCAACGTCAAGATGCCTCTGCCGATAAAAGTGCAAATCCAAGTATAAATTGTCGAGAATCGTATGTAAAGTTGATTATTTTGTACCTTATTACACCACTGCATTGTCTTTAAGTGCCTCTCCTGTATATTTTCAAAAGCATCGCTTACGCCTCTATTGTTCTAGGGCCCTCACATATTGTTTCACCTTTAGAGCCCTGTGCAAGCCGAATCCTTCTCGCGGCAACGTGATTGGTTGTCAATTGTGTGGAGGTGCAATTTTTTTTTTTTTTTTTGCGTTAGTGAATGTGTACGTGCCATTAGAAGGCGTGTAAATCAGATAGTATAGGAAAGAAATAAGTTAATTGAGAAATGTTTCGCAGAGTTTCATTCATTTTAAGCAATAAAGATGACGTTCAGTTGTGTAATAACGATGGTATATCCATGCTCATTAAAATATTATCTAGTTTTATCAATTCATATTCCCATATTTGGAGAAACTATCTGAACAGGGTCACACGAGGGGAAATACCTGAAGGTGTCTCTTAAAGGGCGATTTCTACAATGAAACATTATTGCAGCACTAATATTGCTAACGCGCCTTGAGGGTTGATATTATTTAGTAAAAGAAGGGCGGACATTTAAAGATAATTTTAATATATATGTTCCCCGTAGTAGAAATATATTCTGTAGTAGCTTAGGTTTTCGGTCCATTGTGAATTATCATCAGAAGGATAGGTTATAGAGAAATAAAAAGTAATACTACAACATAGTGGACATTTGGAATAGACACCCCTCGGAGATGTCGGTGGCGAGACAGTGATTACAATTAAAAATCGTCTTGACAAACATTGAAAGCCGCGTCTACACGATCCATCTTTTTGTCGACGTTTATGTTCGCCGAACGAGTTTGATTGACAAACACACGCGGCGAGGCCTCGAATCTTCTGATGGACGAAGATCCAACCTGTTGGGAAACTTTCTGCACGAACTCGCGGGAGTTTGCGAACACAAAGTTCGAAAATTATATTTCGCTATGTAAATATATGTATGTGGCATCATTATATTATTTTGTAATAAAAGCATACTTTTTTATTCATTTTTATGCTTTTCATTATTAAAAGCTACAATAGAACACGATTTGGGTTTTAAAGGAAGAAATGCATGCACAAAGTGTGAATTGCAATAGTAAGTCAAGAAATTCATTCGTCTGCATCTCCGCATGTGAGGGGATGCCAGTGAGTGAATTTTTAGCTGTACTTTTCGCCTGTATAAATAAAGTTTTACCTGCCAGTCAGCTTCTACATCTAAAATAAATATCTAGGCGATAAAGAGAGGATGGAATATCGATTAATAGTAATGGAATGTTGAATTCGCGTACCGTGAGCTTGAAGTGTTCGTGCGGGGCTTCTGTTTGATCCCGTTAGGGCAAAGAAGAGAAGTGTTTGTGTTTTTTGCTTGTCGATTCTTGTGTTTGTGACTGATGAAATGATGGATCGAGCAGACGCGGCTTTACTTTTGGATTTGCTTTAAATTTTAAGTCTCGCTATAGTACTTAAACTCGCTCTCCATTTTTATTTCTGTCGTAAATTACGTATGACACAATGTCCGTACAGCTAATTTGACACTCCCCGTCCAGAGTCGAGATGAAGTTCTTCTTAGAACGTACGTAGCCCTTTCGAAAATAATCCACTTTAGGGTTTTTACTTTCAATTTGCTGAACCTACGGCGACCGCGTTCGAGAACAAATGAAGACGGTTATTTCCGTTCTTGGTTCCCAAGAACATGTAGCTAAATTTCGGGAGGTGTTGCCAAACATACAGATTATATAACTTTTCCCACTTATATTTTATGTACGTAACAATTACATGGAACTAAATGATATTATTCAAGTTTGATGACATTGTAAGCATGTAAGGGGCATAATTTTTCGTACGTTTGGTTCTTTGACTAGCCCCTTCAGAACCTTGCACCCCGCATATGGAATGTCCCAGAGTGGGAGATCTTGGGTGTTTAGAGAAGGAGGTGTAGGACGAAACAGTACTGTGAAACAAGCGCTGCGTCAAGTACGCGGCTTTTGAGAACCGGTGCGTTTTAGCATAATTTCAGTGAATATTCCCTCCAGTCCCGCAGCGATGGCATCCCTGGCAAGTGCATGAAAGAAAACGCCCCGTGCAGCTACGTGTCTCGCAGCACCGGCGAGCAGGTGATGCTGAGGTGCTGCGGGGCCCTCCGGTGTCTCGACAACGGCTTCATGCACATCTGCACCAGCCTGCAGTGAGTAACGCANCTGGCAAGTGCATGAAAGAAAACGCCCCGTGCAGCTACGTGTCTCGCAGCACCGGCGAGCAGGTGATGCTGAGGTGCTGCGGGGCCCTCCGGTGTCTCGACAACGGCTTCATGCACATCTGCACCAGCCTGCAGTGAGTAACGCATATAGGGTGTCTTTCACTGGCATAGTATGATCGACATACTACATATTTCTCCCTTTCCTCGCTTGAAACACCGTAGTTGTGTCTAGGATGGTTTGGACAATGTACTGACTCAATCCATTGGCTGAAGCTGATCGACACCAATTGGCATTAATTTGTTCCTAACCTTACTTCTACGCGTGTGAAACACCACTTATGATCGAGTTACAGGCGATAATTGTGAACTGTATAGTTGAGCTGACTAAACTCTCCAGCGTGATCGGTTCTCGATAAGCACCGGACACTCGATACAAAGTCGTGACTTCAACGATCGGGATTGAAATTCTGCGCAAGGTAGCCTAATTAAATAGGATTCATTCAATCTTACGTAGCGAATGAAACATTACAATTAACAGTCTTGGAATCTGAAAGTCAGCTAAAGAACATAACAAATATCATTGTGTCTTTGTACATTTATATATTTGTAGTATTCGTCTCCTACTTCACTACCTATACAAGGTGGGGTGGGAAGAGGAGTCACCTGATACGGTTTAATGCTGAAAAAAAATGGAATTTTGGTTCATGATTTAATTTCCCTTGGGGCAAGGAGGTTTAATAGACAGGAGGTAGATGGTCGTTGTGCGCCAGTCAAACCAACCTTCTAACTTTTCCGGCTTAGATGATTTCTAACAGCGCCGTTGAACACAAAATATATTCTTCAAACGATAAATAAAGCGCGATAAATGAAGTCAGCGATGAGCATTGACAGAAGTAAGCTAATAAAATATGTATTCCGCCTGCCTAATAGGCCCGTAAATTTCTCCCATTGCTTTTTCTGTCTATCCACGGTGCTTCAGCTTTCCAGCCGTTCTTCGTACTTTGCAGTAAATAAGACTTTGTGTTCTTCAATTCCTGCCTGTACATGTGCAATCTGCAATATTTATTTATTTTTTGCAATGCAATATCCAGAAAACTTTCATAAATTTGAATATAGTACGGCAATGCATATGTGCAGTCAGACTTCAGCCTTGCCGGAGACTTGAGCTTCGCCGACGTGCCTGGTTGCTCCCTCTTATCTATTAACCCTATATGGCGAGACAAAATTGTGCCGCCCACCGGCCACCGTTTTTCGTTCACTATTCTACGCTCAGTGATTTTAAGTACCCAAATATCAGTAACTTTTCCTAATTTCTCATGACAGTCAATAGAATTCCAATACACCCGCACATTATAGCCAACAATCGTGAAAAATATAAATATTTTAAACAATTCGGTGATAAAATTTCCGTGAACGCGCGTTTCTGGATCGGCGTCAGGCAGCATCAGACCAGCAGCTATGCATTGTTAGTCGCCCACTAGCAAGCAAGGACTAAGATAATGTGCACACACGCTCCTCACTTTTTGAATGGTCTGCATTTGTAGATTTCGTTTAAAAAGAACTTTTGAAATGATTACTGAAAGACAGCAACAAGACTAGAAATGAAAAATAAAAGCGATAATATGTTCAACTCGTTGAAGTAAAAAATGATGATCTAAATTTACAGCATACAATTTGGAGTAACAGCAGAAGCATTGACACTTGCTGCTGTATAATTATGTAATTCGCCGTCATAAATGAAGCATAACCGAAGTCCTAGTTTAGTGTATATTTGATTAGCCTAAATATATATATTAGGAAGAAGAGTAGGCAGAGTAATTTAAGTCTGGCCCATTCTAACTGTTTTCTGCTGCAACTGTCAGTGCAGTTCCACTATGCAGTTNNTTTAGTGTATATTTGATTAGCCTAAATATATATATTAGGAAGAAGAGTAGGCAGAGTAATTTAAGTCTGGCCCATTCTAACTGTTTTCTGCTGCAACTGTCAGTGCAGTTCCACTATGCAGTTAACTGCAACTTCTGCAGTTACCGTGAAAGTATTACAAACTGCTGCAGATGTGCTGCTTGAGCATTCACACTGTACGCACCCGTGAAGTTTTCTTTTATTCAAATTTAATTAACGATAAAACTACTCTCAGTCATTATTTTTTTTTAAATTAGGTGAAATAATAGTTGAATAAATGACTTTGAGACTCTGAAGAAAAAAACTGGGATATTGATGCAGTAGACGCATTTTTAGTGCGCGGTACAAGTTTGTCTCGCCTTGGCGCTTAAGGGGCTGAAAAAATTGGTAACAGATACGGTTAAACCTCCTTGCATTGGTGTATTAGTCTCCCCTCAGGAGTTTTTATTAAATCTCCGTGGTCACCCCTTGGAAGAAATATAACTGGAGCGAAACTCAACCCTCTTTGGTGTAAGCTACTGTCTTGGGAAGTGGCTGTAGCCATTGACCCTAATACCTTAGCTTCGGCAGCAAATATAGCTGAATGATTGGCTGACAGTTAGTTCTCCGGTTCAGTTAAATGGCCTGTTCCTTGGCTTCTTTGTCTGCACCACATCAGCCCCTTATTGAAGCACAAGCTGGCTCGCAGCTCGATGTTCGTGTAACCTAGCTGCTACCAAAAATTTAACGTTCAAGACGGGAAGAAAACTTGAGGCGGTTTGTACATTGGATAAGGAGGGCTATATTCGTTGAGTCTAGTAAAAAGGAAAATCGAAATGTTGTACACATGGACAACGCGGGCAGTTCAGACAGTGAATGAACAACTTGAGCCTGACGTCGCTCTCCCACCCGCTGACACCACCAGGCAAAAAATAAGGAAATTGCAGTCGCTAGATTGAATGGGAATTAGTGGACGTGCGTGCCCCAGTACTTATTTTCTCCAGGAGTCGCCCACTCCATGTTCGGCCACATTTGCATGCCAACGTTGTATCGTGGCTATGGGAGGGATTTTTATCTAAAGATAGTGCTTACCTACCTTGTGAATATTCGGACGATGTCCAGAAGTTGTTAGGGTTATTTTTGTGTAGTCCGTTATTCGCCTTTTCACTGCAACGCTAATGCACTCAAATAGTATTGTGAATGTTTTTATTTTTGTTGCCTCACTTGGCATTAGAGCTGGGCGCGGCCTTATTCGCAGCGTTTCTTATGTTTAGCTTTTCTCGACCTGCGGCCCATTCGAGGAAGCTTCACGGCCTGCGGCTTTGACTCATCTACCATAGGCTAATGCGGCCTGCAGGTCTTTCAGTTATCGTAATAATGATAAAGATTTTCATCGGGTACAGCCGCAAGATCACAATAATCCTCATCAACTCTTTTCAGTGATTATTACCCCCGCCAAGGAGGTTATGTTTTTGTCGGGTTTGTTTGTCTGTTTGTTTGTTTGTCTGTCTTTCTGTCCGTCTATCTTTCTTTCTGTCTGTCAGTCTGCCATCAAAATAACTCAAAAAGATATGGACAGATTTGGACAAAATTTACAGGGATTGTTTGGAGGAACAGATGATTAACTTTTGGTGAAGATCCGTCCATCCGTTGGTTTGTTTGTTTGTTTGTCTGCCTCATTTTTCTCAATGCTAGAACTCAAAAAGCTATTGACGGATTATTATGAAATTTCATGAGCTGTTTGGTAGATCACGAAGAGTAAATGACTAAATTTTTGTGATGATCTGTTTGTGTGTTTGTCGCTGTGATTATTTTATGCTTGTTAGGGCAGTAACTCAAAAAGTTTTCAATGGATCTTTATGAAACTTATTGGAGTTGTTAGGTAGTAATGTTAAAAGACATAAATAATTAAATTTTGGTGCAGATCGGTTGGTTCGTTTGTATGTTTGACTTATGTTTGTCATAATGTTTGTTTGCAGCCTAAGTGAAAAAGTTAGGATCTTCAAAAAATTGCAGAAACTGCTTATGCTATTGAAAGGCACAAGCGATTAGATTTTGGAGTTCGTGGTTTCAGAGCCAATTTGAATTTTTTGTAACCGTTGCCTTACTTGGAGGAGGCATGCGCTCTCAGAGTGCTCTAGTTAGTTTTGATCTTCAATAGCCGTGAGTCGTGACTTGTTATTTTTTTATTTTTTTGTCTGAAGACAGCCGAGAGGAATCTGGTCACAGATCAAGCATCTGCTAAAGATGTTCTACGTAGAGGCGTGTCCGTCTAGGTCTGGAAATTACAAGTATAATTTTACAATGATCACTCTCTAGGATGCTTTCAACCTCCTTAAAATTCAGACTTTCATTGGAAAACTAATCAGGGCTTTGATGGCGCGAGTCTCTACTACTTTTATATCGGCAATTGCTTCCGATGGTGTGGGCCTGCAGTCGTATATGAGTCAGCTGCTAATGGCTTTCCATTCGATTATCCTGGGCAGCGCTTAGAGCTCCACGGTGTTGCATAATGCGTCATTTAGGTTGCACTACCTGTCCGTGGTGGCCCGAGTGTGAAGTTTTAAAAATAATAATAGCAATTTGTACATGTTTTTTTAACTGCAGCAGCTTGCTGAGAGAGACGAAAACGACTCCGATTGGCACTAATCCATAGTCTCATTTTTTATCATTTCAGATCGCTGATGGACTCAGACTACGATGAGTAAGAACTACGAGTACGAGTGTAGAGTACGAGTGACTGTGACTTGCGGTTCTGTACGACTGTAGCGTATGTGCACTGCAGCCGTGCAGTGCTTACATCTCACGGGTCATCCTGTGTACGAAGAAACTGCACTCAAATATATAAATATAGAAAACATAGACTTAAGTTATTCCCTTGTCCATTCCTGCTTTTCTTTATTATCAATGTGATGTGCCAGGTATTGGTGAAAAATACAGCGAAGTATATCTGTTCTGCCCGACTGAAGACGTATAATTACATATATACTAGCTGTGAGTCTTACCTATAGATGTTCACTTTCTATAGCATAACTTGTGCTGATGAACATTTTGCGTTTTGGTTGTGTAGAAACGTTATTGTTGCATTTATTGATTGCGATTCATGTTTCGAATCCAACAATTACCTTGTGTGTGTAGTCTTATTATTTTGAAGAGTCGGAGATGAGTAAGGGAAGTCTATAGTTGAGCCCTGTGGTTATAGTAACAATTTCACATAGGTAGGACCAGTTCAGTTTTCACGTATTTATGATAAATAAAAGCTTGAAGTGCACATATGCCTAATCCAAATGATCAGTGTCGCTCGACCCGTGGCCAGACTGAGTTGATTTCTAAAAGTAGACGATGGGTTCTTCAAGCGTTTTCAGAGTATACGAATAAGCAAACCCGTTCAACGCAAATTTAATTTTACAGACTAATAGCGTAAATATACAGGAAATTCTAGTGATAGGTCATATTCGTTTGATGTAGTTTTTATTTAGGCTCAAAAATTTTCAATTTCTGTAATCCGATATATGTCCTCTTGAGTCACATGTCGCTACATTAATACTGGGCATCTTGAATTAAAATTTTAGGCCTAAATAATAACCTACAGAAAACGAAGTGACTGATAACGAAGATTTCCTCTATACCTAGTTTGAGTCGCCATAAATCTTCGACACTAGATTCTATTAGGCTAAGCAGCGCACTGTAATATCTTGCTATTCCTAAGCAGGGATCGGAAGCATTACAGGTTCATTTAGCGGTTGCAGGTTAATTTGCGTAAACTACCTCTGCAGATTGGTTGGCGATGTCAGACAATATGTGGACTTGGGATCAAACTTTTCACATGATCGTACTAAGGCAGAGTTCACACGCCATTCATCTCAAAGCGTTCACTCATCCACTCGTTCGAAAGTTTTGTAGCGTTGTTGTCAAAAAAATTTATGAATACCCCCCAAAAAAGTTATTAAATGCTAACCGTTAAATCAATTTCCTCGGCAATTGTCACTAGGCAAGTTAGTGATATCTCTTTCAATGGGAGAGAAATAAAACTGTGAAAAAGAGAACTTTGCTGATGTTTCTATAGCACAGTAGCACATTCCGATCAGTGGATGAGAGAACGCATTTACAGGAATGACGTGTGAACCTGGCTTTAGCCGGGGCATAAATTATTTGTTGTGCTATTAATTTAATGTTATGCTGTATTTTTGTATTCTTTTTGTGTATAATTCTACGATGTAAGCCACCATTGGTCCCAATTTAGAGTATCATATCTTAAGAAAAACCTTTACAATAAAAAGATTCTATCGTCATCACAAGTATATGGATGCCCATAGATCTTGAATCCCTTTAGAGAATCGGAGTCAATGTCGAATATCAGTTTATTTACGTAGTGAATTAGTGAATATACTTATAATTGAGAACAAGCCAATTATTACTCTTACCTTTATCTGCTACTATAATTATCTGATGAGAAATGTGGTTCGCTAGATTTTTGAGTCGTCGAATTATAGATGCCTCCTGGAGTCCTGGACCTTGTGCGAAGATTATATAAAAAAGTTACACATATTAACATGTGATCAAATAAGCGCAAAAATCAGTCACTTTTATTAGTGGCTAATATTCATTGAACATGTATGGATAATAACTACTTCACATCTTTTCTACAGGGAGCTCAACTAGTTTTTTCGTAATCAAAATTTTACATATATATGACACTTTTTTCAAAGTAAATTATAGCAATTGGATTTAGAGACTAATAATCGAAATAAGTCAACTCTAAGATTTTCTCAAATAATCTTTCTAAGTGGTCGTAGATCTTCAAGGATAGAAATGAAAATAAATGAATTAGTTATATTTTTGTGGATAAAAACATAGCATTTCGTTAGTGCAATTAAAGCTTTATGTAGTCCATAGATGAGGAGCAAACTTCACGAGTTCAGTAAACTTCATAGAATTTTAGCTCTGTTGCTTCTTCGGTCAAGTGGGAAAGGTTACAGTACTTGTCAAGTTAGTCCTCCAGTTATCTATTTACCCGCTGTCTTACCACATGATAGGTACATGATAGAGTACCGACTAGAGGTGGATCGAATATTCGCCATTCGCGTTCGCGAATATTTGCATGGTTTCCAATATTCGCATTCGCATGTAGACATGCGAATATCTACGCATATATCCACCGATGAAGATCCTCTGAAGTAGTGGAAGATGCAAGCGAATGTTTATCTCAATCTTTCTTAGTTAACAAAGTCTTATCTTGCTTGTCCGCCAACTAGTGTTGCGAATGAGCGTCTTTTTAGTGGTGCCGACCTAGTATACGATGAAGAACGAAGTAAACTGACCGGTAAAAGAGCAGAAAAATCGTTATTTTTGAAGTCCAACCTGCAATAATAGAATTTATCTATTAATATAGATACTTGGAACAGATATAGCAACAGCGATAATGGATTGCATGCAATCTAGTGAATATATCCAATCTACTAGTAAATAATCCTCTTTCAAAGGGCAGTAGTTGGGGAGAGAGGTTGGTATGATGCATGTAAGAGTGGGTCCTTGTCCCGCATCCTGGAAACAAAGAAAATTAAAGGGATTTTAATTAGCTATTCAATTTTCTATGGCTAAACTCTAACAATGAATTCGAATTTCGAATAGTCGACTCCAGAGTCCAGTCTCCAGACTCTAGAATCCAAATAAAATGCCATTTTGCTTGAGAAATCAAACTTTGAGTAAACATTCGCATTCGCGAATATCAAAACATTCGCATTCGCGACTGTCAAAAACGGACCTTCGGTCCACCTCTAGTACCAACTGTCAGAGCAACCTGCTATACAAAACATGTTCCCTTGCTGGCGTAAATTCCTTGTGTACTAATAGTGCAGTTTTTCGTCACGAACTCGTGACAAAAGTCACAACTCTCAAACGATGAAATTTTATACAAATTGTATTAGTCAAATTCTGTTATTTTGTGAACGTAATGCGAAGGAGTTCCTTTATATCTGAACAATGCTAACGACTTGTTATGCATAATAAATGCACTAATTGTCCTGTGCATTCTGTATAGGTAGAAGTGTATTGTGTGAACACCCATGTAGTAACTCTACCTGCATGCCAAAGCGCTGACTGGAACACCTGGCGGCTAGGGTGGCGGTCACAGACAGTTCCTGGGGCAGCCAAAAATTCTGTCTGGGAACAAGATTTTACGTGAAAGCAGTAGTTCTACGGCCTCGACTGTTGTACAGTGTGAAGACGTAAATTTATGCACAGGTTATTGTTGAGTGTGTACGCAGTACAAGTAAAAACATCACGTCGCGCTACTCGACGTAACGAATTAGGAAAACTTACGTCGAGAAATCAAGACGCATCTGCAATGCCCTCAGTTTAAACGTCTCCGATTTCCTCAGTAGGAATATGTAATCTAATCAGCTTAACTTTTTGGAGCTTTAACCGTAGGATTTCAATCCAGAGTTATAAATCAAACGCCCACAATTTAAGTTTCGATAATTTGACTATCTTGATTTGCAATGTTGAAATTAAAAAAATCTTTTATAGGCAGTTAATTAATGTCTCTCGATCATTAAGCTGGGTAATAAGAACAATGAAAGCGTAGAAGAAAAAGAAGACGAAGAAAAAAAAAAACACAAGTCTCGTTATAGATAATTAGCTGGAAGTTACGGCATCTCTGATAGCTGCTTATGGTTCCAAAATTGGCCACCAAATTTTTAGTAGGACATTGCCAAAGTTAAGTGAGTGCTTGGCGGCAGTGAACCGAGGACACTGCGTAGACCGCAAGCGTTGCCTCTATAATACTTCACTTATACCTTAATTCAATACTGTGGTATTATATAAGCTTTGTATTGTTGTCTGCAGCTACTGTCACTTAATATTCTGCTATTGTACTGTAATTCTAACTCACTTCACCCATTTGTGCTCATTACAAAAGCTTCTTCAATTTCATATTTGTTTCTTTTCACCTTACAAACGCCCTGGATCCAGAAGAAATGAAAAAGCCTAAATCCTCACGGAAACCAGCCACCTACTTTACAGAATAAGATTACACCACAAGAGTATGGCAGGCACTGAATCAAAGCCTCCTAGACACAACCTTGACAATGTCGTGAACAGACATTGCGGACACACACGATACTGCCGCTTCGACAGCCTCGCCTTTGGGGCGTTACAGCTGAGGGAAAATTATTTATAAGTTCTTTCAGACTGACCAGGCGGTCCCTGTATCCATTTTGTCAGCCCGGTGTGATGAAGTGGAAGCGAGGGTGTCTAGGCCGCAGTACTGTGTGTGTGTGTGTCCGCACTGTCAATAAAGGTAGTGTCTAGCAGTCTAGGAGCCTTGACTCAAGGTCTGGCATGTATACTCCTGTCGTACCAGGTTGTGTTATGCTGCAGACTGTAGATTTCTGCAAGGGCCTTAGTAATACCACGGCTTATAATAGAGGTGAACGGAATAGATGGATCGAATAGTTGAATTGGATAACTGAAAAGTTGAATCAACAGTAGAAATGGCTTGTTGAATAGTTGAAGTGAATTGAGTGGTTATATTGAATAGTTTCTTTAATAATTGAGTTGAATTACATAATTGAACCGAAGTGAATAATTGAATGCTATCAGCTTAATAATATAATATGGGTAAGAGAAATTACTTCGCGCAATGTATTATGGAACAAATTATCACAAGTGAAAAGTTACAGTTAAAAATGATATCGTGCAGTTATTGGCTGCTGTATACCTATGCATTTTCTCGAGTTAAATTCAGCAAGCATAGCTGGATGTTTAGGTTACAAGACTGTGGTGGTATCAACCATCCATTTTCTGTTACGGCAGTAGGACTCTTGAAACGCAGACTCCCAATAGAGAGAATGAACCTGAAACGGAGACTTCCCAAAATGTGGAAAATCTAGACACGTGAACAGAACGCAGCGGCATTTGTTGGCAATTGCGGTAGTAGCTGAATAATGACCAGCATAGGCTACAGTGACGAACGTAACTTTGGAGGAAAAATTAACGGTTAATGCATACTACACACAGTTGAACTACACTGCTGCTGTGGTAGTAAAGGAAAAGTCGTCTTGACCGCACGCCCCAACTAGGAAATTTTGCATGCACTAGATCGTGCTGCAGGTAAATGCACGATAGAACTCAAAGGAGTGCACGGCTGCAATCCGCCACAGATTGTCCTGGCTAAGGCGTCAGCTTGACGAAAGACCCAATCGACAACTGTAGCCCCCACTCACCCCCTCCAAAGTGACTACTGGTGACAGAATTGCTGACGCTATCCCTGGCTGGAATCGAACATCCAATACTCCATTAAAGAGCGAGTCAGCAGCACTGACCACCAAGTTACTGCCCCCCCCCCCCCTTAGTAACTCGACGGTCAATGCTGCTGGTTTTGCGAATCCAGGGGAAAGAGGTAGCCTATTGCGTCTACACTTTAGTGCATTCCACTGCACCACCAGCACCATTTCGGGGACAAATTGATGTTGACCCTCCCGTGACCTGTCCCAGTCTCTCCTCAGACATCTTCACATCACTACAAAGATATCTGTCGGTGGCCGAGTAAACTGTCAGTCAGCCATGTGAGGATGTTGTGCAAACACAATCTGTGAGTGCAACCGTTCAGGGTACACATATGGTTATTGGTGCGATGGAGATTCTCTGTAGTTGTCACAGGGCAGCGAGTAAATATATACACACACCAGTTCATGGGTTCCCATATGTCCCAAGCCGCTGGACTGCCCCCAGGGGCGGCGAATCCATGACATAGGATTACGCAGCCTTTCGCGAAGTAGCCTACATTCTTGAATGTATTACTTTTTTTATAGGTTTCTTTCCTTTTCCGTCACAGAGTGCAAACTGTACGTAAAGCTGTGCCTCGTAGGATGCCCCGTGTGTTGATTTAAACTTGGGCCGCCCAGAGTTTTGTGAGGGAATACTGCAAGCCCACGCATTCGCTTGTGTGATGTTAAAATAGCTTTTCTCGGAGCTGGAGTTTGTCCGATGCCAAAAAAATTTATTACTATAGTCAAACCAGCGTAAGAGGTCCGATGGGCGTGGCTAAGAACGCAAAGCAACTTGGCCAAATCTCACTGAAGCGCGTGGTATAACTTGTCTCAATCGATAAAATTATATTTATATTCGAATACTCAAAGTGCATTAGTTAATAGATAAGATTTGGCACTGCTGCGTTCAATTCAGCCCCACCCCTAATGGACTGCTTACACTGGTTTGACTAAAGTAGCTTTTCTCGTCATGGGGCCTTTTTTGACGGCCTTACTGCCTGTTGCGGTCTTGACAAATTTGCTATGGACCACGCGAACTGTCTTGTTGTGCGACCCTTTCAATTTTACTGCTGTGCGGCCCTTTTCAAAGGCCCTTTCTCTGACTACAGTAATGATCTGATTTAGTTTATTGGGCGAACTGCAGGGCTGTGATTTTAATCGCCGTTTTTTTTCGGATCAGTTGTCGTCGTCGCCATAGTATGAGAGGCACCTCTGAGGACGGTAGATGTTACCTTAGGTTAGTTAAGAATAGGTGAAGCTAGGCCTGGATAGGTTCGGTTTAGCTAGAACTGGTACCTACCGTAACGATAGACATGATGCCTAAATCTCAGGCAGACCACGTGCTATATCGCCACCTTTTTTTTTTTTTGATCTGTACACTGAAAAAGTTTGTCCTAGGGCTAGCATGGTTCCCCTTGCACCAAACGGAACATGTGCAGTTCTCGGGTTACAGTAGCACTCCAGGTAAAGAGTGTCACGGGAAGGCAAAAACTAAACTGTAGTCAGCTTCACCGCATTCTCTGCAGGGAAGCCCACACACAATGGTTCGGGCTGCAGATGCAGACCCACTGGCCCCAGAGGAGTGTACGGCTGCAGTCGATCACAGAGAGCCCAGAGCTATGGCGTGCTGCAGGGTACCGGGACAAAACTTTTCGCAGTGAAGGCAGGCACTTCCCGCCGCTACACAATAATGGGAGCAGGTCTTTGGATGACAGGGATGGCGGATGGATGACACAGAGCTCAGTGTGAGGCCTTTTTGCAAAACGGGACGTGCCGCCATGGCTGAAAATCTTCACCTACAAATGGCTAAAGGGTCGCTGGCTGCAGGGCTTCCCAAAAAGAGGGCATTGGGCGCTGTGGAGTTCGAAATAAGATATTACTGCCACATGGCTGCCTGCAGCTAGGGTTCTTAATACTAAAAATATTACGCACAGAGAATTTGCTAGTTTTTATATGTATATAGGCCTATTCAAAGAACTAAACCAGAAATATAGAAGATTTAGTGATAGATCTGTGCTATTTAGTGTGAAGAACACGCTTTTTGTTCCTGCTCCTTACAACCAAACTTGTTTGGTTGAAACTATCAGATTAAATTAACCAATATATGCTCATATTATCCATTGATAGAGGTTATAAATAGCGTTATTCCTAATAATATTGATTTCTCATACAGGCATGAATGGAGTGACCAATGAGTTCTCTGAGAAAAAGAGAAAATTGTTACTCCAAAACCAGGACACCACGACGTCTGTTTCTCATCATTACCATTCTCAGCGTGCTCGCTGGCTTGTTGTTACTTACAGCAAAATGAAGAGAAAAAGGCTTTAAAGTAACGCACGAACAGTATGGGATCGGGGTTAGTGACTTAAAAATACCTTAAGGCACTTTAGTAACTAGAAAAAATGCACTTTAAAATCCACGGATATAATTTATAGTCCAAGGGTTAGTGAACATGGCGAGGCGTAAGAAGAAGTAGAAAACCTCACCGATATCGGCCGCACGCGGTCTGGAGTCTGGACAAATACCAATCAGATAGGAGAACAGAATAGGTGACGTGCCGCAGATATATAGTAGTCTTAAGCCGCTGCAGACGATGGTCTTTTGTCCTATATTTTCGCTTGACCG
The DNA here is from genome assembly GCA_001587735.2 of Parhyale hawaiensis. Taxonomy (NCBI): domain Eukaryota; kingdom Metazoa; phylum Arthropoda; class Malacostraca; order Amphipoda; family Hyalidae; genus Parhyale; species Parhyale hawaiensis. Next base: position 34,317,701 of record LQNS02000141.1, on the reverse strand, counting down.
CGTTCGAATGCGTTGCTGTGTCTGTGTAAACAACAAAAAGGGTACTACTTTCTAAAAAAAAAAAAAAACAGTGGCTAAAAGTTTGAAAAGACACGAGACAATGCACGAGTGACATTTTGTGAGATAGCGGATTTGACGGTAAACATTTTATCGAAACTTTTGCTAGACACACGGTCGTGTTTGCAAGGACAGTACGAAGTATTCGAACGCAGTGAATTGAAAACACAGCACCAAAGATTATCGTCTGCAGCGGGTTTTACTTCTATATAGAGCCGTGTGAAGTCATCAACCGTAGACAGTCAGACGGGGCAGAGAATTTCTCAGGCAAAGATTACAATGAAATAAAGAAAGGACACTCAGCTGAGGCGGTGACTACAGTGAATGAGGTAGGATCTCAGTCACAGGGGCATAGGCTACAGTCACACAAGCCAAGTGCTACAGTCACATGAGATAGGCCCGGGCTACAGTCACACAAGCCAGGAGCTGAAGTCGTACGGGGCAGGAGCTATAGCCACACGAGGTAGGGGCTACAGTCATGTGAGGAAGGGGCTACAGGCACACGGGGCTACAGTCACACGGGCAAGGGCTACAGTCATGTGAGGCAGGAGCTACAGTCATGTGAGGCAAGGGTTACAGTCTCAAGGAGCAGGGGCTTCAGTCGCACGGGAAGGGGGCTACGGTTATGTAAGGCAGGGGCTAGTGTCACAGGGGCAGGCAAGGGCTACAGTCACCTAAGGCACAAGCTACAGTCATACGGAGCAGAAGCTACAGCTACAAGGGGCAGGGGCTGTAGTAACACCAGGTAGGTGCTGCAATCACTCGAGGCAGAGGCTACGGTCACAAGACCAAACTTACAGCAACACTAGGTGTGGGTTGCAGTCACACTAGGAAAAACTACAGTTACACGACACAGGGGCTACAGTCACACTAGATAACAGTTACAGTAAGGCGAGTCGCGGCTGCAGTCACACTAGGAAAAACTTACAGTAACCTGAGTCGCGGCTGCAGTCACACTAGGAAAAACTTATAGTAACACGAGTCGCGGCTGCAGTCACACTAGAAAAAACTTACAGTAACCTGAGTCGCGGCTGCAGTCACACTAGGAAAAACTTATAGTAACACGAGTCGCGGCTGCAGTCACACTAGAAAAAACGTACAGTAACCTGAGTCGCGGCTGCAGTCACACTAGGAAAAACTTATAGTAACCTGAGTCGCGGCTGCAGTCACACTAGGAAAAACTTATAGTAACCTGAGTCGCGGCTGCAGTCACACTAGGAAAAACTTATAGTAACACGAGTCGCGGCTGCAGTCACACTAGGAAAAACTTACAGTAACCTGAGTCGCGGCTGCAGTCACACTAGGAA
>LQNS02000141.1:34276770-34304546 GCA_001587735.2 Parhyale hawaiensis | reverse complement strand
CTGTTGCACCTGAGGCCGGAGGGCCATGTCTTGTGTTGCTGCATCTGTTGCACCTGAGGCCAGAGGGCCATGTCTTGTGTTGCTGCATCTGTTGCACCTGAGGCCAGAGGGCCATGTCTTGTGTTGCTGCATCTGTTGCACCTGACGCCAGAGGGCCATGTCTTGTGTTGCTGCATCTGCTGCGCCTGAGACCAGAGGGCCATGTCTTGTGTTGCTGCATCTGTTGCACCTGAGGCCAGAGGGCCATGTCTTGTGTTGCTGCATCTGCTGCACCTGAGGCCAGAGGGCCACGTCTTATATTGTTGCATCAGTTTGGTGCATCAATAAAGGATTAATACAAACAAGCAATGGACTCAATTATGGGTCTTCGATGCGTCTCACCACACGGCTTCCTGAGTCGCTTCAACAAGACGAATGTCCCAGAATCAGCACGCCGTGCCGTGCAGCGATGGGATATGCCTGATTTCGGCTACTTGTGCAGGAAGGAGAAAAACGGCAACTGTTATCTGCACGTGCAATGAGAGTCGAGCATTCGAGAGCGGGTATATCCGACGAATAAACGCAAAATAATGCACTTTATTTGGTACACATAAGGACACGACACACACCCACTGGGCATTGTTTCATGCGAGAGTTACATGAAATACAAAGGGCAGGCAATACTGTCATTACAAGCTGCAGTGCATTGCAGCCCATTGTTTGGCCCCTGTTTGGTATCCGCTGCCTTCTGTTATATATGTTGAATAGTTTGTGGCCAAGACCTTTACGGATCATCTTGAGAAAGGTACTGGTACTGGTTTTGAGACAACACATGTCTCAGTGTAGGAAGATCTTCTTCTCCAACAGACCTTGAGCCTTAGCACGGAGGTGTCGGGTTCTTGCGGTTCTTTGAGGTCAGTGCGAGGTCAATGCAGGGAAAGACGCTTATAGCGATTCCACACGCTAATCAAAAGAACGAGTGTCGTCATCTTTGCATTCGCATGTGATGTGTCCATTTCAATAGCACACAGTTGCAATGAACTTTGAGTTATAAATCCCTCCAGATAAATTGAGATGTCAAAAGCTAACTAACAGCGCTTGCGGAGCAAACTGCACTTATGGTTACCATTTTTACACAATTTCTTGGCAATTTACAAAGCTATGTTTACGAGAGTTCAAATAACCTTCGAACGATTAGCTGAGGAAACTCGTTCATTTGACTAGCGTGTGTCGTGGCCTTTACATATGTTGAGGCAGCGCTACAGCTGGAACTTGGATAGCTGACTCATTAGCGTTGAGTCTGCTAGGCAAGCTCGGTGATTTATAATAGTATGGAGAACAGTAAATATAAATTGCTTCATTTTTACGATAAGTAAGAGAATAGTGACTATGCATTAACGTGGCGCTGCAACCATTGTTGCGATAATTATATTAATTTATAGTAAAAGGTTGTCATAACATTAACAGACATAATCTTTTTTCTCTTCTGGTAAAACATCGTATATGCATATTACGAACCGGCTGCCGATGCTGAGATGCCTAAGATAATGTAAGTTAATCATATCAAGTTCTTTTTAATATTGCATTCATATAACTTAGAAACTACTACATATGTTAATGGATACATTTGCATTAATTCCACTCGATGCTGCACTGAAGCAGCCGACTGCATTAGCGTTTCTCTTCAAACGATCGCCCGAAGCGCTGACTAATGTAATTTCTGGGTATTTTGTCAGCACCTACTTAATATTCTAATTAATATTGCAAAGGGAATTAACACCACGTACATAGTGAATTATATTACCCGAACTTAGACTTCTTGAAAGCTTCTGCGAAGCAGTTCATAATTCACTCAATTTCTCAGCAAATTCATGTCACGCCGTCGTCTATACATAGGAACCCGTTCTACTGTATGTCAAATCACTCGTATTTTCGGGCGAGTTCACACGTCAGTCTTATCAACGCGTTCGCTCATCCACTAGTGCGAATGTCTCACTGTGTCCTAGAAACAGCAGAAAAATGCACTGTTTTCTGAGTTTTAATTTGCTCCAAATCTGAAGAGATATTCGTAACTTGCCTAGTGACACTTGCAGAGGCAACTTATATGACGGCAAACATTTTAATAACTTTTTGTGACGTACATAAAGTTGTACTGACAACGACGCTACAAATCATTCCGATGAGTGAATGCGTTGATATAAATGATGAATAAACTCACCTTTTAACGTCCCTATTGGATTGCATGGGCTTAGTAAGTATTGTTAACAGCTGCATTGTATCACTCACTAACGTACAGTGCATAAGTTTTTTACTCTTTCTTTCTCTAGATATGATTCAAAAGTTTGAGGCTGATTGTACAAAAATTCATTTTCTTGGAATTAGGTAATGGGAACGATGTTATTTTGTGACACCCTGTATGTAAAAGTGTTAGCTGTTAAGTAAAGAAGTAGTTCGAAGCTTTGACTTGTTTCATCTTGTTCACTAACTCGGTCTGAGCCGAAATTCAACTTTTTTCTAACTTCATAAGTTGAGCCAGGGATGGCGGTTGTTTAATTTTTTCTCTTTTATAGTGTGTCATGTGTGACGTCACAGCCGGTGCAGGTGAAGTTACTGAGACAGCACACCTCAAGTACGAAATCTGCATGCCCAACTTTTTCTGGAAATAAATTATCTCAGGCTCCAGAGGAGTACGCGGCTGCAGTCAACCACAGGTTATCAGAGCTCTGCGTCAAAGGCCAAAGATTAAAATGACAGTTGCTGCAAATCCTTGACCGCTGCCGTTGGTGGTTAGGTCAGTGCCTTCGTAGTGGGCTGTGAAAGCCAGAAGCGTAGACGCTGCATTCTAGAGCATAGCAATTCTTATATTCCGTAGCTGGAAAACGAACTCTAGACCTCGAGGTAACAAGTGCGGTCGTGTTGTGTTTTAAAATAACTGTGCATTTTTTCAAGAAATATAGGTTGTGTTGTACAATAACGTCGTTGTATAATTGTATATGAATAATATATATTTAGCCTGTGCTCTGATGATTTGTAATACTAGTAGTAGATGTCATTGAAGCAATAGGCCGTTTTATTTGAAGACAGCGTCAAATCTGCACATCCCCGGAGCTTAGCACAACTTCGTATTTAAGTCAAGTTGGCGAGTTTCTGTTCTTCTTGCATGATTGTATCGAGCCTTCTGCTCTACAGTACAGGTTGTGTACAAATTTTATTTTCTATGTGATGGCATAGTACTAGTGAGCTCATACAATGTAATAGTATTAAATATGCAAACCGCTCCTCCAAGAGAAATATATGATTTTTCTTATTTTTCTTTCTTTCAGCCACTGTAAGGCTCAGCCAATAAGAGAGGGGACATTTTCGCGGTGAAAAACCTGCTGTATTTATGCTGTCACATCACGTACGGCTTTGTTTTTGTCCCGGCAACGATGATCGTTTCTCTCTTCTCTCGATTCACTTTATACGTTAATACTTTATCATACAAACACAAAACAGAATTTTGGCATTAGAATGTTGATGCTGGTATAAAAAACGTCGTTTAATTAATCCGATGAGAATCAATATAAAATTTCTGTGTCTCCATGGAATAACATTCTTTGGAACTTTTACTATGTTGCGCGTTGCTCCTTCTATGTATGCTTAGAGCATGATCCTATTCAGGATACATTATCATAAAAAAGTAGGATGCTTCTTAAGTCCCTACAAAACTCTCATGTGCGCCTTCTTCACTCAGAGTCTTCTTACGCCACGAAATTTCATTTACACACTAAAAAATCGCTGATTCAGCACGTCGAGGTGCAATTTGCAGTTTTTCCATCTCGCGTCGACGTGGTGAAAGATTAGACAAGATCTGCAGGCCCATCCGCGGTGTGAATTATTGCTTTGCGGGGGCGGCGGGGGGGGGGGAGATCCTCCGTTGTTGCTTCTGCTGCGTGTCTCGTGCGACGCCTCGTAAGACCACAGCAGAGGGGGCTGGTGTGCATAAGGCCATCGCTACACCAGTAAAGCAAGCGACCCAACAAACTTGTTGCACCAAAATACGAAGCATCGGGTACAGCAATCCACTGCCCCCACTGACACAACTCATATCGCGCGGCACAGCGTGCATTGCTGTCTGTCAAAGGCAACATATGTGTCCATCAAAGATCGCATTGCATTGCTTGTTGCGCTGGTGTTACCTTCACTTAATGCCACCAGGATGTCTTTTGAAAAGATTTTGCAGACGTGATCAGTTTGCCCATTTGAACAGAGGAAATCTTAAAATTGTTAGCTTTTGGTAATAATCGCGAACTTAGCTAACGCCTTAAACTCGATCCATTATTGTGAATACAATGCTCAGATATGAAGAGTAGTATACAAAGCCGCCAGATCCCGGCTCGTGACATTTCACCCTCGCGCCCTTCCCTTGCGCGTGACCTTCCGGTTTAGGACAGCCAATACACTTCCGGTGTAGGGGGGTCAGGGGGGAACGCAAACCGAAAGTGGGCGGGGCCTGGGAAACCGGAAGCAGGCGGGGCCTAGGGGTCAAAGGTCAAAAGTCACGAGCCGGGATCAGGCGGCTTTATACACTACTATGAAGCTATGCAGAGGTAAAAGGTAAGTGGTTTACATTGTCTCGATCCAAGTAAGTAAATCGAGCACACCTTTCAGTATCTAGGTAAAGTTTCGTCGCGCCGTTACGGAAAGCTGAAGCAGGCTCTTGGAAACTTGCAGGTTTACAGTTCTCTGTGGCTATGGGAAAGCGACAATGTAAAGGCGACAGTACGGTGTTTGTGTGTATCCACACTCCGCTACCACGCGGGCTGTGTTGATTCGGGATTAAGGGCTTAGTGCGCTGTTAGAGTGTTGTTATTTGACGTTGTGCTACGTTGCAAGCTGTGGATCTCCGCTTTTAGTTGTTCCTAACTTCTATCTATTTACATACAGTAGTTCGTTTTGAAAAGATACGCAATTGTGGGTTAATACAAATTTCACTGGGAGGCAATCGTGCAATAATCTTCCACAGGCCATTAGTGGAAACGTATCCAGTAGTACCTACGCTATGTTATTTATTGCCTCCGCCAATGAGGTTATATTTTATGGGAGATTGTTATGGACGGATTTTCATAAAATTTACTAGGATTGTTAGTTATATCAGAAAGAAAGGACGATAAACTTTTAGCGAAGGTAGTTGAACCCTTCGTTTGTTTGTCTGCTGGTTTTTTCTTCACTGCGTGACTCGAAAAGTTATAAGCAGATCTTCATAAAATTTCTAGAAACAGTCAGGAATAATAAGAGGTACGAATGACCAAATTTTAATGATGATCGGTTATTCTGTTAGTGTGTTTGTCTCTGTGTTTGTCATTTTGTTTATTTTTAGTATATAATTTAAATAGTTACGGACGGATCTTAAAAAAAATTATGGGAGCTGCTAGAATGTTAAAAAGAACATTTAATCAAATTTTGAGGGTGATCAGAACAAAAATCTTGGATTCAGAACCAATTTGAACTCTTCGTTAACACTGCAGTGCTTGGCTGAGGTATGCACTTTCAGAGTGCTTCGCTAGTTCTATTTGCTGTTCTTCTCTAGTCGTATCTTTGGTTCTAGCGTTTGTTGTGTAGAAACAATGCAACCAAATCGCTCATGCGAGGTCTCATCAGAGAAGAAAAACGACGAGAAAGCTACTAGCTAAACAGCAGCAGCTTAGCGCCATCAGAGGACAGTGTAGTGCAGAATGCTAATGACTCTGCCAACTATTGTCATTCCCAAAACTTCAAACTTTGGGAGAGTTCGCTTGGGCGCTAAACTTAAACTTATGAGGCTTGACTGGTTTAAAATTTCAGACGGGTGACCTGGCTTCGGCCCGGTTAAATAAAGTTTGAATGGTTGACCCTTAAAGGTCTATATTTGAAACTCACAGAAAGGGAGATGTACTTCGTGAAATGTAGCTTACAGCAGGCTCAACTTAATTTCTCTGCTTCTAACACGTGCCTGCGGCAAGATTCAAAGTAGCAAAGCAGGAGCGTCTGACTGGAGTTTCGGGCAAGTGAAACCTTGAAGGGTTGATTTCCGCGCCCAATTGAACACGCCTCTACTTCCAAAGAGTTCGGACTTTGGAAAAATTGAGCAAAATTGTCTCAATTTCTGAAAAAAACTTTCACGGTTCCTTGATTTTTTTATACTTGAAAGAATATTTCAAATAGCTACTACTGGACTACAAGAATAGCGTGTGGAAACTCTTAATATTTATTATTGTAATATTGTTGAATTTTGGTTAGGAGGTATTCTCAAAGGGGTTCAAAACAATTGTTGAATCACCAACTACGATCGAATACATTAGTTTGATAGTAGTTAAGGTCTTATCACAAGCACGAGGTGGATAGTTCGGTTGTTAATAGTACGGCAGAAGAGGGGGGCGTAGTAGCGCAAATACAGAAGACAGGGGGGGGGGGCGGCGTTCAGGAGGCGGCGACGGCGGTGGGGGCCTTGAGTTGGAGCCCGAAGTCCATTTGGTATGCAGGCAGCGCAGTGATAAGAAAGAAGCGAGAAGAATAGTAAGTAGTAGAGGCCGCGCAAACGTGGGCGTAACCCCGTGACAGTTCCATGTCTATTGTATTGTAAACTCGTACCAAACCTCCACCCACCCACGAGCGGCTAACACAACTGCGCCATTGGATGGATAATTGCGCAGCTGGCAGTAACTTTTGCGAGCGGAATTTATTGAAGGGATAATAACACGACAGCAGCAACTCTCATAATAATCATCATATAAATATCGTTGGAGAAATGAACGATGTTACCATACTTGTTAAATTAGTAGTATAAACACGAGTCTAACAATTGGAGGAAGTGGTTACCATGCAGCTCCTCCGTTGTAGGGAAGGCAATAGTGGAGCAAGTAAATTATGACGTAGACGTGTGAAGTTCTGTCCTACGTAATTTTACATAAGACAATCCCCCATGCAGGCTACATATTGCACTCTACGTGGTCTATGTTAGGGCATGTGTTATGAAAACTTAGTTGAGGATACATTCAGTTATAAACTAGAGTAGTTAATGTACCTAACTCATAAACAAGTCATATTTATTACAGCGTATAGGAGACATATAGACTATACTATCAGGGGTTCCCTCGGCACAAATCTAATAATTAATGGGAACAGTATTCGAACATGTATGTACAGTGCGCATAAATATAACTGTTTGTGCTGGGCACGTGCAGGCTGTAAGAAAATGCTCATGCAGGGCAGACATGCCGAATTAAGCATCTGCCAGTAAGTATACATGCGATAAACTTGAAAGACTATTAGAGAGACTGTACTGCATTATAATTATACTAATTAACATAATTTTGTGAAATTACCCCAATATTTCAGTACAGAAGAAAAGTATAACGATCATAATGTACGTCATTAACGGTAGGCACTGCCTACCTTGCCTGCCACAAATCTTGCCTTTTCTGTATGCGCAGTAATTCATTAGGCAGGTGAAATATACGCACGACGTTAAGCGTATATAAGCAGAAGCATAATACCTAGCTTATTATTAATCTCTAGTAAACCGTTCGGTGATGCAGTTAAATGGAATACATAGCACCTCTCCAATCTATAATATTATTAAATTTACTATCGCAATTAACAGGCGGTTGGAAGTTGTTCTTATTACGAGACACAATACCTAGTACGTTTCACCAACACTCTCCATAACAATAATATTAGTCAGTGGCACACTGGCAAATGAGTTACAGGGCGAGCACAACTGTCCGGTGAAATTAAACCTACGAGGCTTGGCTTGTTCGGGACTTCACACAGGTGCGTTGGCTTTGATTTATCGATGAAATGGAAATGTGAGTCGGGTCAACATTCTTGGTCGACATTGATGAGCCAACGGAACGAGCCCTGAAACTTTGAGTAAGTTAGCTGAAGATTCAGAGCACATAGTTCGTTGCATCATAGGTGTCGTCATAGTTTGCTCGTACATAATTGTTGAATAATTGACACGCAGTGACAACTAACCCATATTTGAAAACAACGACGGTTGGTTAATTTATGTTGAGTAAGTGTGACTTAAAACCAAGATATATATGCGATATTTGTAGCTCACGGTTGCTGTAGAGACGAGCTCCAATAGAATGCCATTAATGTCACAAAAATAAGCAAACAATTAATACAAATTAATTAGAAAATACTCCACAAATTAGTGACTAGCTTTTGGGAGATTTTGTCGCAATGAGCTTGGCAGTAGCTAAACTTTAAGATAAATACAAAAGGGAAAAAATAATTTTTTTGACTCTTGAAATGTTCCTGAGGTTTCAGACGTGAATTATGGCGGTCTAACATAGAAGCCAGAAAAGTATCAGTATACAAAATCATATGAGCAATATATACATTACAATTTTAAATTGTTTATAACAATATATGCAGCAGGTACGTGTTTATTCATTTTACATACACACATTGTATCAACTCAGAAAGAGCCTTTCAAAATGGGTACTCAAAGACGTCTTCCATTCCTTCATGAAAAGCTGAAAAATGTTTTCTGAACTGGAGATGAAGGTCCCATGCTCATACCAGCTTTGTGTTATGAAAACTTTCTCGTCAGAATGCCTAACCCTCCTAGAACCTAAAACCCTATATATATATATATATCAGCTGCCGGAAAACCACAAAATCTGTCAACGTTAGCAAAGAAACGCATGTGAAATCTGGAAGTTTGCCCTTGTACTGAACAACTGCTCTCTCTCTCTTCTTATCTAGTTTTAAAAATGAATACCTCAGGTTGCTGTGCCCTGAATATGTATCCAGATGGGAAATATTTGTTTGTATTTGTTGTTATTTGAATGGTTTACGGATGAAGTAAAGTTATAATGACGTCCTCCTCCCAATCTACGCCCGTGCCACCAGCCTGTCGAGATGTCTTTTCTGCCTCTTCTCTTGCTTGAGTCGCCTGTTGAGCATACGGAGCTGCTTCTCCAGCAGGCCTAGGTGCCTCAGCTGTGCCTGTTGCCTAAAATATACAAACAGAATAGGAGGAAACATTACTTCGTGGGCTGTTATTACAGATAAATAAATTCTGTAATAATTTATTTTGGAGAACACGATTTAAGCCCATTAGGACCAGCGTGTTTCCTAAAGGATTTTCAAATAATGCTATTCCTATTCCTAGTTCATCTTTTTAAGGTTAAGCTGGACCAAACTGTCCTGACTTACTCGAAACTTCAGAGAGGAGCGCCGGTTTCGCAGTTTTGGCGGCTGAAAATTGAGTTGCCGTAGCTGGATTAATTGAGTCACTTAGAAACCTCAAGGATTATTCATTTAGGGTTAACCCTCGAAAATCAATCCAAAAGAACAAAACAAATGCTCCTGTCTGACGTTCTAGAGAAGTCAAGCCTAATGGGCTTAGCTCAACTCAGTTTTGTCGTCTCCTTCCATTATATGTTATTGCTGCTACAGAATAGGAGTTCAGGAAAGAGTGCAGTTAAGGGAACAACGGGATTCCTGGACACTCCCGTTGAGTGGAACTCAAATGTTCATAGTTTCAGTGTGATATTGAAAAGTTTAAGGCCTACATCTCTGTGCAGAGCTGTGGAGCGGTAGCCACGGCCTCTCTCTGGTCTGATTTGAAGTTCACAAGACACTTTTCGTTCATTTGCTCAAGTCATTTCCTAAATAAAATACGCAGTGATGAGACGAAGCATATGACAAGCGAGAAACGTTTCAGTAGAAAAAAAAAATTTTCGGGATGTAAAGAATGGATGATCTCAGAAACTGAATTTTCCATACAAAGCATGCAGTTCTAAGGGTAGTATGTAACTACTCTGCATGTAATTGGCATTGAAGATGTACTGTCGTCAATGTGCAGGATGGAAGTGCATCTGTGATGCATATCTCAAAGTATACTTTTCCTAGAGCGTTAGAAATACTTACCTTATTTCTTATTTGATACCTTTGATGTTCTTCGGACGAGATCCAGGTGCGTTATGCACTCCACCCCTTTTATATAGAAGTGATGTTACACGGCGTGACCCAACGTGAGAGTTGGCAGCAAATTATCTCCACGTTGCAATTAACCACGTACGCCAGGTTTAGTTGACACGTTTCTTAAGCATGAGACCACTAAATTGTTGGACTTATGTAGATACAATGCTAGTGGCGTTTCGAATCCCTCCTGTCGGCCCACTTTGCATATCTCCCGCTGCAGAGCTGCAGCTACAAATGCATAAGAGTTTTACAGTTTCACGCCATCTTCGCGATCAGGAGCTATTCAGTTGCATTGCGATTGCCCTAGTAATAAACGAGGTCAATTTTAGTATAGAAATGTTCGCTGGTGCAGGAAAAGAAGCCGTAAAGCAGCGCCTCGTAGGCGAGTGATGGATGTATCCCGGCCCTGGTGGCAGGCTTCAGATTTGGTTTCTTTCCGGAGCCGCAGCCAACGTTCATTAGCGAGCATTTGGCCCAAATCCTTTCAAATGTTTGTCTAGTATTGTGATAAGGCGAGAGAAGAAACATTAGACGGAGTGATATGATCCATAAAGATGCTCAAGTTGTGGGATGTACTAGAACGTGGCTGGTTTCTTCTTGGTTTTAATAATCTAGGATGAATTTTAATTACGATTACTGGCTGTTTACCTCCACAGTGAAGCAAATGGTTTTGAGACCTTTATTTAGCTCCTATAACTCAAAGCTTCTCTGTGTAGATTGCACAAATGCTTTAGTTTGAAATTGAAAATTTCAATTTGTGTTGCCCAATTCAAAATATACCAACTCTTCCAGTGCTCGAAGTTACAAGCCGTCGTTTTCCCATAAAAAAATATTATACCTGGTGAAATTTTATAGAAGTATATATAAAAGATAATTACGCACTAGGTACAAAACAATGCGCACGATGAATCTCCCAGCTTATTTTTCTTAGCCATCTCCCTAATTATTTAATTCTCTGGGTAATCAATAGTGCGTGCAAGGTTGAGTTAAGTCATACCTAAGTTAGAGCCGAAACAACATAGGAAACCTAAGCTGAATTTAGTTCCGCATTTTATAAAAAATTGACAAAGTCATCGATTCAATATTTTTTTGAGTGAAAATGTGCTCAACGTTTATTTTCCATTGATCTTGCAGCCATAGTCTAAAAGAAAATACTTCAGTTATTGTCTGGGGAGGGGGAGGGAGGGGCTGTGTTCGAATCCATGCTTTTGTGGACTTCACTTCAAGTATAATTATTTGCTCGGAGCTTCATATTTCTAGTTCAATTATATATAAAACAAGTTAACGCCAAGCACTTGTTGTCCATATTCTTTCAGATTCATGAACGTTTCAAAAAAATACTTCGCTCCATTCAAAAGCCATCCAAGAAATTCGAGTGTATCGTCAAACTATTAATCGCACAGCACTTTTTACCTTAGATAAGCAGCAGTTAGCTTTTGATAACGTGTCGTACGGTTCAATGCAACACTTTATTATTTTTATTAACGGTATACATTCTTACCTTTCACAGCAACAGGACATGATCAGTTCGAGGCCGCTGTCATATAAGTAACAAAAGAATTGAATCGACCCGTGGCCGCCATGCATCTACTACAAATAATAATATTTTTACAATTGGAAAATTGCATAAGCTCTCAATTTTTGACGGAGCTCGTAAGCAAAAGGGCATTGAATATCTAATTGCATTTGTTGAAGAGCTTCTCGAACTGAAATTGGACGGCACTTGACCATGTCAACTTATCGCTACTGGTTTTTAGCAGCTAGAGTAGAAGCAACCGTTTTCACCCTTATAACTTAAAAAGGACATAACTACACCGGAACTTACAGATCTCTACCTCGTACACCATAACAACTTGTATCTCCGCGTGCACTTGTTCAGGCGTTCCCCGTGATTAATTTAAACTTGGGCTGCTAGGTTTGGAAACTTCCTCGGCCACTATCGGCTGGCACAACTTCCTCCCTAAAGCTTGGGTTCCGTAGCACAAGAAAGAGTTTCAGTTTACGTTAGCTGCTGGCACAGAAGCTACAGGTCTTGCTAACGGGGCTACTGCGGGGAAAGGATAAAGTGATAACTAAGTAATCAAAATCGACAATTAGAAATGTATGATAATGCGTCTCTTAATTCTGACAGCCGAGCTGTTTAACATCTGGGGACATGTTCAAAGATACTGGGGATGTGAACTGCTACGTGTTTAGCCACCTTTTGGACAGCCGTACAAGAATAAATTGATCTATCTAATCAAAAGTGTTTAATCATGGAGCGAAAATATGCAAAGAGCCTGTAGCGACATGTAGGATACAGAAGTTTGAGGTGATATACTGTAAATATGCTACGTCTTTCTGTGTTACCAAGAGTGATATCCATGTCCTACCTTGAGAGTCTGCAGACAAAGTTCGGGTGTCGTTGCGCACGTCACCTCACGAGTGAGGGAGTCATGATGATGGTGTTCTTCTGTTGGGTCGCAGTTAGCGTCCAAAGAATAAGCCGGCAGCGAATTATCTCCACAGTACACGTAACCGCTGACATCTGGTTAATCTTGTACTATTCTTGAATGATAATCCAGCAAAGTTCTAAACTCGATAACTTTCATAGTAGGGGCGCAAATGAAGTTCCATATAGGGCGGCATCGGGCATTATCGGACATTCGCCTAAAATATCAGATTGTGTTGTACTGTATCCAATCTAGCAGAATCGTCCGCCTAAAAAGCGTGCATTTAGTTGGCACTATTTTGTTTCCAGTTGCTCGTCACAATAATTGGCTAGAGCGAAGCAAACTTCTTAATCAGACGGAATTCTTTCTCCATCATGTTCGGCAAAATGTTTACATATTTTTTGTATTCATATTCCACAAAGGAGGTACTAGCATTTGCGCTATTTTTGCTGCATATTTCGCTATTTATTGCATCTTTCTAAGCCGCGTAGATATTGCAGAAGTGTTCACTGTGAAATTTTAAATGTTTTAATTGGTATACAATAAATTGTAGCAACTCTTGAGCAGCATTCATTTGAGGAGAGATAAACCAACACTCAAGGTGTGGGTGGACAATAGGAGCAGATCTCGACGATCACTCTGCCACACTTTACAACTCGGTAACTCTCAACGCCAACACATTTTTGCCAGTATTCCCAGTACCTTTCATCATTATAATAATAAGCAAGGAAATGCCAGGAGCGTGAGGTGATACGCGGCAAAACACCAGGGACTTACTCCCTTAATTGGCTTGCTAATGATGACACCAGGAAGTTGTACTCCACAGGAGACTTCTTTAGGGCGAAAACACGTGTGTTTGCGTCCAATTCTCAATCGCGGTTGTGATTGACTTGATTACATCGAAATAAAATTTTCGATCGACGTCTACACGTGCAACGCTGTGGTACAGGTTTCTAAAGTGGACCGTGCCGACCTCTTTTGCCGGGTGTTAAAAAAATCTGGAAGAGGGGGGTAGAGGAGGGGCAGTGAGATAAAAGAGGGGGTGGTGGTGAACTGGTGAAGTCAGTGGCGAAGTGACAATGGATCGGCATCGCATCGACGGAGGCCCGGGTTCGATTCCCCGGACGGCACGCTACGGATTTACACTGCGTAGAGCACTCCAGCACCGAGAGGCCAGGTGATGCACGACGAGGGATCCTAAATTGAATCTCATCACAAACTGCTTCTCCTGCTCTTTACAGATTAGATTAGATTAGATAGGCGGCAGTAGACGAACCACTACTAGTTCTTCAAAATTCTAGAAATAAGGTAAAAAGAAAACCTCGATAGGTGTATCCACTGTACCCTGTTTACGAGATAATAAATGATATTTGTTTTGTTGCTTTGTTTGAGGGTGTGAAGTATATGAATGATGTATGCCAGTGTGCGTTTGTATATATGAGTGTAAGAGGGCGTAGCGTTAGAAAGCCACATGGAAGCCAAGAAAGAGGTTCGAGCCTGGAAATTCTAAAGTATTGAATCCCTCGCCTTAAGGGTGGTTCACACGACAGTAAAACAATTGTCCTAATGAGTTTCCCCGACCACTGAATCAGCAGAGATTAGATCCACTCTCCAAGAGATGTACCAGCTTCAGAAGTGACGCTTTCTAAGCAAACGTAAAGTGACATGGAGACCATGAGCGTGTTCGATTGCAAAGCGAAATTAAGCACATTAGGACTAACTTGTCCGACACTTCAGACACGTGCACTTGTTACGTCCCGTCGATTCGAGTTTCATGCGTTGACTCTTCATCGATTCCCTAAGAGTCTTCCAAGAATGCAGACTTACATGATAAAACTATAGCTTTTTCAGTGGCATGAACATGATCGGGTTGCTTTTTACACCTGCACAAAGATTCAATATGACGAAACCAAAGCTCCTGTCTCTAAATTATTTCCGGGTAAGTCAAGTAGAGTGGGTTTGGCTTAGATCAACTTTGATGCCGCAATTGAACGCGCCCATATGTATGAAAGTTACTTTTGTCTGCAAGCAGACGCTTACAACGGCACAAGAAAATATTCGATGGACGACAAGCTGAGGGAACTCATTCACTTGGTTATCGTGTGAAGTCGCCGTTACTGAACACCTGACTACAAATATTTAAAGAAAGAAAGTAAGGAAAGAAAGAAATGAAGCATATTTCATTTTTTATTAGCAAGAATAATTACGTAAAGAATAAAATTTAGTGTCGTTCACTCAGTCAGTATATGATAATGTAGAATCTTTCAATGGAATAACGGCTCTAGCATCTGTCAAGAGAATTACTTTTCAAAATGACTTGACCGGAAGCAGAGCAGTAATTACCTCCGCCAAGGAGGTTACGTTTTCGTCGGCTTTGTCTGTCTGTTATTCTGTCTGTCACCAAGATAACTCAAAAAGTAATAGGCGGATTTGGACGAAATTTACAGTGTTTGTTAGGTATTTTGAGAGAAACTGATGAATAACTTTTGGGGAAGATCCGTCGATCCATTTGTTTGTTTGTTTGTCTGCCTCATTTTTCTTAATGCCATACCTCAAAAAGTTGTGAGCTGATTTTTATAAAATTTATATGAGTTGTCTGGTATATCACGAAGAGTAAATGATCATAACTTTATAATGATCTGTTTGTTCGTTCGTTTGTTCGTCACTGTTTTTTATTTTATGCTACTTAGCACAGCAACTAATGAATGGATCTTCATGAAATTTATAGGAGTTGCCAGTAATATTAAAAGACATAAACAATTAAATTTTGGTGCAGATCGTTTGGTTCGTTTGTATGTTTGACTCATGTTTGTCGTAATGTTTGTTAGCAGCATAACTCTATAAATTATGAACGGATCTCTGATAAAATCAATGAATCTCTTAACACTGTTGAAGGGCACAAATGTTTAGATTTGGTGTTGATACAAAGAAAATCATGGTCTCAGAACCAAATATATATTTTCTTAACCGTTGCCTTGCTTGGCGGAGGTATGCGCTCTCAGAGTACTCTACTTGTGTTATCGACTCGCTTGTTGCGACTCTGGGATGAGTTTGTAATGTAATAAGTTGACAATTACCACCCGATACTTTATTTCAGATGACAGTTTAAACTCTTCCGGCTGAGGTAGGTTTCAAAGAAGTTATACGGTATATCAGTGGATTAATTCTTGACCCTTGAAGAATGTTTTGCCTCATTATTTCTCTTGACCCGTTATTTGTTTTGTCCCATTATGAACTGAATCAATAAATGACTAATATTTAATGAACATATACCATACTCTATTATTTCACTAATTTTCTGGCTGAGGAAGTTTGATGTTCTATGTGTCTAATTAGTAGATTGCGACTGAAAAATGGCTCGAATTAAGAACGCTTACGTTTATACGTTTATAATTATTGAATGATATTGAAAAGGTACGAGTTGAGATCGAGCTATTTGGGAGCTCCTGCTTTACGCTAGTTTAGGGCTCCGAAAACGCAACACTGCGTTCTTAAAAGGAAGGAACATGCAGTATGTCAAGATAAAGAGGTAATTCTTTAGCATAGGAACGTCCCAAGTGAATAGCTCGACGGGAGAAAAGAGAAAGAACACATTAAAGATTATTAGTAGAAGTGAGGAGCACTGCGATCACAAAAGAAAGATATGACGCAAGCAAACTGTTAGATGGTGTGCGGGGTAAGCTCTTTATCGCTCTATCTTATCGCTAACTGCCGTAGACGAGGACAGCATCTCATGAGTAACGGAAACATCTTAACGTTTAAATTTATTGATAAATTTATCAATATAGTGTTACTCATGTTTATTTTTATAATTCTCTCATTATACCAGAAGTATATATATATATATATATATATATATATATATATATATATATATATATATATATATATATATATATATATATNAAATATATATATATATATATATATATATATATATATATATATATATATATATATATATATATATATATATATATATATGATACATTAATAAATTGTCAGCGACTATAGACAGCACGACAACGGTTGACGCATAAATAATATATATATATATATATATATTGTCATGCCCGAAACCTATAATGAATTGTTTTCTCCGCAAGATCAGCATTCTTGTGTTGAAATATTTTTATGAAAAGCACATGCATGGGTCTTATGGGCTGCAGCGAATCTTAACGGAAAATAGCGCATATATATATATATATATTGCACTGGAAGGTAGCTCGTATATAACTCAATTAATTTACGTTATGGGAACATGGCACTCTAAGTATATATATACAAATGACAGGATGCCTGAGACAAAACATCTGAAACACAAAACATTATTACAATATACATCACTGGACACATGCCTTCGTTTTATAGTGCGCATGCATCAATGTTTGACATGGAACATTTATTATATAATAGGTAATTATTTTACAGAACCCCACACCACATGGGCTGATCAAGGCACAAAAAGTATGCGGGTTATATAGGAACAAAAATAATGCTCATTCGAATGCCTCATGGCGTAAAACCATCACCAGCGAAGAGAAGGGGGTGGGAGGATGAAAATGCTGAATCAGCAGTTTTGGCATTTTCTGCATCTAGTTCAATTCACCTGACGGCCTGTAGGAGATTGTGATTATATTCATACGTTCTCGCAGTTTTTCTAAGGCAAGGCATACAAATGTAGATGTACACAACAGAACGAAAACATAATCACCTCTCGCACTTCGTTCGCCGGTGATAATCAAACGCTTTCTGTGCGGATCAACAGAGCGCTCGCTGATGGCTCCTTCGCTTTGTATTAAAATTAGTATTGATGCCTGTCTTCCAGGATAGGATTAGAAAGTTAAAATAAAGCGTCCTAGGAAATAAGGACCAATATTAAATAATAATAGCAAGTTAATGGTAATGAACAGCCAGCGAGCTCTTGAAGCTCCTGGGTACAGAGCGACGTCATTTGAAGCCCATCTCTTTCTTGATACATGTACTCTATAGTTATCTGTGTACCCTGGCGCTGGTACACTCTCGCTTTATGTAATAAAAAAGTACAATGAATATCTGTCACCGGAGTACAAGCAAGCATGCGTAACATTACTCAATAAAGCTGACATACGTTATAAACATTATCAGTTTGTAAAAAATCTACTGAATATTTATCTTCTGTTGCAAATCATACAATCATGCAGTATGTCACGGTAAACATTATGCAAACATAAACATTGTTGTACGTAATCCACCGAGTCATGTATGCAGTACGTCGTTTCATGCAATTGAGAGTCCATACACTGCGTGAAAATGCCTGCACGTCTTAATTGTTGCACAATTATATGCGTAACAAATACTTAATGGTGAAAATTCATAGTCCGGGCTCTTATTCGGCCGAGTTCATCTAAATGCATTCCAGTCGGCCATGAACGGCTTTTTGAATAATTTTTCCTTAGCAGAGCTTCGGCCCCCCAGAAGTTAGTTAATGCTCTGTTTGAGTTTGCCTCCCCAGTCCATAACTCCCGGGAATATAGTTTAATTAGCAATAATGATAGTAATAATATACAATAATACATTTACATGCAGCGCATGACGCCATAATAATAATAAGGAATGTTGCCGTATATACAGTTTTATATCATGCACAACACAATATACAATAAACACGTGTTATACAGAGTGATCATGCAACACGTCATCCTCCATGGTAGATTATATATGCATATAATAATATTTCTGCAGACGCACACACGGCTAAATTTTATATACATATATACAGAATACATTAGCATTGTGAAATCAACGACTTTACGAACACCATGAAATGCCAGGGATTTCATGTAATGTAGGTGAGGTGTGTAAGGTTAGAAAATATTAGTTGGTCATACTATATAGGTGCTTCAGTTATCGTAGCTTAACTAGGATTGGTTAGATTAAATACGAAAATGTTGATTTACCCACGACAAATATTAATTACACGGAACAGCTGACCATCAGAAATTGCGTGAAATCGCTGGTTCCACGATTTTATTGTTACGTGATGTACACCAGGAAGCAAAGAGTGTAAGGCTCTTTGCTTCCTGATGCAAACAGTACACAATGTACGTTTTACACAATTATTGTTTGCACAATGTTTGTATTGTATTACTCATTAGCTGTGAATGATAGTGATATCTGCTCCCGAAACGGTATAAAGGATAAGAATGAAGCAGTCTATGAATAAATGTATGTTTTGATCACCTGAGGCGTGTTGTAAATACGTGTAATTTTCAACCACAGCCTAGTTCCAGGTACGCTTCGTAACCTGATAAATGGTAACCGTATCCCAAAGAGAGGTAGTGACAGCGCCATCTAGCAGTGCTAGGGCGAGTACGCACGTCACTCATATCAACGCGTTCACTCATTCACTCGCTCGAATGTCTCCAGGGCCCCACACACGCTCAGGCCAAACTGAGCGTGTGTGGGGCGTTCTATCAGCCTGCGCAGGCAGCCCGAAGTCGGCCTGAGCGAACCTGGCACTGTCAGATTTTTGCCATCCGTCCTACATCCGGCCAGGTCGGTTGGAGCGTATGTGGGCACATGAGGCGGCCTTCTGGCCGCACGTGTCAGTGCTGGTCACTGTTCATTGACAGCAGTTGTGTCAGATTTGAGAGTTTGCCACAGCAAGCCCCCTGAAATGTTCAGAATTTTCACGTCACAATTCGGAACGTTTCAAGGGTTTGGCGCAAACACTCAAATCTGACATAACTTCAATAGTAAGTGAACTGCGGTGTGGCTCTGGACAGCACAGCAACACGTCTGTCGCACACACCACCAGCTGCACTTCCGAGGAAGATCGTCAAGTTTTGACTGACTTTACAGAACTTTATAAGGACAATCCTTGACTGAGGAAAGTAAAGTCATAAAACTATAGCAATAAAGAAAGAAAAATGCAGTCTATGACATGCTTGTTGCTTGAAAGAGAAGGTCATCGATGCAACTAGAGAGCTAGTCACGAAAAACTTAACATGAGGAACTCCTTTAGAAATGAGCAGGGTTTTGTCCTCTGTGAAGTCAGGTAAAGTATCCGTGAAGTCAGGTAAAGTATCCGCATACATCATAAAGCAAAACGTTTCCTAATCTCACTTTGACGAAGTACTATGATTTTTATTTCACATATCAGTTTTCTTTCAAGCTTTTCCGATAATTTATCTTTTGTATCATAACGCAAATAACTCTAAATCGTCTCTATCTACTAGGGGGAGAGGCCACGATGTTCACTCTACAGTGTCTCAGAGAGAAGTGGGAACTGAGAGTAGGCCTCCTTCTCGATGATCTCGGCTTGAGGCGGACTAAACAGTGTAAGGGTGACACAGGCGGCCTGTCCGGACGCCTGAACAAGCGGCCGGACAGGCCCTTCATGGCGTTGTTGTCAGCACAGCTTTGTGAAAGCCACGAAAAGTTATTAAAATGTTAACCGTCGATTCTGTTTCCTCAAGAAATGTCGCTGGGCGAGTTATGGAAATATCTTCAAACTTATGGTGCATTTTTCTGCTATTTTTAGGGCACAGTAACACTTTCGGACCGGTGGATGAGCGAACGCCTTGATATGAAGGACGTAAGAACTCGGTCTAAGCTCAACAATAAGGAAGTTCTGCTTAGATGGTAACTTCGTCTACTATGCCCCCACACAAGTACATACTGTACATTTATTTACATCCATTGAGCTACAGAATTTGCTGTCTGATTAATATTTTATATATACATTTTGTTCCCTTTACTTGAGATGGATGTGCCTGACTGGAGCTGGGCCACAATAATCAGTGTCATACATGGTCGTTACTGTTTCTCAAGTTGTGCCTGGGAAACAGTTTGTTTAGCACGCTGCGGACGATAGTCTTTTGTAATGTGTTTTCACTTCTCCGCGTTCGAATACTTCATACTGTCCTCGCAAACACGACTGTATATGTCCTGCAAGTTTCGATAAAATGTTTATCGTCATATCCTCTGGCTTAGCAAGTATCACGAGTGTAGTGGCAGCTAAGTGGCTTGTGTCATTCGATTTTTGTTAGCGAATATCGTCTTAGAAAGTAGGGCCCTTTTTCGTTATTTACTCAGACACTGCAAAGTACAAAGCATTCGAACGCTGTGAAGTGAAAACACAGGACAAAAGACTATCGTCTGCAGCGGGTCTAAGATGGTGCAGTACAGGTCACCCCGAAATTATAATTACAACCCGCTTCTGTTGCACATGGATTCGACACATACGAGTATATACACAGCATTACACCACAATGCACAGACGAAGAAGACAACTCGATCCACATGCACGATAGCATCTCTCACTCGGTCAGTTTGCTGTCGTCCAGTGCTGCCGCCGCCCTGCAGATAGCATTGCCTCTCTCTATCAGCCGGGATCGTTCCAAAGTGAGGGCCCCGATGGTTATTTTCCTCTCCATCAGCTGTCGTCTGACTTGGGGCAGGTTGTCTGCAGCTTCTGAACTTCCAGCTCCCTCTGGTGTCTGTCAGCACAACAAATGAAGTGAGATAGTGGCCTTAGTACCGGCCTGCCCTTCTCCAAAAATGCAGCGCTTCCACGCGATGCACCTCTGCTGTTACCAAGCTAGGCTATGGCTAGACCAGGAAACAAAAAGTATAATGGTAGGACCTCGGTGGGGCTAAAATGAAACTTAGCCGTAACCGCATGCAGTGCAAATGACGTCACATCGACAAGTCAAAGCATTTGAGGGTGGGACCTTGTAATCATTTTCAAAATTATAAGCAGCGTTATATTCTTGACTCGAGAGAAGCGATAAAAACAGCTACTGCTTAATCTTTCTGTACTTGCCGACAACATGTTTTGCCATGTTTTGTGAGCGCATGCAGCTGAAGTAGCTGGTCAGTCAGGAGCGAGAGATTGAATGAATTAACTTGAAAAATATATAATGCTATGTATAAATACGTTTTGTGAAAAGCACTGTGAACTGAATACGAAGTGTACAGTAGATAAGGCTATACTTCAGAGAAGAAGTTAAATCATCTTGCCGCTATTACTGTGAAATTTCCACCACCCTTCGCAGCAACTTTCTATTGATATTTGCTTATTGCTCAATTATTATATGTTCTCTTCTATACTTGTGTGCTGAAGAGATGAAATTTACAATTTATGACGACTTTTCTTGCAAATTAATTAAAATACTCAAAGGCCGTAGCTCTGTCAAAGTGACGTAATCATTTTTAGGCTAATTTCTGGTGAATTTCCCTTACACTCTTTGCTTCCTGTCCTAGACGGTGTGGGTGTACCTTTAGGTGTATTATAGCACATGCGCCATCGACATATATATAAGTAACAGGCTCATACGATTAAATTAAATAAATATATTAATACATTATGTCTGCCGTAGATCTATAGCTCATTTGCAAATTATCGATGTGAATATAAATAAAGGGAAGATGCAGTGTGCTTTTTCAAAACAGAAAGACCTTTGCGTATTTACAGATTTCCAGTTTCTCCCCCTACGTATATGAGAATTACATATAGGAGAAAACTCAACTCCTGAATTAATAAACGCAGACGCCAATCAAACAAACTGTGGGGATTTGCTTACTTTGACATGGTTCGGAAGCAGCTGCAGAGATACTTCTCTGTAGTCTGAGATAAGTGGTGTGAATTGATTTCAGTTTCTTTAAACTATTTTTCAACAAAATTATTGAACGCATACTTTGCTTCATACGTATCCGACAGTTGAGGCTGTCCTAAAAAAGATCTGTATGTTTGCTGCAGTGAAGTCGGTAGCGCTCATATTGGTTACTTTTAGGAATAATAAATCTGCAGCCGAAGTGGGTGCAACGCATCCTTGCTATATATACTGTAGTCTAAAATCACATGGCGAGAAGCAGGGACCGTGAAGGACTGCAATGTAAATTCACTTCTGTCAGGAGTAGTTCCTTTGCAGCAAATCCAGAATCAAAGTTATTGAGGATGCGGCTGTTGCACGATTTCTTGACGACAGGTAAGTACTCGTTTACCCGTGTGAAGCTCGACATTCATTTCATACGCGCTCTGCGTCCTATCAGCACCAAAAAAAAAAAAAAATGCCGAAGACGGCACGAGCGGCACTCCTCTCTCCAGTTAGTATTAAGAATAAAGACCTGACGGGACTGTGCCCTTACCTTGTTGGACACAGCATCCATACAAGAAATAAATGTTATTTGATTTGATTTTTGAAATATGGGATAACATCCCAGATAAAGCATGGCTTGAATTTGAAGTTTGCAGCTGAATTTGGAATAATCCCAACTTTGCGCAAGAACGATGAAGTTCCTATATGGATTGTGTTTGGCATCTAATTCATAATATAGTTACATTACATAATTATACACCACTATCAGTATTATTGTTTTTAAATTTTTTATTACAGTAGTATCATTTGATTAGCTTCATCGTATCAAGGAGGTTCAGTTTTTAGCTCCGGGTTATAGTCCGCCCCAAATTTATCCGTTTTGCGATTAATTCCGTATACTCGGACGACACTGGTGAATCGAACTCCCACGACCGAAGTTTCAGATAATTTAAATCCAATACAACTACATTACATCATCCAAAGTAGGCTAACTAAGCACACCCCTCTCTAGCAGTTTCATTTATAGTAGATAAGCGACAGTAGACGGACCAACAGGCCCGTCCCCAAGAGACACCGGGACTTACGCCTCGGCCCTCTATGAGCTATTGCCATCTCAGGAGTGATTTCTTTGCTTGCACATTGTTTTGAGAAACTGAATCAGTTTAGTAATTATTGAGGATAGTACTTGCGCACGCTGCATTTCACTGCGGGAAAAGTTGAATTACTTACTAAATAATTAAATTTCAGTGTGTAACCGAATAATTCTATTTTAGCATCCTTTCGGCTGTCGTAGGATTGCATGGTGTTCCCTCTAGGTTCCAGTCTGCCCTTGAACATAACACACAGCCCAGTGGGGATTTTGTACATGCACTTATTCGTGCTGCAGATAAACGCTTGCAGGCCCCACGGTAGTGCACGGTTGCGGTCGATCACCGAGGCTGTCAGAGCTATAGCATTAGCGACGGGCTGCTCATGTGATGACTGCAACCTCCAATTAGCCACAACTCTGGCCAAGGGCAGTATCCGCGCAACAGCTACTATACGTCGGTAATGCCTACTCGGCAAGCCAAGCACCGCAAGAAATCGCCTGTCTGGAAGAAAGGCTCAATATCCCGTACTCACATTTTGAGAGTCCGACACTCTAACGTCCCGTCAGTGAGTTTAGTTTTAATAAAAATAATAATAAGAAGGGAAAGTTCGCTGCCACGAAGCAGCAAACTAGGTCACAGGAAGAACGCACACGGAGGACGTGTCGCTGGATCGAAGGTAACAATACGGCGGCGGGCATCACGGTAGTGCCCTTCAATTTCAAACAAAGAAAGAAAACTGTTTGCTGACCGCAAAAGAACGAGACAAAGCTACCACTTGTTTGTCCACGGCCCGGGAGTCACTTTAAGTTTCACACTGAACTTCCTTTACTATTTCTTCCGCAATGGATGTGGATCGAGGGCGACTTTGTCCTCCAGTTGCAAGAATGAAATTGAACAGCTGGACTTCGTTAGGCTCAAAGGAAGGTGAGCATTTATGGATTAAAATTCAGTAGATTTAATGTTTCTTCTTGTGTATGGGAGGTTTTCCATACAAGGGATATTACCACTAGCGTAATAAAGTTGCATCACCACCCTATTCCATTATTTGATTTTGCTTTTTGAGTAGGAATAGCACTTGTACTGTAGTTGGAATGCTCTATGGATGAGACATGATGATCAGAGAAAAAGGTTAAGTCATGCCTCATTAATACGAGTTCACCCAGATAAATTTGTTCTAGCAAGAGAATATTTTCATTAATTCTAAAAACGTTATTTATTTAGCTCCATTGATAGCTCACTAATATCTCAACTTCTGAACCAAGAAAATAAATAGTAAAACTTTTCAGTTTGGCTACAGTGAAAGCAGTTAAATTTTCATTTAAAGAACCAAGGTCTTTTTGGAGACTCGTAATCGGAAATTTATAGGCATTTATCCGATGCTATATGATGCCTTTCACTTTTTCCATATGCTATTGATGCTCTGCTAAGTGTAACTTCACAGCACATTTCTGAACAGGAGCGAATTGAGAAGCGAAGAAGATCCAGGGCTCAGCCGACATTAGTAGTCGAGTTTCTTGCAAGAACTGTTTTATTTTTTTCAAATTCAAAATTCTCACCACAGAAAAAGACATTGAAATACACGTATGAACTAGAATGTTTTATCGGTATTTTCCTCAAACATGAAATCAAGATTCAGGGCTTGGCACGATCACATCTTTGGTTTGAATTCAAGTAGCCCCCTCCCCCCCTCTCCGCCCTAAAGCTTTTGTGGCTCTACTGAATTATTGTAACACATCAGAGGTGGTCACGTGCCACCAGTTGCGTGTCAATCACGGGATTTAAAAAAACAAATGCTGTTAACCAACAGCCTTTTTACCCATGAGGCGGGTCCGAAAAAGGCCGGCAGTGCTCAGCTCTGTGGTACACAACATTTAAATGCACAGCAGACCAAGCCCGCCCTCCCCTGACGGCAGTGCCAATTAACGGTGTCCTAGATGTGTCTGCCCACTTCGATCAAGGAACTTTATTCTGCCAGTTTTGACTTGTCCTCAGCCTCAATCTTGAACATTCGATTCCAACTTTACATTAATTTTCAGGCTTTGATCACCAAGGAACTACTCTTGAACCGATAATAACTTTTTTCTGTTCGCAAGATAGAGCTTTCGGCTGTTACTGGAGTAACCGGCTTGGTACTTAGCCCTTGAAACTTGGGTCAACGGGATGAACAAAACGCTGCTCAAGTTTGTAACAAATGATAATTGAAAAATATTAGTCTGCGGCGAGTTTCTAAAGGTCCCGCTTGACACAATAATAAGAAATATTTAATTAGTATGACAGACGGGTGTGAGTTTTATTAATTATCTGCCGCGAGTGAAGTGAGAGCGGTGATATTGTTTTCGTTTGCGGGTCGGTTGTATATCTGAGCCATCATCACAATCTTTTTCAGGTAGTCAGGTGGATTCCCTGAGATGGGAAAATTGCCAAAAACTAGAGATAGCTGGCCATCAAAAATGATGGCGTTGAGTTTGTGATGGTTTTATGCCACGAGGCATTCTAATTTTTATTATATTTAGACGCTAACGTAGATATCAACCTAATGTTTAACTAGCTTAAAAAATGAAACAGCCGTCAGCGGAGACTTGTACTGTGTTGGCTCTTTCATTGGTTACAAATTAAGAACCAAAGCGAGGGAAGCTATGTAACATCGTGACGACTCTACACGCGCCAGGTGCCTTGAGTACCGCCATCACTTGAACCTCGTCCGAAGACCCTCACTCCGAGCAAGGGGTACTCACCATTTCCGTCTAAGGACGTCGTTATAAATTGCGTTATGAAAGTAGTAGTTAAATTAGCTGTAGCAACTGAACAGATTGCAAAATAGGCTCCAATGATAACACAAACAGTGATCTGCCTAAATTACATAGCCGGGTGCAACTTTGTTCTCCTGCATTACCTGCATTTCTAGCTCTGCAAGTCGTTTGTAAGCATTGTGATCAATGGCACTTCTGTTATTTTTTAGGCCAAGTATTTGAGCCGTGCCCTACGCTCGTGTTTAGCTCAATAAAGTCATTAGACTCCACTTTGAGGTTGTCGGAGCACAGACAGTCAACACGTTCAAAAATCGTCTGGACAAGTACTGGGATCAGTACCATCGACTGCTTCCAACCCCTCCTTTCCGCCTCGTCAACTCCTACCACTTTACTGCTTTAGAAACAGATTAATTTCTTTATAATTATGTTACTCCTAAATTAACTTTGCCGATTCAGATCTCTAACCAATCTGCTGCAGCTAATCATATGTACTCCCACAGTCATCCCACTGACTGCGGCTTCCGTCTAATCTTGACATAAGGGCAATAGCTCAGTGAGAGCAAGAGCCTGGGCCTCGGTTCCTCCCTGGTAGTGGTTCTCTTCGTCCGTCTACTGCCAGCTATATAATCTAATATTAGCCAATAATCGTGTTGGACCCTTTCTTCTCTGTAGCCCATTAAAAACAGTAATAATTATACAGTTATTTCAACTACTGAGATTGTCTCGGGGCCACTGATTGTAACGCCTATACCAATTAGGACAGGATTGCTGAACGAAAAACCTAAAAAAAACAGGCTGTGTGACGTCGTTGAGAGCTAATAATAAGACAAGACCGCGAAAAGGAGGCAGTTGGTCCTGCCAAATCGTATCTGATCTTTTCTAGAAATGGCATGAGCGTGGGGCAGCGAACAGTGCAAGGCAGTGTGGCGGAAACGGAACTAGAGCCGTAAGAAGCCGGGGATATCTGGGTGTGTGGAGTCTACTAAAATTAGTCGTTTCTTCTGGTGACAGTCTACTTTCATACGAATTCTTAATCGGAAGCGTAAGTTGTCGGAGATTTTGGATGTATGGAACAGGAGTCGGATCACCTTACAACCCCAAGATTCGGAATCAGAGCTTGTCACTTTCAACTGCGCAGTCCTGGATTGAAGTTAAGTTAAATTTGATTGAGGTCGGTGCGAACCGGAAAGTTTTCGCAGTGAACAGCGCATATTTCTTAGCCGAATATAACTTTTCTAGTGAGATATCTTTTATCACGTTTAGCCTTATCTATCATTGTATGTACACCTATCTGCCAAACCCTATGAAAAATTTTCGGTGGAACACGGGTGGCATATGGTAGCCCGGCACACAGCCGAGAAAAGAAGAGGCGCATTCAACAGGCTACCGCGCTGCTCGGTCACCAAGGGCGTTTTTAGGCTGGCAGCATCGACCTCGTTCGGAAAAAGATTCACCAGAGCAGTGAGCGCTTGGCCGCAATTACCTGACGGTGTTCCCCAGTTATTGCGGGCCTTCGCGACAGTGGCAGAACATTGCTGTTTTGGGGAAGCGCGGCGAAGCGTTCACTGCTCGGGTGAATCTTTTTCCGAACGAGGTCGATGTTGCCGGCCTAAAAACGCCCTTGACGACCGAGCAGCGCGGTAGCCTGTTGAATGTGCCTCTTCTTTTCTCGACTGTGTGCGGGGCTACTATATGCCACCTATGTTCCACCGAAAATTTTTATTTGGGAACACCAATCTCCTCCCATATCTCCACTCGGGGTGGGAGAGAGGTTGGAGCGCTGCGTTCTGCCTCGAGGTCCAATGTTCGCTTTCTAGTCGGAATGGTGTGAAATGAATCTTGCGACTGCGAAAGCGTTTCTGACATTCATAGTTCGATGCGAGGGTACTGAAATAATATAAGTAATGGTGGCAGTCGGGGGCCATTGTCATTATTTAAGCTTTCCGTCTATGATGTCATAGCTCTGACAATTTTCTGTCA
>LQNS02000141.1:34251866-34274731 GCA_001587735.2 Parhyale hawaiensis | reverse complement strand
GCGAAAGCGTTTCTGACATTCATAGTTCGATGCGAGGGTACTGAAATAATATAAGTAATGGTGGCAGTCGGGGGCCATTGTCATTATTTAAGCTTTCCGTCTATGATGTCATAGCTCTGACAATTTTCTGTCAACTACAGCTGCGGTAATCTTTTCGGCCAAGCAGATATTTATTGGCAGCAAACGCTAGTGCATAGGGGTTGCATATATCAGCATATTATCAAAGCCACTTTATTGTAGCCGTCGTTAACAATGAAACTATACCGTATAATACCTCAGCATATACCTGTTTGCCAAACTACTAACCTGCTCCCATACCTGCATTAAAGTTGTTTTCGGGAGCGTTGGATTGGGCAGCAAAATTGAGCCTTTGAGTCTTCACTTATCCGGATCTTCAGTTAGGTGCCCTGGTTCTGATTTGTTAATTCAAGCTTCAGGAGTTGACTCTTATTCAACTACCTGTGAGACTACCATGAACTTAGTCCTAATCCATAAAATGAAAATTCCAGTCGGCTCTATATTATCGAAATGCTTGTAGCACCTACAACACAATAGGAAGTGTCGAAGCTATAGTTCCTGCCAGCATTTCTAGACAAATCAAGTCTACTGGTGTTGGCTTAGTACGACTTTTTCGATCCAATCGAAGGCGCCATTAAAATCCCAGGAAACCCTTTCTTGCAATCAACTAGTCTCATCCTAAGTTAGCATCACGGCCTGGGTTCTGTAAAATTTGAGGATATACCGTACCTATATGCCAAAGTAACTAATATGCTCCCAGTTAGCAGTTAGGGTACCTTAAAGCGATGTGAACACGGCATTCATGTAAGATAATATGTATATAAAATGCTATAAATATTATTACTACAGTAGAAGCTATCAATTCCCACTGTTCCAAAATCGTCTTATATATTTTAATTCTAATTGTTCGTAATTCCCGCTCTTTTTTGGAATCGTAATGGCGCTAGTTTGGAATTTCTACTGCATTACTATTTTACTACCATTACTTACACTATAACTCACAGATAGCGGCGAGGGTGGTGAAGGTAGTGGCTGGCGGATCAGGGACTCCCCGCCTCTCTTCCAGCTGGGGCCTGTCATGCTGAGCGACCTCACGGGCCTCAGTTTCGGCTTCACGACAAACGATGGATGATGTTCCAGTGAAGTCTTCTTGCGTGTCACCTTTGCGCCGCTGAGCTTCTGTGCTTCGCAATTATTACTTTCGAAAAACTTAGTCATGGCAGAAACTCGACCTTTTTCCTTCGCCTTAGTAGCTCCATCGACTTTAGTTGAGCTCCCAGTTTTGTCTAATGATTCTCTCTTAGAGCGAACACTTGACTTGGTCCCATTGGCAGTATCTGTTGGGCTGGGGGAGCTGCTGGATGCGCTCGGGCTGCTAGGTGGAAGAGAAGCTGAGGATCTAACTAGTTCTGCCCGTAGATCAAAAATGTCTGAGCCCAGGGTAGATTCTCCACGGTCTGGAGTTAGTTTATGCTGACTTACACTCAAACTATCATCAGAATTTAGAGAACTAACTGGCAAAACTGTTTCTTTCTTGTCAGCTTCATTTTTTTGAAGTCCTTCGCTGTATTTTTCACTCTTATCGAAATATTTTAGCATATTAACAGTAAAACTAGAGTTTGGTACCTTAAAATCGGATGCTTTGACTTTTTCCATTTTCTGGCCATTTTGCAGGGAGTGAGCAGGTACCGTAGAGACGGTATTTTCTACGCTCTGCTTGCTGCTGGATGCAAGTAGATTTGCAGAAAAGCTTTTGCGGTCAACTATAGGAGCATTTTTATGTTGGCCGTTTTCCTTAGTTCTGTCTTGAATGGTGGGCAGGGCACTCCAGTTTATCGCAGGAGGTTTCGTTGTATCAGACGAATGTTCATCACTGAGCGATGCCTCATCAACTTCATCGTTCTGTTCATTGCTGAGCGATGCCTCATCAACTTCATCGTTCTGTTCATTGCTGAGCGATGTCTCATCAACTTCATCGGTCTCGAGGCTTTTGTTATCAGATACGGTTTGTGAGAGGATGGCAATGTTCTCAGGGAGATCTGCATCATCTGCTGCAGTACGTTCCGTACCGAACTGACTAGCAGAGTCCTCTACCTCGGTGCTGACCTCCGTGCAAAGCTGACCAGCAGGGGATTCTACTTTTGTGGGGAACAAGAGGAGGTCTGTACGGTCTTCTACTGGCGTTACTCTTATGACTTCATCGGACAGGAGGAAGACAAACTGCATCTGTTCGTCCCGAGTCTGGAACTGAAATAAAAAAATGAATTAGAATCCAGGCCGAGGCGGTGAATATGCACTAGTTAAAATGGTACATGGCGAAAATGAAGCAACAAACTGCGACTAGCAGGTACCCTGTCGGGATACTGTTGGCAAACAGCTGACATCCATAGCTAACAGCGTCTGTCAATATCATATGTTTGTCTGGAGAATTATCTCTATGTTGTAAGGTTCTCGGAGGAAACCCAATCAGCGGCATGGAAAGTAACTCATTAAAGACAAATGGCAGGTACATTTCAAACCGTTTTAGTAAAACGACTAACTTTACACGGCTAATATCAACTTAGCGTCACGGAGTTTTTTCTGGGTGGACATGGCAAACCATGCATGTGCCTGTTGCCCAAGGTCCTTACCTGAAGATTAATTCGAGAGGATTCCTCAGTTCGTAGAGAGATTTCATAGAGACCATTTTCTGTGACTTCCAATCGAGGCGTGACTGAACACTTGGCAAGCTTCACCACGTGCAGAGGTCGTCCTCCTGCTGCTGTATTTTTGCTTTTGAGAAGAGAGGAGGTTGGGGCTTTGTAGACGAGCATTTGACCATTCTCAACGGTCACCTTACGTTTGTAGAAACTGCGTCCATCACCTTTGACATCTACCATGCAGGTGCCTTTTGGTGGATGGGAGAAAAAATAACGCCAGTGTAAACATCAGCAATACAGACGACTCTTGGGATGTTAGAAATATTATATTAACTAGCAAAGGCCCTTTTCGGCTTACATCAAAAGATAAATAACTATTAATTAAGAGGACAGGAAAATAACGCCTAAACCATGCCAACCTTCTGCTCTATTGGCTTTCGTTGAGTTCCTAGTGCTCCTCTCTTCCACGCAGTCTTGCGACCACACACACTTCTTGGTATCTGGTTAATTGTTTGATATTTGTTAACTATTCTTAACTTTTAATACCCATATTCCCTCATTTTGATACCAGATCGTAAACTTCCTATGACTACGATGTAGGTTAGCGAACTTCATTTGAGACAACCTAAATGTCCAAACCTTCAATCCTGAGCATCCGATCTACCACTTTCGATCGAGTGTACTTATCGCCAACCGATTACGCTCAAGGAGGTCAAATGCTCAGTCCTGCGGTACAGCTTCGAAGTTCCTTACAAGTTCAGTCTAATGGAAAATATTAATCTTGACCTAGGCAAGCAAATCGAGTTCTCCTTCAATGACAATCACAAGTCAAGTAGTGTAACTTCTGGCAGGCAGCGACATGAAATTTTCAAATTCTTTCATAGGAGTTCACTTTGAGACTAAGTCTTTCTCTGATGATATTTTCGTTTTAGCAGGTTGCTTATATACGGTAGTAAAATAGTAATCTGAAATAGAGACACAAGCTATCCGGAAATAGTTTGAGAAAGCCTAGAAATTGCAAGGTAAAAATCGATTTACCTGAAGAAGACACGGAAGTAGCTTGAGATGAATCATCATATGCCTGCGGCGAGTCAGAGATATCTTCTTCTTCTTGCTTCTGAGTTGAGTGACCTCCGCTGTCTTCCTTGCAGCTTTCAACTGCCCCGTCCAAGTTACTTCCAGGCGAGTAAGGCTGTGCGTCGTCATCATTCAAGGTTTTAATAGCTAGTCGCAATTTCGGAATTCGAGATCTGGCTTCACTAATTTTTTTCTCTTCCGAATCGCACGACGGGGTAGCATTTTCCCCGTCGATGGATTTTTCATCGGCAGCCTTACTGTCCACGAGATCCTCATCCAAAAGATTATCAATTAAGGCAAATGTAACGTCGCCGGCCTCTTCGACAGATTCATTGTTAAATACCGGACTTGTTTCTGTCACGTCGTATCCATCTTCTTCACTCTCACTCAACGAAATCGTTTCATCGGAACTTGGCTCATAATTCTTTACTTCAACATCATCTGCAAATCTGACCGATTTCTCTTTCTTCTTTTTCCTGCGTTTGTCCTGATCTCTCTTAATAACTGGGGAATTGGTTTGTTCTCTATCGACTTTAGATGAGACAGACTCCTGTTGCGAAGACTTGGAACATTCTGCACTAACATCGTAACTGCAAACTGCATCTTTTCCACTGTCGTCTTCGGAGTCGGCGAGCGCTGGGTCGTTACCGTGAAGAAATATTATCTCGTCGGAGTTGTCCTCTTCAAAGCTTTTCAAGTTCGCTGATGAGGTGTCTGCGTCCGAGGGCTCAGGTTCGTCCCCACAAATATCGTCAATCTTGTGCGATGCACCAGATATTGCCTCGAGCTTTTCCATTTCACCACCAAGAGCTTCCAAATGAGTTTCATCATCCTTGGTCAGTTCTTTCTTTTCTACCAGCAGCTGTTCATCATCGGTATCGCCAATGGCTACTTTTTCATCACATTCATGAGTCTGCTCGATATCCGTTGGCAACACATATGGCTTGACACTACTGGGAGATAGCTTGTCATCGCTATGATGCTGCTTCTTTGTGACAAAAGTGCTAATTTTATACTCATTATTAGCATATGCTGATGATGATAATTCAGAAAGACTATGGTGTATAGGCGCACTACTAAGCTCTGACTGCGTTTCGGACACGTCTTGATATTCAGGACTGCCCTCTTTGTTATTTCCTCCACAACGTGTATACTCCGATGCAGTTACTTTGCTGGAAGAAGTAGTAGTGTTACTTTGTCTTATTTGTGCTGCTTCTTGAGTGTAAGATTCGTACAATTTATCCATAAACGTGTTTAGCATGTCTTTAGTTTCAAAATCTTCTTCTCGGTCATCGTGGCTGAGCGATGCATTGACATCTAATGACTTATTAGCTGTCTCATTTTCATAGGCACTTCGCTGGTCTTCTGTTGCTCCATCTAAAGTGCTGCAATGTTGAGACTTATCTTCTCCCATTTCGGTTGATTCGCTTACTGATGCATTGTCGTGGGTAGCGTTCTGGGAGAGGTCGGCAGTTGTCGCAACCTTCTTATGAAATGCGTCTGACATTGTAGGATCTTCAGCTTCAGCATCGCTATTTTTCTGCGTGACACTGCTGGTCTCAGGTGGCGACTTAGATTCTTCAATTTTTTCCGACATCAACTCGGAAACAGAAAAGTCGTCGAGCTTTTTATTTCCACCCATATCACATGTTGGGGAAAGTATACTCTGATCCACGCTGTTTCGATCTGAGAGCATAGCTACTTCATCACACTTCCCTCTCTCATTTATCATTTGTATGTCAGATTTGACGCTCGCGACCTCGTCAGGATCAGTGGGCACAACGATTTCCAAGAAGACGGCAGAGGAGGACGTACCTGGGGACTGCACTTGGCTTCGCGCGCCCTTGGATGTTGCATCAGAGTTCGACGTAACTTCCCCACTGGCTGTGAGAGAGTCGTCTGTTTCTACTGCTGTTTCGGAAGACGTAACGCAAACATTGGATGTAGTATTTTTGCCCTCACTAATACCACATTCAGAGTCAGCTTGCTGTTCAGGAATTCTTTTGGAGGTTTGGGGGTCAACGACTTCACTCGCTGTTACTGTAACCTCTGCCGTAGTACACTCATGCTGCTGGTCTGCTGACACGGAAACTATTTCATTATCGCTTTTGTCTGTTTCTGAAGACAAAGAACTTAGTTTACCACTTTTGTCACCACTACCATCAGTCGCAACTGTTTCTTTCTGTGCTGGCATTTTGTCTTCTGTTTCATGACGTTCGGCTGCCTCTAAGGAGACTCCTTTAATTGCAGGATCCTCTCCATTGTTTACGGACTCACTCGCCACCGAAATGTTTTCCTTGGCAGTGGAAACATCTGTCTCAGCAGGACCTTTCTGACTCTTAACGTGAACAGTTGTTCCATAGATATTTTCATCCATGCTGTCATCATAGTCATGTCTTCCCTTTATGTGAACTGTTGTGCCATAAATGTCTTCATCCAAGTTGTCTTCACAATCAGGTCTTCCCTTTATGTGTACTGTTGGGCCATATATGTCTTCATCCGAGTTGTCTTCACAATCAGGTCTTCCCTTTATGTGGACTGTTGTGCCATATATGTCTTCAACCGAGTTGTCATCATAGTCAGGTCTTCCCTTGACATGAACCGTTGTGCCGTATCTGTTTTCTTCAAAGTTGGAATCCTCACCCGTTCTTGTTTCCATTTCGGCATTAGAATCTTTACGCTTATCGGACCTTGTCTCCGTCGAATCCGCCGTTTGTTTCTCAAGCACGGAAAGCTCGTCTTGTTCATCATGAAGAAGTTTTTGGTTATCAGTTATTAGTGTTACGGCCTCACCGTTTGTTTCAGATTCTCCAGCATTTTCAGCGACTGAATCGATGGCCTTACGACCAACCTCTTGCTCAGTTGACTCTGCCGGCGTCTCACTACTACTTGAACTGGGCTCCTTCTCGCTAGTTTCTGCTAAGCAAGCGTCAGACTGCCCAGTAACTATGTGCAGCATCTCTTCTTCTCCAGAAACAGACGGACTTTCTTGAGAATAATGCTGTCCAGTATTGCTCCCCCAAAGTTCTTCGTATGAGCTTTCTCGTTCCAGACTCGATGAGTCTCCAGTATATTCTTCGATCTCAGTTTTAGTCTCTTCTTCTTCTTCCGCTTCTAAAATTCTCTCTTCCCCTGATGTGTGCAGCTGAAGTTCTGTGCTATTTTGTGCTTCACTCAAGTTCTCAGGGGCTGCTACTACTTGATTTTCATTTTTGGAAGCGTCTGCACGAGTTTGTTCAGTGTCACAGGTCGCTAACTCCCGTTCTGTAACAGCACTCGCATTCTCTATGTCTGTTGCTGCAGCTGCTGAAACTACATTTTCATTACTGGATCTGTCCGAAGACTGAGGAATAAATTCATCAACAGGAAGCTCTGCCTCAGTTGAAATTATTGCTATCTGCGTTGGAATATTCGCGTCAGCAGCGGGACATCCGGCCGCCATAGAAGGATCTTCACTCTCTTCAATATCTATTAGTTTGTTTGTGGTCTCAGTCGCCGCCGAATCTTCTCCCTCGGCTGCTGAAACCAATGATTCTTTAGAGTTCCAACCAACCAAGCCCTTCATTTTTTCATCCAAATGGTCCTCGTCCTCAGTTTTTCCTTTTATGTGAACAGTTGTATCGTATATTGTTTCATCTAAGTTATCACCATAGTCAGTTTTTCCCTTTATGTGAACTGTAGTACCGTATATATTTTCATCCAAATTGTCACCATCATCGGCACTTTTTTCCATCCCGTCGTTCTCCAGGCATTCGTGGAAGTCGTCGTCCATCAACTCTAGCGAGCTCAGTTTATTCACGCCATGCTTCTCATTGTCCTGAATATTAGAAGCCAAATTGACGGACCCAAATTGTACTTCTTCGTAGACATTTTCTCTGCGCCCTTCTCTTAGTTCTGCGGGAGGCGTTGGCTTCTCATCATCGTTGCCGGGTTTTCCCCGTTGTGCAAATTTTGCCAGAGGACTAACGCCCGAGTTGATAAAATCTGAAGTTGAAGTCTCTGCTATGAAGGAGCTGTAAATTGCGTTTGATTTCGGATCATTCATCCTGGCTCCTTCATGTACAAGTGCCTGAAAATGGCATAATGGGAATTTTAATAATAACAAACAGATGACACTTATTTTCAAATAATGCATTAGCTCGCCAAAATAATTCATACACACTTCAAAAAGAGAAAACCTTTTAAATCACTCAATTTGCATCAGTACCTCTATACATATGCATACATTTGCGCACCTCTTTATATGCTTCATGAAGTCCATAGGAAGATGCAACAGTAATTGAAGTGAAATAAGTTGAAAATGCATTTACTCTCACAGGACGCTGCAAAACGAAATCGGGTTGCTTCTGATATTTGCAACACGATCGAAAACGAGAAATTATAACGCTCCTGCATGAAATTTCAGATGAGTTAATCCTCGTAGTTTAAAATTAACCAGTCAATCCAAAATTCCCTTAAATAACAGAGCAGAGACAATTTCGAGTGTTTTCTTGCAGTATTGCCTACACAAGACGGGAAAACGCAACCAGCTGATACAATTTGCGATTGTTTATGTGTGATTTGTGTTGCCAATAACAGCAAAAATGCGTTCTTTGGAGCCATTTGTCTCATAAAGAGTGATTAGGGCAACCCCCCTCCCCCCATGTTAAGAACCCCAGCACCGTGATGTACATGCATAATCTCTAGGCAGAAATTTATAGGCGATTATAGGGCTATTGTCCCGTGCTCCCTCTGTAGACATCAGTAGTAGTCACACTGACACATATGTATGTTGAGGTATGTGACGCTTGGATTTTTTCACTGAAATCTAGAGTACTTTAGACGGGTGCTACTAAGCTTCACATGGATGCGAAGTGTGACTGAATGGAATGTACTGAGTCTGAGACAGATACCTCTAAAAAAGAATAAAATAAAATGAAATAGAATCAAATAAAAAATTAATAAAATAAATATTCGCTCTTTTACAGAGTGCATTAATTTTACAGTTGATGGTATAGAAATCGATTAGGGTGACTATAAACACTCAAGGTAAAATAACGTTGATACTAGTGCTAGGAAGAATCTGTTGCACCTTTATGCTAAGCACCGAGTAAGCTAGTTCTACAATTAACAGAACTTTCTATTCTATTTTGGCAGGTTCTAGAAAATGAAAAATTATTTAGGCCCATGGAATAGGTAGATACTATACAATGACCCCTTTCGTACAGCAGTTATATTTTGATGAAACTTATGAAATGTTTCCGTGTAAAAAAAGAAAAAATTAAAATTTCAGATGATAATAATTTATGTTAATATATACATATATTTGACAGAAGAAGTTATTTGGGCTTTTATCTACTAATTGTGTGGCAACATTGCATACACGCGTTCTATGATCTGCTAAAGTAATCATATCAACATCAAAATTACTATCTTTTTCCCTCGTCAGGATACTGTTTGTAATTTTATAAATTTTATAAAAATCTCTCTTACTTTGGAGCTCACTGACCCCCAAAGGCTTACTTTGATCAGCATCCCCTGGTCGAAGGCGTTGTCCAGAACCACGTTGAGTTTGTTATCGTTAGGACCGTGCAGCAGGAGCAGGTGCCGGTTCTTACTCTCCTCACAAGGATCCAGCACCGTGAGAACCGTCTCATCTGTTATGCTCAGGCGCTTTGGATTTCCGTCTTGCCTGCTCTGCAAAATTGACATCAGCTCAGTAACATACAGGGAGCGACTCTCAAAGTTAACTGGTAAGGCATTTTGTGCAGCTCCCTTCTTTATTCAGCTAATCTTCTCGATGCTGTCAGATAAAAATTAGAAAGGCTTGGTATCCGGGAATGAAGCAGCCCATTATTGTAGCCCTCTATAGTATTGTGTAATGGTTTTACATCGGCAACTTCAGCATCTTGAAATTTCACTCTTTGCAAGGAGTACGAGAAACTGTATGGTTTTGTATTTATATACTAATACAGAAAGAATTTATAGGTCGGGACCTAAGGAAAAAGTTATAAAATTGGACTCCAAAAGCGGCACACCTACATAGTGTTCCGATTTCAAGACGTGTTTCAAGCAAGAAGGGCCTTCAGGTGAGGGATAAGGATCCCACTTTCGCCATCTGCTGCAACCTGGTCATCGATCTCTATGAAAACGTAGCTTTACTACGAAATCTACAACTTGGCTTATTTTTACCTATTTCCTTGAGAGCGGACACGAAATAAATATACGAAGCGTTCATTATATATCAGGATAGTACAGAACTACTTTTTAAGTAAAGTAGACTGTAGAAAATGCAGTACTGTATTTCGACTATCGAGCATACATTTCGGAAACTATATATGCCATCGCAGTTCAGGGCTGAAATTTCATATTATCTAATCTTGTTATTCACTCGATGATTTTTTTCATCTATATATAAATCCTTTCAAGCGTGTCGTTGAGAAGGAACAACCAAAGGAGAAAACAAGCGAGCAACCAACTCTGTATTGTTACATATGGTGGATTGGAGAGCAATAAAATGTTTCCCGAATTAGCACATAATCATTCCAGGTAGAAATTCAGCGTGTGTTGCTAATTAAACAAAGAATAAGAACTAAAAGAACAATAGATGTGTAAGTCAAACATTTATAAAATTTTGAACTGTGCAATAGAATAAAGTTAAAAGTGCAGCTAGTTTAGATTATACAGACCAGCTAAAATTTCTGCCAAGGGTAACGGAGTGTCTGTCGCCTTTGCTTAGCAAATTTTGTCAAAATTTCCGGGAGCTCTCAAAGTGCGACAGCACCATTTGGTGAACTGATCATATTCAGTCACATATTCTGGAAAATGTTGTAAAACGAATACATCTATAATGAAACATCCTGGACAAGTCATATCCAAACTATTTCTTAGATATTAAGTCTAGCTAATTTCACATTTTGGCTCGCCAATTCGATGTGCAGTATTTGTCGAAATCAGCCACAACCGACGGCACTTTACCTCATGTTTGTAGATATGCAGCAGGCCTGTAGTGACGATGAGCACCTTTTTTGACCTTGACCTTATGACGCCTGTGGCCTTGACGTGACCCACGACGTGATATTTAGAACGTCGTAAGACCTCTTCGTACGGCATTTCTCTGTACAAAAAAATGTTTAAAAACATGTTAAACAAATGAAATAAATCACGCACCTTTGTACACCTTGCAATTTCATATGAGGAAAGTGTTTCCGTTGCAATTATTACCTTCGCCAAGGAAGTTATGTTTCTGTCATGTTTGTCTGTGTCTATTTGTCTGTCCCTAAGATAACCCAAAAAGTTATGAACCGATCTTTACGAAAGTTTCAGGGTTGTTGGGTATATTATCAGTAATAGATGATTAAGTTTTGGTTGAAATCCGTCCATCTGTTTGTTTGTCTGCCTATTTTTCCTCAGTGCCCTAACTCAAAAAGCTATGAACGGATTTTCATCATATTTCCATGAGTTGTTATAGGTATGTTACAAAGAGTAAATGGCCAATTTTTTTTGATGATCTGTTTGTTCGTTCGTCTGTATTGACGAGGTTTAGTTTTGAGCTTGCCAGTACAATAACTCAAAAAGTTCTGCATGGATCTTTATGAAACTTACGGAAGTTGTTAGTAATGTTAAAAGACATAAATGATTAAATTTTGGTGCAGATCAGTACGTCCGTTTCTGTGTTTGACTTACGTTAGTCATTATGTTTGTTAGCAGCATAACTCAAAAAATTATGTACGAGTCTTCAAAAAAATTGCAGAAACTGGATAATACTGTCAGAGGTACACATGATTAGATTTTGGTGTTGATACAAAGAAAATCATGGCTTGAGAGTCAACTGAATTTTTCGTTACCGTTGCTTTGGTTGGTTGGCGGAGTTATGCGCTTTAGCAACAACTAGAGCACTCTGACAGTGCATACCTCCGCCAAGCGGGGCAATGGTAGCAAAAAATTCAAATTGTCTCTGAAACCACATTTTTTTTGTATTAACTCCAAAATCTAATCATTTGTGCTTTTTGGTAGTAATAAAAGCTTGCGCAATTTTCTTGAAAATATGTTCTTAACTTTTTGAGTTAAACTGCCAACAAATGTACAGGCGCGAGGTTGGGGGGGGGGGTCTTGCTATTGTATCGTCGATAACCTCCAAACACGCTCCGGCAGGTGCACTGGTTCGCGTTGCCGCTGCTCGGGCAGGCGACACCAGCACAAGTCTCTCTATAGAGAGACATAAAAATCCATCCATAACTTTTTGAGTTATGTCATTGATGAAAATGAGGCAGACAAACAAACAAAAAAACAAACGGATGGACATATCTTCACCAAAAGTTAAACATCTGTTCCTCCTAACAAACCTAACAATCCCTGTAAATTTCGTCCAAATCGGTTCATAACTTTACAAGCTATCTTGGAGACAGACAGACAGACAGGTAAATAGACAGACTGACAAACACGACGAAAACATAACCTGCTTGGCGGAGGTTATTATTAAATCGGCACGTCCGGGCCTCAGGGGAGAGGTAATGAAGCCCAAGTGAAGGTTAACACAACTTCGGAAAGTCCAAGACGCTGCTGAGAAACATCCGTTAAAACCATCAATATCTAATTTTAACGCCTGTAGATTCACATGGCCGAACACGAATCCCGGCAATGAATTTCAGGTCGAAAAAGGCCAGGGTAGAAAACACTGATTGAATTGGTAAGTTTACCACCCAATAGCATTAGCCTCAGATCGTGTATTTCTTCCAATGACTTTGAGTAAGTGATAGCAGAATACCACTAAGGTCTCTCGATATTTTTAACCTATTAAATCTACACAGGGAGGTTACTCTCCACCTGTGAGATAGATTCATCATATCACTCTCAGCACATAGCCCACTGGCTCAGTTAACAAGTCTGCTCAGCAGACGGAAGTGACTGGTTGCAGCAGAAGCCCAGACCGGTGAGCAATATTCCAACAAGGCAGCACGAATGCCCAAAGCGCCGGCAGACTAAATACGTCTTTGTCACCGAACACAGCATCACCTTACGCAAAAGACCAATCTTACTCGCAGCACGTGAAGCGAGACCTCTAATATGCGCTTCAACCGTAATATACAGTATAAGCTTCTCATCAAAGGGGCTCCAAGAATTTCCAAAGAGCTACAACTTTGCGATGAAGAAAATAGAGTGGTGCAGTGATTTTCACATTAGATCTGTAGGACTTTTGATACACAAAATGCCCATGCACTCAAGGAAAACACTTAAGATATTTCAACACCGCCATTACTCTGATCTATAGAGTATAATAAGGACCGATGTGTATTATCTGTGTATTTATCTTTGTGTTTATTTACTTTTTCTTTGTTTATCTGTCAATTTTGTGTCATGCACTACTTTTAGGCTTAAAAAATTTTCGACTGTGAGTTTGATGGAATTTTAAATAGTTCAGTGGCAAATAGGGGCGAATGCGCTACGAACAAGAAGCGTTTGGTTCATTTGAATTAAATTCTGTACACTAACTTCCTTCATAATGTTTTAAACTCCGGCGTAGCTCGGCAAGGAGGTTGTAATGGGAGGAGAGAGCCTCGACATTCTTTCGCCCAGTGACACATGGCTGAATCAATTGGCGAGAGCTGGCGTTTTTAAACCCCTAAACTGGCTGAACTGCTGTCATGCAGTGGGCCGAAGGCCGTGCATGGTCTGCACATACTAAGGAAGATACAGACAGGCAGTTCTTCAATATTTTTTCCCAGAAAATTGTGTCTGAAGATCAATATAACAGTGCTCAATTTGGTATGCTTGCATCATATGTTGGTTGGCTGGTTTCGACTAAAAACGTCTCAGCATTAAACGAACCAAACATGATTTCATATCAAGTGTGTTCCGAAAGCCAACTTTCACTGGATTAGGATGTAGCTTTTTTAGTTTTTGTCCCATGAATTACAAACTTAAATCTATTCGCACCCTTCTCCATAGAGCGTTCGAGTTGTCATCATCGTACCTAATATTTTCATCAGAAGTAGATTTTTTTTACTAGCAACGGATATCCCACTTTTTTGTTCGAGAAAATAGTTAAAAGGTTCCTTTTTAACGTTTTTTGATAATACTCCTCCAGCAAGTATTGTAGAAAAGTGCAAAGTTAACGTTTCACTTCCTTTTTGGGCAATACTTCTTACGACATGACCAAATATCTTAAGACAATGCTAGCAAACTTTTATACGCAAATTTACTGTATTTTCGCACTTAGGAACGATTTTTAAATTCGTAGCTTTTTTAAATACAAGGACAGACTGTCTTCTGAGTTACTTTCCAACACTGTATACAAATATTCTCGTGGAACTTGCCGGAGTTCTTACATTGGAAGTACTCAGAAGCAGTCTAAAATCAGATTTTATCAGCATATGGGATGTGCCTTCAGAACGAACCTTCCTCTCACAGTCTTACCACATTCACCTCCCAGACAGCATTGCGAGCAGATCGGTCATTTATACTCCCTAGCACATTTCGAAATAGTTGGTTCATCTAATGCTTCAGATATTAGAATTTTGGAATCTTTGCACACATTAAACTAGAGCACTCTGAGAGCGCGTACCTCTGAGGCAACGGTACCGAAAATTTCAATTTGGCCTTAAAACCATAGTTTTCTTTGTATCAACTCCAAAATCTAATCATTTG
Organism: Parhyale hawaiensis; assembly: GCA_001587735.2. NCBI lineage: Eukaryota > Metazoa > Arthropoda > Malacostraca > Amphipoda > Hyalidae > Parhyale > Parhyale hawaiensis. The sequence continues at coordinate 34,260,371 of LQNS02000141.1, read as the reverse complement.
TGCCTTCTGGGGTTATTAACAGTTTATGCAATTTTCGTGAAGATCCGTTCATAATTTTTTGAGTTATGCTGCTAACAAACATTATGACAAACATGGGTCAAATATACAAACGAACAAGCCGATCTGCACCAAAATTTAATCATCCATGACTTTCAACATTAATAACAACTCATATAAATCTAGTAGTAATCCATTGATAATTTTTTGAGTTATTGTGCTAACAGGCATAAAATTAGAAAAAGTGACTAACGAACGAACAGATCATCACAAAAATTTGTTATTTACTCTTCGTTGTATACCTAACAACTTGTGTAAATTTCATACAAATCCGTCCATAACTTTTGGAGTTATGGCATTAAGAAAAAAGAGGCAGACAAACGAACAAACGGATGTACGGATCTTCACCAAAAGTTAGTCATCTGTTCCTCCTAACAAACATAACAATCCCTGTAAATTTCCTCAAAATCCGTCCATAACTTTTTGAGTTTGCTTGGTGACAGACATACATCACAGACAAAGAGACAAACAGACAGACAAACACGACGAAAACATAATCTCCTTGGCGGAGGCAAAAATAGACCAACCCTTAACTCTGACCAAACAGCCGTACCTTTATTCACTTAGTAATTTCTTATCCCTTCTCCTTTTTTTCTTCCGTCTCCATTTCCCCGACGTTTCACTAAAAGCATATCATTGTTAGTTAGGTTAGCCTTGAGCTTACATCCGCATAACGTTTTTTTTTTGTTTGTTGTGACAATTTAGTTTTATCCACTATAGAATATTTATTTTACGGTATCATTTTCTTTACTTTTCGGAAGCAATCATTGAAAATGACGTTTTTAGTCGAAACGATCCTGCTCTGAATGCAGCAAATCGATGTTTTTTATCGTGACCTTAGTGTTTCTTTTTATACATTGATATCTGATGTTCCCTATCTAATACTGGAAGCATAATGTACAGGTCAACGGGTGGCACCACAAGCACCCTCAGGCTACCACTATTTAACAATTCGCCTGTTGTTTGTCTTTTTCGCTGATGGCTGATTGAGGATCCCCGCAATGGAATGAGAATGCCTGAAACGCTGATTCCACACCCCTAACATACAAGAATTTACATGCTTGGCAGAGAGGTGACCACACGAATTAAAGCATGCAAGCACAGTATTTTAGAATCTTGTTAATGCGGGATAGGAGAGAATACATACGAGAAATTTATCAGTTGCGTGGCAAGGCACCCGTTGCTTGCCAGATGTTTTATTTCTAGCTATTAAAGACTGCTGAGGTAACTATTGTGGAGAAAGGTAAAAGGGTAAAATCGACCTGACCGCACTGAACGGGTAAACCTTCGCGCACTGGTTCGTGCGGTAGATATAGGCCAACTAGCCCCCAAAGGACTAAGTGCGGCTGCAGTTCACCACGAGTCGACCACGGGTTGACGGAAGGTTCAACTGCCTCCTCATATCTGAGGAAGGTAAGGACCCCACGGTGGCTGTGCATACCTATTCCGCTGAGTTAGTGCAGCCAGCGTCGAAAAGAGCTCGCTCGCCTGTCTGGCTTGGCATCCTCTGGCTTGTGACTTCAGCACGCAAGGCTGCTGCTACTACCGTGGGTGTAAGAGACACGAAATTGTTGTATTTCGATTCCACTGTCAACATTTTCTGTAGCTCATTATGCCATGGACACATATGCATTTCTCATTCCAACTGGTTGCTAGGATGAGCAGCTCGCGGATCGTTTCGATATATATGCTTCAAATCGGTAGCATAGATACCGTGCTATAAATGACGTCCGAGTCTCGCATCCTTGCATCAAGTTGTCTGTGTAAATGCCTAGTGTGTCCTCGGCTTAAAGCATAAATTGAGTTGCAGATACAATGAAGAAAAAAAGAAAAGATATTTCTGCGAACAGATGCAAGAAGAAGAGTAAAACGAACGAGGATTTTGTTAAAACAATTATTTTTACGAGCCACTAATATTACCGATTGCGGGAGATGGCCTCAGCTCACCTCCCCTTTCAAGAAACTAATTATTGCGGCGCTGCTCCCAGAAGCGGCGCTGAAAAGCTTCGAAATTGAAATTGCTTTTGGCTGCGGCTCTGCAGCATCTCCCGCGCGCGGGGTCGTACCCAAGGATTGTGCACGTCCCTCACCCGCCCCTCGGCAGTTACAGCGAAGGCAGGAAATTTTTCGAGAAGACGCTTCACGGTGAGACGGGCTGCACTTTGTAGTAAATGTTCGGAAAAGGGATGATGCCAAATCCATGTCGGCAACCCTTTTCTTTGAACGCATGCTAAATTCTCTTACTTCTGATACCTTAATTTTAGAGAGGGAGACTACTCGAACGATGAACATACTGTAGAGTACCTACTTCTTCATATGATAAAATTATTATAACAGCTTCACGCAGTACCCCTACGAACCACCCAGCGGCGGGATGGGTGACTGTCTCCATTCATATATCAGAGACGCACACAGCTTCCTAAATTCCTAATTCGCTCTATTTTTGAAGAGATATGCGAAACTTTACTAGTTTAACTTTGTAAGCCAACTACCAAAACGGGTAGTATTATAGTAACCCTATTGGTAGACACACAGTTGTTTTCAGGACGATAACAAAACTTTTTAACTCTGAACAGTTCGTACGGGGCCAAGAAATAGTCGTGAGAGGCCGCTTTAAGCAGGAGTACCAAACCTCAGCCAACCTTAATATGGTTGATAATCCTCTGCCCTAGCCTTCGTGTACCCACGTCTTCGCTACCAAGCAATGTTAACCGAGCACCTAGCCGATTCTGTGTACCACTAGAAGTATTTAATGCTAATTATATGTGGTAGTTGACAGCCGCAGATTTTAGCACAGAAGACCTGCCTTACAACATGCTTACTAAAAACGTCAGCCTTCGTTGCCCCAACCCACCATAACTAGCGCTAACCTACGTTTTCAACCAGTTGAGAACAGCCCGATCGATAGGAAGAGAATAGGTCCTTAGGTTTGGCAGTACTTCAGTTAGATGAATATCTAAACCGATATTTTTATTCCTGAAACATGCTTTCACCATCGTTTTTGGCAGACTTGACATGTAGATAAGACTTGTAGGTTACGTAATCGTGTTGACTTCGCGCACTTTATCATTATCTGCCATGGGAGGTGGAGTACCACGATAGCGAACACACTCTGTACGTGTTATCTTACTCTACACACGAGTTCTTACCGACTCTCTTTTCTCCGCACACTCATTTTTGCTCTCCGTTGTCATTTAAAAACAATTTTACACTTTGAATTGGAACCAGTAGAGTTCCGTTCACTTCAGGGAAGAAAAGGTGACTAATAATTTTACAGTGATCTATGAGACCTGAGCTACGGGCAATGCAACTGATGGATTAGCTTATCGCGAGTTGTGTCTGATAAGCGATTGCTGCTGACTCAAGTGTAAATACGCTTGTTGATAGTACGGTTTCACACTACTGCGCCTGCCTGAAGCCTCTCCATAATCGCTCTCTGGGTACTCTGCTATTATTATAATTTATTTTTGTATGCTCTGTAAAATATGTCCCGCTGATTGAAACAAATTATCTTTCTTTAAGACTCAAAACACGAGCAAAAATTGTCGAATTTTTACACTTGTATACATTTAAAACGCTAATTGAGGCAATAACTCCGAAGATATAGTAAACTTCATTTGAATGAAATAAAGAGAGCTGCAATCGCAACTGTGTGTTACAACTTCTGTGACACGAGTGCTGTACACGCGGTGTAAATATCTTGTATCAATCTGAAGCCACAACTGATGACCACTGTAGCAGCGGACCTTGCGTGCTGCACAGTTGTGCTGGGGTCCCGGGAGCACTCGCCGGAACCCTGGACATTTTGCGTTCACGTAAGCTTTCCTGCGCGTGCCATCACTAAAATAAACACTACCTAGGCAAATCTAACCTAGCCTAACCTAACCTACCCTTACCTAACCTNACGTTACCTAACATTACCTAACCCAACTTAATCAGCGATACAGCGGGCAGCGCGGCGCACCAACGTGAACGCCGCTCACGCGCACACGATCTGCGCAGACAAATGTCCAGGGTTCAGACTCCTGCGTCCCGGGAACGAATACCTCTCCAAGTGAGCGATCTTTGTGCAAGATGCTCGGCACGCTGAGTCAACAAAACTGGCTTGGTGCGTCTCTTGTACACGCGACTATTATAGGCTTGTTGCTATCACCCACTTTGACAGGCATTAATCTAGCGAGATTAGTTTTATTTTGTCAGTGACTTCAATTTCAAGCAGTGGATTCATCACTTTGGATCGAATTACATGCATTAAAATCATTGTTACGCAGACAAAAACTCAATATGTCGTACCATGACTGAGTTTTCAATATTCTCAAGCGTAATTGGTTTACGAGTACTACTTGAAACTGTATTTAAAGCGGCGAATCGAGTGTTCACCCTCAAATTTCCAAATATTTTAAGGTAAATTGAGTAAATTATGATGTCCGCAGTGTGCGAATCGACGACGCTCTGCAAAATTTGATCTAAAAAATGAGATTCCTTGAATCACAATCCCGGTGGGTGCAATCAACAGTCGTTTACAAGCGTTATTTCAACCAATCGTGCGAAAGTTTTGCTCTGTAGTTAAAACAGCACGGAAGTGCGCATGTCTCGGATTTTCCTAGCGTTCTTTAGCTGTCTGCTGAGCACCGAAGAACTGTCAGCGTAAACTAAGGGCAGCTGAAGTTTGGATGAAGGAAACCTCTTTGCTGTGTAGTTAAAACAGTAAGGAAGCGTGCATGTTTCAGACCCTTTAATAAATTACAAATGTGCAGATATGTCTGAAACGTTAGCGGAGGCACTTAATTGCTTCACCCAACAGACCTGAAGACCAGCATTTTAGCAACCTCTTGGTAGACACACACCTAGTCATATCTCCTAGGACACAACTAAACATTTATACGATTTGCACAAAGAACTCTTTCAAACTAATTTAAAACAAATAATGATGCAAGGAGCGACTTTATTATGCATTTAAAATTTACTAAATACTCATTAGCTTAAAAACGCAAGCGTTTGGGAGACCTGTTCCATCATTACTGTAGTTGCGTAAAACGAGGTAAAGAGAGCAGTGTTAATTTCTTATGCCACATTTTACGCAGTTGATGACGGAACTGACCTCAGAAACGGTTTCCTCTTGAACGCCCTTGCATTTTTATTATTTTAAAAAAATGTTAAAGCTGTTCCTTGCTTCATTTTCCCTGTTAAATTCTGGTTACATGCGCGTTTGTGACAGTGCGAAGTTTTTCAAAATTATGTTAAACAGATTTTCGTGTGATGCGACCTTCACGAAAAACTCATCGGTCCAGGCTACTGGACGGCGCAGCGATTATTGAAGGCGGAGGCGGTTAATTGCGGCTATTTTGGTCAATTTCGAGATGCAATTTGCTGCAGCTGATTGCAGTCCCAGGCCGGGAAATGGGCTCTGATTTGGACCTCAATAGTCGCCGTTCTATGGGCTGAGCGTCATTTGTGGGGAGCGCGAGAGCATGGATTGAGCCGTACCCTAATTGTACTATTAATTGCATCCCAAACAGAATTTCGGCTGGCCCAGTAGCTGATTTACCGCTTTAATTTCTGGGCCGGCCCATATTTGTTTAATACAACTAAACAAACGTTTTCTTTAGTGTTCTCTGTGTGTGAAGAATAGATTTTCTTCTTCTCGTTCTCGTCCTCTTTCTTTTTCTTCGTTGGTTTTCCTCTTAATTTGCTCATTAGAAACTTAGAATAAGTGAGAGAGATATACGTTGAAAGGATTGGAATTCGGTATCCATGTTGCCTCCAAGAGGGCCGTACTACAGACATTTTAAAGCGGCTTGGATTTCAAATTGGACCAAGCAGCTGACGGCTTTACCCCTGAGCAAATGAATTTCTGCTAAGAACTTCTGACGCGGCTGGCAGACTGACACAGCCAATCAGCAACCGACCGCTAACTAGAAGCGTATGTTATTTATAAACACATTGGAATAATGATTCCTATAACACCACGACTGCACCATGAGGCACAAGTAAGCTAAAATAAAGCACTTTGCAATCAAAGATTCGAAGATATTAAAAAATAATAATCATAAAAATAATAGTCCCCGACAGTTTGAGCGCCTTCAGATCTACACGACCGAGCACAGGTCATATCCATGAATTCCGCATCATAAGAAATTGTGAGTAAAAGACCGACTAAACTGATTAATTTGGCACCTAGCCTTCACAGACAGATTTTAGGACATTGAATTTTTTTCGCTTTCCTTGGTAATTTAATTACTGAGAGGACTGTTGCGCTCGGTTAACTGTGTTTATATCAAGCTATGTAATTTTGTTATAAAGGTTTTATTCTTTGGCTTACTGTATTCCTCCAGGAATAAAATATATTGTGTAGCGCTAGCACAGTTTGGTGCAGCAGCAGTTAAAATAAATAGCTACCATAAGAACACTGGAACAGGCCGCAAAACTCGTAGTGTAGTAGAACTTCCGGCGCACATTAATCCGCCTATGTGAATTTTCCTGTGTGGCCTTGCGGTCAAGAGAATTTACAGTAAATTTTTACTTAGGCCCAACACGGCGCTCCTCACGTATTGGACTACTAGAAATGAATAGTACGTTATTAGACACATGCAATAATGCAGGCAATTGTTAAAACAAATGAAAAAAATATGAAACGTTAGAGAAAAAATTTCAAACCTTCAAGGAAATTAATGTTAAACTGAAAGTCTTTCACAATGGTAATGATAAATGAAAGAAAAAACAAATCAGAGACGGTGTGTTGGTCGCGCGGAAGCGGCGATTCACGTTGTTGATGTTGCAGTGCTATGCGCCACGTGTCATTACTAACTTGCAAAAACTTAACTGAACCGGTTCCAAACTTCTAACATTTCTTAGTGATAGACATTGTTGAAGCTTGTGAAATTATTAATTCCACAAGTTTATTTTTTATTCAACTAAACTGCCTGTGACCTATTGGGTCATTCGAAACCTATCTTATCCTTAAACCTATCCGAGCTCCTCTCAGTTTATTCCTTATGAATAATAGCGAAGATTAAATACCCGCTGGCCAAGGATGATTTACGGGAACAGGTTAGCGCACTGCCGACGAGGGGTGTTTGCGCGAGGCGGACGTACGAAGCGATGACGTCATAAAAACTTAGCTCGTGTTTCAGTAGCTGTTTTGCATTGTTTCTTCATAATTTCAATTGGGCCTCCAGAGAATCCTACATGTCCTCCAATCATTATAGCTGCACAAAAGTATGCATCAAGGTATCTACAAACTTTTTTTTTATCTTTCTGAAGAATAAAATTTTGAAAGAACGTTGGTTAAAAGGCTTGTAAAACAGCAGTGAATTCAACCAGCAAATGCCCGTATGTATCAGAAGTATTTTTATAGTCAAGTTTATCTTCCTTAAAATGCAATGAATCAAGTGAGTTTTATCGAGAAAAGTATGGCATTCTAAAGATGGATTATGTGAGTGAAAACCGCACTGTTTTCTTTTTTTTTCGTATTCTACCAGTGATCTGCTCTCCTCTACTGTAGGTATATGAGAACAGCGAAACGCGCGTCGTGGGTATCAAAATTTCTCTAACTGCTTCTAATCGAAATCTATATAAATATATAGATAGTAAGTATAGATATACGTATATGCCTTACCTTGATAATACTTTGGACGGGGGATAAGTGGCGTTACGTACGCTACCCATCTAGTGCAGAGGTGATGCTGCAGTCCGTGACCAGCGGGATGGCTAACAGCGAGTTATCCCCACAGTTCACGTAACCGCTTCAACAGGTTTATCTGGCACTTTCAGTAAGTATGCATCCAGTGAGTTTTTGAATTTTTTTAAATTTCGCAGTCTCTGTACCGGTGTCATTTCGGATGTGACGGGGAATTTTGTTGAATAATCTCGCCCCCGAACTGCGAAACTATTAGAATACTTTGTGGCCATTGCGTCGCCACCAGTTTTGATCGGAATTCGCACGTCACAAGTGCGACCAATACGGTCTGAGTGTCTGGTCTGGATTCGTCCATTGACGTTGACAGTAATTACCTCCGCCAAGGAGGTTATGTTTTCGTCGTGTCTGTTTGTCTGTCTGTCTGTCTGTCTGTCACCAAGATAACTCAAAACGTTATGAACCGATTTGGATGAAATTTACAGGGGTAGTTAGGTATGTTAGGAGGAACAGATGATTAACTTTTGGTGAAGATATGTTCATCCGTTTGTTTGTTTGTCTACGTCATTTTTCTCGATGCCATAACTCAAAAAGTTATGAATGGATTTTAATGAAATTAACATGAGTTGTTAGGTATATAACAAAGAGTAGATGACCAAATTTTGGCAATGGTCTGTTTGTTCATTCGTTCGTTTGTCACTGTTTTTGATTTTATGCTTGTTAGCACAATAACTCAAAAAATAATGAATGAATCTTTATGAAATTTATAGGAGTTGTTAGTAATGGTAAAAGACATAAATGATCAAATTTTG
>LQNS02000141.1:34218477-34234791 GCA_001587735.2 Parhyale hawaiensis | reverse complement strand
CTTTCTCTTTTTATACCGGACGATTCCGGTATATAAAGAGTCGTCCGGTAGGGCCATGAAATCCTCCGTTATATAGAGAGTCCGTTGTATAGGGTGTCCGTTATAGAGAGAGTTTACTGTAGTAGGTTGTGCACACATACCATAGAATGGGGTTATTGAGATCATGACCCCGTTAACTCTATATCACCCCCATTAACTCTAGTTACTAATAACACCGGAACAATCTCATGAATGTGTTTAGTCTTGTATAAAAAATTTACAGTTTACCTGGCAGATACCTACCACAAGCCTATTGATTGTGTAAGTACTCTAACAAGGCCACAATAATCATTGATCTCAATTACCCCATTCTACGCCAATCTACGGTAAGGTAAGTGTATGCATGTGTCTTTGTAGCTCCTTACTCTGGCAGGTGTCTCAGCAGCAACAAAGTTTCCAGATTGCCGGTCCGATTCACCCGGTCTGACGCAACCAAATAAAAAAATGTGAACACTATAATTCTTCTATTTTTGTCTATAATATTCAGGGATGGTGCGGCACTACTTACCCTACAGTTTAAGCCTATGTACCACTTTCTAACACTGCTAGTTTGCATACAGGAAGTTTTTAGTGCCAAGTGGACAGCTACGAGCATGCTGGGTGGGTACTAGATATTTTACCCTACCTAATAGTGAAAGGATAGTGGTTGTACTAGCTAAGCAAGGAAGTAACATAGGAGAAACAAGCAGAATTGTAATATGATGCTTGCAGTGTGTGTTTTATATTTTACTTTTTCTGAAGTGAAGATAGAGAGCTGAAATTGCTAGAATATTAGCCAAATATTATATTAGTACCTATGTTCACATAAAATAACAAGTTTCTGCAGTGATCCCACATAGGTTAGATTAAAAGGTTGTAGGAAAAGTCACCAATTTACCCCGACTCACGATCACTCACTCTACCTATCTTTGTGCAGTTCACCTAGTGCGGCTAACCCCACAGTCAAGAGAGACGGAGCAGATCTGGTGGCGAGCTCACAAGGTCAAGGATGATTCTGGTAACAAACCAAGAGGCAGAACTCTCTACATCCAAATGCTGCCTTGTTTTCTTAAAATTGAAGTAAGTAGGGCTAAGCTCTCACACCTTGCTTCACAAAGTCACTAGGCTAGTTTTTAGAAAAACTGTTCTGCTTGGATTGACTGATTTATCGGTATCGTGCTGGCGGGTGGAGTTGCGCATCGCCCCTATATGACGCAAATGAAGGTAAATTCAAATTCTGGTGATTCCATTGTAAAGACCAAAATTTTAGTGATATATCTACAATTTTTCAGTCAAATTGATGGAAAAACTTAATAGGCCTATTTGTTCAGATTGTCAAAGTTAGTGTGGTGTTTTCAGTACCTACTCAAAACACTTTTTTTTATTTCTTCAAAGTCCTGCAAACTTTGATGCCACAGGCGCCAGGCTAACTGAAATTTTATCAGGTTTATTGCATCCTAGAGGAAAGAGTTGTAGTTTTTTATTTTTTATCCTTTTTGTAATATCTTGGCTGCCATATTTATTTTTCATAGTGTGCAACTCCACCCACCAATTTTTTTATGGCGGGTGGATTTGCGCTCTGTTTTCAACAGATAGCTACCGTACGACGGAGTAACTCGGGACGACTTTTGACGTTTTTTGTTAATAACTTCTTACTATGAATGATTTTTGCTGCAAACTGGGTGTCATTTTGTAGGTCTGGATGAGATGTGGTGATATTCACCCCAACCCTGGCCCCGCCTACCCCTGCTCAGTTTGCTCACAGAACGTCATCTGCAGGGGGTTGTCCTTCCTGTGCTCTGCTTGCACGTGTTGTGTCCACAAGCCCTGCTCCGGCCTTTTCAGTGCCACTAGTTACCACTCGGACTGGAGGTGCCTCAGTTGTGCACCTCCGCCTCCCACCTTGCCTTCTCCACCTCGGTCCCCCTCACCTGCACCTGTCCCTCCCTATTCTATTAACGCCCCTCCACTCATCGTTATGCAATTTAACTGCAATAGACTCCTGCATGCAGATCTGAATTATCTGCTTTTCTCCACAGCAGTTATATAGCCGTTGCAGCCCTCTAGAAAGCTAAACTCACTCCCAGATATTCCCTGGCTACACCCCAGTCAGGAGAGTTCATCCTGCCGCCAATGGCGGTGGCGGTCTTTTGTTCCTTATCAGACAGGAAATCCCCTACCAGCAGATAACCACTAACCACCCATTCACCAATGACCACACAGTCAAACTCCTGGGTGTCACCATCACCCTGTGCTCCTCGTCCCTCACTCTAATTAACATATACGTTCCTCCAGCTACCTCTTGTCCCCCTGGATACCGACTCGACTCTTCCAGCCTTTTTGCCAACACCCTCATTATGGGTGACTTTAACGCCCACAACTCTGACGGGTTTTCTGTAATCCAGGACAAGCGGGCCGCCGCGCCTGGTGGGAGAAGTGACTCAATTAATAATGGCTCCTACTGTCTCCACAATGGCGACTCGCCCATCAGGGTTCCTCGGGACGGTCAGGGCTCCTCTCCGGACCTGACCGTTATCTCGGCTCATCTTGCACTTGATTACACCTGGTCCACCACTACCACCCTCTCATCTGACCGTCTAGGTACCCATCTTGATCACAGCTGAATTTAGCAACTCTGCCCCTCCTGTCCCAGACGCACCTTCATTAATTTCAGGAAAGCTAACTGGGAGGAGTTCACACGCGAGTGCGAGGAACTAATTACCTCCTTCCCACTCCCCTCTTTCTGTAATGGCGGTCTGAGGGCCCTCATATCAGTTGCTAAGCACCACATCCCTGTCGGCCATCGCAAGGAATAGGTATATCCCTCAGCTCGCCAGAGACGCCATCACCCGCCGTGATCACCTCCGCTCCATGACTCTTCAAGACCCTGCCCTTCCTCAGTTACAACATGAAGTGGATCGCCTCATCTGTGGCGCCACCCAGGAGGCCTGGATTCAAGAATGCAATCCCAAGAGCAACCCTAGTAAATTCTAGACTCTGCTCCGTTCACTATCTGGCAAGCAGCCCTCGTCCCTCGTAACCAGCCCATATCCTTTGGAACTCACACGTTCACCTACAACGGCGATATAGCCAGAGGCTTTTACAGGCAATTTACTGCCATCTGTCCTAGCTACTCCGCCCAGACAGGCCAGGCGACTTCTTCGAAAGCGTCACCCCATTGGTCATGGGTTCACCCCTTCCACACCTTCTCAAGTTCGTGAGGCCCTGTTGCTTCAGGGACCTCCACGGCTGTGGGTCCAGACCAATTGTCTATTCCACACCTTAGGCATCTGGGCCCGCAGGGTCTTATCTATCTGACCAGATTATACAATCTCTCCCTAGCTCACGCTGACATCCCCGCCTTATGGAAGTTAGCAGTTATAATTACCATTTTAAAACCATCTAAACCTGCGGATAAAGGATCCTTTTACCGCCCAATATCGCTTCTGTGTCCCTCTGCAAAAGTCCTGGAGCGCCTCATCCTGCCTTTCATCAATGAGGCTTACCAACCAGCCCCTCACCAGCATGGTTTCTGGCCTATGCACTCCACCACATCTGCTCTACTGCCTTTGGCCTTCCAAGCAACCCGCGGCATGAACAAACCCAAACACCCTGACCGCACAGTGGCTTTGCTGATCGACTTCAGCAAAGCGTTCGACACCGTTCCTACTGAGGGCCTCCTCTCTCGGTTTCCAGCACCACACTCCACCACACCAATGTTGTCAGATGGCTCGCGGCTTACCTCAGGGGACGAGCTACCTGCTGCGTCTATAACGGCTTTCGTTCCCAGTTCCGGGCTGTCAATGCGGGGATTCCTCAGGGTTCGGTCGTCTCGCCTTCCCTGTTCAACCTCTACGTCTCTGACTTCCCCATTCCTCGGGAGAAGCTCTGTTGCCCCTCTGTAACATATGCCGACGATTTCACCGTCATGGCGTCCCATCACAAACCTCTCACTGCTGCTGCCGCTCTGTCGGATCACTCTGACTTATCAGCAATTGGGCAGCTGACAAGGGCCTTACCATATCAACCTCCAGATCCAATTCACTATGGGCGACCGACACCCATCAGTCTACACTCGACCCTGGTATCACTATCGACGACACTGCTCTGCCTCTGGAGCGTCGTCCCAAGATCCTCGGCGTCACTTTTGACACCAACTTTACTTTTACACCGCACATCGCTTCCACAGCTGCTCGAGCCTCTAGCCGCCTCAGATTGCTCAAGGCCCTGGCTGGCAAACGCTGGGGCCAGTGCTAAGAGACTCTACTTCTCTCATATAAGGCATTGATCCGACCTCTCTTCACCTATGCTGCTCCAGTCTGGTATCCTGGAGCTCGCCAGTTCGCAAGCTGCAGACGGTTCAAAACGCTGCTCTCCGCACAGCGACTGGTTGCCTTCGCATGGCTTCCACGGACCATCTCCACTCCGAGTCCAAACTCCTGAGGGTCGATCAATCCCGACCTCCAGGGCTGTCAATACTTTGTTTCCGCCCTTTGTCTTGAGCACCCAGCCCACTCTGTCACTGCACAGGCTGGCCCGTGTCTCATCCGCCACAACTTAGCAACCAAATTCCAACCCGACATCAACCACTTACTTACTGACTACATCATGCCTTCTGAAGAGTACCGCTTAGCGATTTCCTCCCTCCATGAGTCTGAGGCGCAATCTTCACTAGACCGCCTCCCTGTAAACAGGGTTTTGGGCTTTGCCCCACCGGAGATTTCGCCGCCCGATGAGGCGGTCCTCTCACGAGCGGCCCGCTACAGGATCGGGCTGGCGGACTCGGACTCCTGCCCTGAGTGCCACCGCGGCCCCACACCGTGAACCACTGGTTCGAGTGTCTCGCCCACCCCACTACCCTCCTCCCCACCTATGGGACTGTCCTCTATCTGTGTCTGACTTCTTGTTTTTCCCACCTTCTTTTTCATACTTTCCGCCACATGCCTAACTGCTCAACTGGACTCTTAGGTTGCATGGACAACATGGTGAGATAATAGGCCAGCTCATGCGTCTCTGTATAGACGCTGGCTGGTCTGGACGCCACGTGGCTCATGACCGCGCCACTCAGCTGACCATCACACAGCCTGAGAACAGGTGCGGCTGGAGTCCCCTCGAGGCTACCTGGCGAGTAATCTAAAATTTTTTCAAAGAGAGACACAAAAATTAATCCCCCTACAACCTCATGCTACACTTCTCAAGAATTATCAAACCTACGAAATTTGTAATGATCCTAATAGGAAGCACTTGTGAAGTAGGTATCAAAATGTAAGGGCGATGCGACCTGGTCCTGGTCTAATTCTTACACCCGGTCAAGTTCGCTACAGGTAGAAAAAGCCCGTGTTCGGCGCATTGGGCTTGTGACAAGCCTTTTTTTTTTTTAATTTATCCAATGACTTATTTTTTTGTATAAAATTGCTGTTGCTCGAGCACTGTTTCACCAGTGAAATTTTTAGAGCACAGTAGGCAAAGGTACAGGCACTAGTAAGTGTATGTCTTAGTAGTAGTAGTATTCTCCTGGTTTAACCACCACTACCACCTAGGTGATCCACGCAGTGAGAGTATATGTCTCCATGGAACGTAGATGGCTGCTTGTGAGTGTAATTATTAGTCGCGTTTGTTTTAGATATTTTATTGTAAACTCTCTCCCATGTGTTGGAAGCAGGCGCCCTGTCCTGAATTGAGGCTGAGTAAGTTACATGTGAAGGCCTGTCCTGACTGTGTCCCTTACCTAGCTTGCTTGAGCCCGTAAGAGGCTGTAACTTTGTCCTGGGAGGGGGCGGCTGTGCATGACAAGTAGCTACAAATTTGCAGTCGTTGCCCCTTCACGAGGTTAGATTGACCACCCAACGTCTTGCCATAATAATTGGGACGGTGAAAGAGATCCTTTGCACAAGGGTTTCTTTCTCCTGTTCTGTTCTTTTCTCTTTTGTCGCTTTGAGAAGCTACTCGCCTTAGTTGGTTTTCAGTAGCAGGTAACACAGTGTTTTCCCTTGACACTAGCAGAACTCATGGAACTTTGCTTCCAACTGGAGACCCTCCAGAAAAGCTGAAATTTGCTAAACTCTTTATGAGTTCCTGTGTGAAAAAGAGTGACTGTCTTTGGAGTGTTGCAAGCTCACATTAATGTCTCTAATTTAAACTTTTGTGAGCAGGAGAACCTGAGGTTGTTGCTGTCTCGGTACGGCTCACTGACAGCCATTCACTATCAAGAACATCCAGAGAAACCTAACGTTGACAATGAATGGCGTTGTTCTTCTTTCTTAGTAAGTTTTACTTATAGATAGTGAACTATGTAGGTAGTTGTTGTAATGTTCTTTTGTTGGCTATTCTAGATTTGTATTCTATATGTAGGTACTATGTTTATACCTAACATATATGATATATACCGTCAGTTATAATTCATAAAATTATTTTTTTCTACCATAATGGGTTAGGGTACAACCTCCAATGGGGACGCATGCACCAATGGGGACGCATGCACCAATAGGGACGCACTAGCTAAGGAAAAACCTCCCTTGGTCACATTGTGCACGCCAATGTTAGGTAGAAACAGCACTAATGGGGTTCGGATGTTCAAACTTTAATTTGTGCCATTAGGAAACAGTCTGTCTGTCTAGATTGGCCCCTTGTCCAGCATTTTTTCTGCTCTGCCAACAACAACTTTTATGTGTTGCCTAGCCTACTGCCCAGCGTTTCTAGTCGCATTGTACCAATTTTTGGCTTCCCCCCATCTCTCGTACTGTATTTTGTATGCCACCTTCAGGGCGGGCACTCGGATGGGTTTTGGTGGGTCGCATGCTAGGAGGTCCCGATGTGTTTACAGCATTGGTTCTGATATGATTTATACAGGAAGCTGTTTGAACCAACAGCTACTCTCTCTGCATTTAGTTTAGTAATGATTGATTTTTTTAGCTAGATACCAACTGTAAACGCCAGAATGACAGTTTACCAGTTTTCACAAGCCAAATCAAGGAACAATAGTATTAAATTTCTAGAATTATCATTTTCTAACTTAATAAGCCGGGGAGAAAATCGGAGATTTATTATTATTATGTAGAAATTAACCTCACATTTATAGACACTACAGAACAGTTATTGAATAATGCGAATAAAGTGTGTTCCGTGTGCATAACCCGTTAATTGAAATGGCGGGCTGGAGTTTAAAACTCTGGGTTGATGCAAACAGAGGTCTTCAAGTTCAGCAGTTGTCTGCTGGGGGTTGTGACGTACTGTAGTTTTGCCTTGTATGTCTGTTACTGTGACTGGCTCTCACACAGAACACGCCTACGCTTCACATCAACGGGCTGTTCATATCAGTAGACAAACTCCCTATCAGTCCGGTAGTCCGAGTTTCAAATAAATGTACCGCATGTATTGTGTTGGTCGAGAAATTCGGCCGGTTTTAGTGTCGAAAGTGAAGCGGATAAAATTGAAATTGATTTCACCGTAATCTTTTGCCTTTCCTTGATCTCAAGTCTCTGATGATTGCTCGTGAGTTGTGATGAATGAAAAGATAAAAGTCGAATTACTCCAATGCTTTTGTTTCTGCAGTTTGGTGTCGACAAAAACCGAATGAACGTTTTGGCCAACCGAATAGCTTGTGCCGAGCGTAGCAGGTCTGTGGGCGTTGCGGTAGTGTAGCTCTCGGGAGAAGTGGAAGCTGTGGTGACCTAGGTACTGCTTTGTGTTGGGCTGGGATTTGTTCCAATGAGTCAGCTTTTCAGGAGATGTAGCATGGGACGTGGGGTTAGGTTAGTTGTTAGGTAGCTTTGCTCATTCTTTGTTTTGGGGATTTGCTTGCTCCGTAGGACTACATGGGTTACATTAGCCTAAGTTATGCCTGCAGGTTTACTTTCTTTCATATCCACTTTCTTCCTTCCCTCTCCGATTACTGGTACTGACGGTCTTGATTAGTTAAGTCTTTTTTCTTTCTCAACTTGCTGCACCCATGTATCTTGTAGTGTGGGAACTCCCACATGCATAGGTTTTACATTTCTTTTGGGGCAAAATATGTCTGATCTCTTTTTTTTCAAACGCTGTGTTTTGTCAGTGGAGGCTTAATACCATTGCCACATTACACAATCGCACACTGAACTTATGAGCTGACGCTCAGCTCGCACTTCGTCCCAATCTAATGAACGGCAGTTAGCTACTGAGCAAACTGTACTGACAGCTTACAGTTTAACACGTTATTCTGATAAACCCAAAGCTGCGTTTCCCAGGGCTCAACAAAACGTCTGGGCGATTAGCTGAGCTAACTCGTACCGGTACCTACTCTGACTGGCGTGTGTACCAGTCGTAAGCCTATATCTATAGCAAATTATGGCTCAGGAGTCGACTGTGGTGCAAGTGTATTTAGCTATACTGTATGTGGAAGCCATTACCGCATCAACAACTTCAGCTGTTTGGAAACGGGGTTTCTGTTTGTAATTTAGCCATGGCAGGAAGGGACCCACCGGGGCACTGGCACCGGCGAACCCCGGCATTTTTTAGCCCCCGGCCCCAGTTTATCGAAAATGGCTTATCCCGGCCCTGGTTTATCGATTCCGGCCCCGGTTTTTCAAACTGTGAAAACCGACTGTTTGGCCGGGGCTTTTTTTTTTGGGGGGGGGGGAACCCTTAACACGCAATAAAACAAGCTTTGTGGGGAAACTAAATTTTTTCGTGTAAACTGATTCATTATGAGGGACGATTGACCAATATCACATCAATATACTGTACTGTCTTAGATTACTGTCTGTGCAAAAAACATCCAGCCCCGGCAATTTGGTTTTTGTCGCCCCGGCCCTGATTACTTTATTTTTGGTCACCCTGGCCCCGGCTGTTTGATTTTCGTCGGTCTCTAATGGCAGGTGTCACTGTGGGAAACATCACTAATGGCTTGACTGGATCCCCGTGCAGAAAAATAGAGTCGCCTATGCTGTGTTCGAGAAGAGCAAGTCCCTGGAGCGACTGCTGACGCTGGGTACGGACGAGCCGCTGTACCTCGCAGATTCTCTGGACCGTCTCGTGACGCCGGCACAGAGTGAGTTTATGATGCAGCCGATGCAGGAGCATATTGGTAGCATTGTTAGCTGCATCATTCCGTCATGGGCGTCTTGGTAGTTTTGGTTTTTTAGCTCTTAGTACTTACTCTACACCTGATATTTGTGTTTCACGTAGTGTTTATTCCTCCAAGAAAAAAGAAAAATATGTTTCACTCGGCCTGTAGAGTTATGGTCTGTTCACCGAGCATGTACTTGCAGAAATGGCAGCAGAAAGCGAGTGGACTGTGGACGTAGCAACTGCAGAGGCAGCCAACAACGCGCGTATGGTGGAGCTCACGGAGAAGCACGCGGCTGCTCTGCTGCAGAAACAGCAGCAGCAGGAGGAGGAAGGCGGATGGACCACTGTAACTAAGACGTAAGTGCCAATTGTAGGTCGAGGCTGCTGCTTATACTGGCTCATTGTTGCCTGGAGGTTAGTGTGGACTGTAGTCATTTTACTCTATCAATGCGGGGCATGTTCTTGGTTTTCACTTTGGGAATGATGTGGTTTTTATGTGTCCTTTATGAATTTATGATGATATATGCAGTGAAGAGTTGAGCTGTTGCTGCTTGCGTACCAGTCTGGGCTGCAGCTCTTTTTCTATTATGCAAAATTCGCTCTTTCTAGAGTTGATTTATGCGATTTCATAGAATTTACTACTTGATGCTCGTTATTATATGCCTCGAGAAGTACCGGTACCTATTAAGCTAAATTTCAACTGTGACTTTTTGCTATTACTTTTGCAGCGCCCTCAAGAGGACCCTGTAGGTTACCTTAGCCATTAGCTAAGCCTTCGGGACGTCTGTCTTTTGTGCCCACTTTACTTCCTTCCCATCTTTTACTCCGTACTGATCTTTTTCTCACATCCAGGTCACTTGACACCGCTAGGACTTAGCCCAGTAGTTCCTTCTGCCCTTTACCATCTGATCGTATCTTTATTTTCCACGAGTGGGAATTATAATTATAAAATTCTTTCTTAGAAGTAGTTAATTGTTTCCATTGCTAACCTCCTTTTACCTTTCCAGATTTAACACGTTAACTGCGGCGTGCCCACATGTGGGTCACTCAGGTCATCTTCTACTGCGGGTGTCCTCCCGCAGTAGGATCTTAAATCTTTGAACTCACCTCAACAGAGTAGCACTCAACCGCACAAGTCAAGGCTGCAGTCAAACTAACGTGTCACGACTTGTAATCTGCAGCTATCTGCCTACCCCCGGTTTGGGGCTGCCGCAGTTAACGTGTTAAAATCCAGCCGCCGACAGCCGTCCGGCCCAGCGGCAGTTCGCTGAGCCAGTGTAGTCCCCAGCCAGGTGGCGCGGCCGCCAGGCAGCCACCCCGCCAGTCAGCCGACCGGTGGTACCTTCAAGGGTTGTCATGGCCAAGCTTTCCATACCCAGTTGTGAAGTCGGCGTGGAAGGTTCTCTGGGTCCTACCTCCTTCGACTTTATGGACACCTTACTCCCGGCAAGCCTTAGAGCTTGTAAAAAAGTCCTTTACCCACTTAGCTAAAAGATAAACATTTTGGGAGTAAAAAAAAAAAACTTTGCTCTTCAGGGTTTTCTATTGCTTTCCAACTTACAAGTTGGGAGTATTGCTCACACCCTGTAAGAGCACAAAAAAATTCTTATGAAATCAATTTTCATTCATATTGTCCTGGACACTTGTTCCACCCTGGCTCTGCCTGCTAGGAGTACTGCTCTGTGAGGTGTCTCGCACCAAACTGCGAGGCACCGGGGGTAATACCCCGTACCTTACTTATCTGCACACTTCTTCAGCGGGATGCCCGCGAGGACGTGCACGGGCTTGCGCACCCTCGATGGGAGGGGATGACGGCACTGCCTTGCGCGCCAGGGCCACGGGGCTGCTCTATCCATGCCTGGCGCTGGGGCCGCGGACATCTCTGCCTTTGCTCTGCAGGGTGTGGGATCGACCTCCAACTTACAAGTTGACAGTATTTCTCATTCTAAGGTTAAAAAAAAAGAAATATGGACACTTGTTCCGCCCTGGATTTGCTGGCAGTTTTGTGCTGTGAGGCATCTCGCGCCAGACTGCGAAACACCGGTGGAAATACCCCTTTACTCTATCTGCACCTCTCTTCAGCGGATTCCCGCTAAGAAGGCATGCGCTATTAGTCCAGTCTTGTAATATCGACTACCTGGCAATAGAGGATGACTCTAGATGCCAACAACGAGGTTGACTAGATTGGGTGTGACCGATTGTTCGCACTCCATCCACGAGTGCGCGTCAACAATTTAGAACGTACAAAATTATATCTAGGTCCAGCAGTGACCGGAGCCCTCGCCGAAACATCTGCGATTCATGCTCTTGTAGTAGATACGGGACTGGTTCCAGCCCGGCTGTACTAGGAATGCGGCTCGGTGAAAGGCCCCACGCTAGACCGCACGGGACCATGGGATCTCCATTACCCTAACCAACTGCACCTCTCGCAGCGGGGTTCCCGCTTGGAAGATTCGCGAAAACTGCCCACTCTCTCATGTCAGTGGTCAGGCAGCGAAAGCTTTACCTGCCAAGACCACGATGACTGAAGCGTTGTGACCGAATGGTCGCACCTCGTACACGAGCGGGCTTAGGCGGCCTTAGACATACAGAAATTTTACCTCGCCCTAGTAGGGCCTCGAACTTATCACGCCCTACCAGACTGGGCGCACCTTTCCATTGAAGTGGCCTGGTAGGTCAAAGACATTGACCAATCGCCTGGTGAGCATTTAATAACAGCTCGGTTCCAGAGCTTAGATGAGCCAAAATATACAAGACTCGTACACCGTTTTTGCCATTCCACTAAATTCCTGACTGTTATGACGTCGCCGAGCACGGAGGATTGTCGCCTACCAACAGGTCAGACCAATAATTCGATATCCGAATGGTGAAACCTCAGTCCCGAACGGATTACGCAAACCTCTAAGCAGGAAATCTTCACCGTCAACAAGACCTGGAGCTTGTTTTTCCCGGTGAAGCCCTACTCGCCGCTTGACCAACTCGTGACTTCTACGTGAGCAATTGTTCCACTATCTGGATATTCACGCCCCAGCGTGATACGCATGAAGAGGCATTCGAGAATCAGACGGACAATATCCTGAACTGCTCGATCTTAGATCCATCAAGCTCTTTAGTTGACCGGAACTCGCGTTTACCATATCTTCGAGACTGACCATTAGTGCGATACCAGAAAGGCTGCACCCCAGCTAATCATGTTCAGCATCGAACAGACGAAAGTCTTACAGTGCCTTGATCTTGTTCTCAAGTGCATGACCTGGTCTTGTCCCCCACGACGCGGGGGAAACTGCGCTGTGCTGTGGCTTACGACTCTCCATCGCTAACAGCGATAACCTTTGGCCCGCTACGTTGCAGGGTCTCAACAATATACACCCGGAAGGCTCGCTATGTCTCTAGTAAAGTTTCCTGAACGTGTTCCACCCGGCTACGCCGGACTCTCCTTCTGCCGTACCGTGTGCATTTACCTTTGTCGTCGCTAACTAGATTGGGTACGAATCTCAGCCCGATACCTCGCACTCACCTTACAGGTTCCTCAACAATATTCCTAGGCTTAGACCAGTGTATCTTCTTGACCGAATGGTCCCATCTATAGTGGGAACGTGCAAACACGCGGGAATCACTCCCACATAGGAGCGCTCGCCTCAGAAGATGAATACTATTAACGCTACTCGAGCACTACTCACTGCGTCATTGCTCAACAACCACGGAGCGCATTACCTCCCGTATTTTTCAGCCCTTACGGGCTCAACCCGAGAAAGAGGGCCTCTATTGACTTGTTGGAGGAGTGTAAACTCAAGCTGCATTTTTACGAATACTAGGCCGCAGGCGGCCTTTTGGGCAAGCGCCACATTGCGGGCTACGCACCTGTGGCGAGACCCTCAACTAACAGAGGGTTACCACGTCCCCGGACTTTGGTTCCTCCGAACCATCATCCAGTTACACATAGAACTTAACGTACGTACCATCGGGTGTGCCAACGTAAGATAGGGCAATCAAGGCTATCCATCACTACTTACTCACCTAGCTCAGTTAGGCCACAAGCTTCCGACCTCCGAGTCTTCCATACGCTTCATACGTAAGCCGGAGCACCAAACACGGGCAACCCCGTAGGCGTTATTCAGACCTCGCGACTCAGGAACCTCCTATCAGGTTCAGACCCCAAGCCAACCTGTCGGCGTCACCTGATGGTGAGAAAACAAGACGGATATCCGCTTCCTTCTTATACAATTATCATCTAAAGCAGCCATCCCAATGTTGGAAGACCGAGTTGCATTTAACAGGCTGGGACTGGAAATGATTAGTGTCTGCCTTTACAATCTGATCTCTGTTCGCTTCCACAGCCATTGGTTACCCGTTCGGGCCTTGAAATAAAAGGTCCTATCGTGTCAAATGTCCTGGAGGTGAGAAAATATGCTTGTGACGAGCCAAGGGCGACGGAACACGCCCTTTTGCTCACCATAAGGGAACTTGACACCGTGAAGTACCCCCACCTCCCCGTCGCGACCAGATGGTTGCTTGGGCATGGAGAGCTGGGCTAGGACAACCCTTGAGGTAACCGCCAGTCGGCTGACTGGCGGGGTTGCTGCCTGGCGGCCGCGACCTTAGCTGGTGGCTGCACTGGCTCAGCGAACCGCCGCTGCGCCGGACGGCTGTCGACTGCTTGATTTTCAATCTGGAAAGGTAAAAGGATGTTAGCTATGAATTTTATACACTTGGAAACAATTAACTACTACTAAGAAAGAATTTTATAATTGTAATTTCCACTTGTGGAAGATGAAGGTACGATCAGATGGTAAAGCGCAGAAGGAACTACTGGGCTAAGTCCTAACGGTGTCAAGTTCCTTATGGTGAGAAAAAGGGCGTGTTCCAGCGCTCTTGGCTCGTAACAAGCATATTCGTCCATCTGTTCTTCCTCTTCTTTCCCGACTCGCTGTTCCCATGCGCCTTGATCCTGTGTGAGAACACCCTCGTGCATGGGTTCATCGTGTCTTTCGTCATACTATGTGTCCCTTCTTTCTTCCTCTGTGATATCGCCTTTGTTGTGTAAACGAAGACTTAAAACTCCTGAATATATAATGCTATTAACCTACTTTTGAAATGGTTAGAGAATATTCTTTTCAGAATTACAGAGAACTTAACGACGTACTTTGTTCAGCAAAGAAAACTGTATAGGTACATCCTAGTGCTATGTTTGGAGGTAGATAAATTCTTAATATTGCTGAAACTGCGTGACAACGCACTACAGTATGCCCGCCTCCGATAAGTCCGTTAACGACTATCCGGATGGCAGTGGCTTGTGTCTGAGAGGTGCAGGCGACCCTGGTGAGAACACCACGACTAACAGAACCACCGGCTCGTCATCTGTCTACGCCGCCTTCCCGTCCCATAGTCCTCTAGCACTGTCATTTCTCTCCAATGCAAAACTGTTAATCTTTCAGAATGTAACCCTTCGAATTGCCTGTGGATCAATCCGAATGTCGTCTGTCGAACGCTTTCACCAGAAGTTGGGAATACCTTCGGTCAGGAAGAGCCTCCCCATTGTATGTAGCCTGTTCTTGACTAGAACTGGTCAGCCTCTACAACAGGTTGTCATCACTGATTCGGGTCCTTGACCTTGAAGACGACACTGTCACTCCAATCGTTGTGCAATACCTGAAGAATTGAGTGATCCATCCCAATTTATTTAAACCTGCTGGGTCTTTCAACTTTTTGTCCTTTAGCAAATAGTTTATTTTGCTTTTGCTGCATTTTCATTGCTTTCTAACTCTTCATTGTTTCATTCTTTTTCAGGTTTAAGAAAAAAATTGCTCCTGGTGCTATTAAGAAGAAGACTACAAAACGGGCTCGTGCGAAGCAGAGGAAGATGGAACTTGTAAATTTTTACTCATTCCAACACAGGGATAGGAAAAAGCAGCGTAAGTATTTTGCATTTGTTTTACTGCGAAAAAAGTTAGAAATTGTATATCAGCATTTAATTTACTTTCTCCACCTTCCTGGCTGTTAGGGTTCTGTCAATCATTCGCGATTTTGTTTCTGAGTCAACGCAGGGTGTGTGTGTTGACGGCGTTTTGAGCGCCTCAGTCGCGGTGGTGTCTGGCGTCCCTCTGGGCAGTGTGCTTGGTCCGCTGTTGTTCGTCCTCTATACTAGTGACATGTTCTCGTCGTTTGAAAACACGATGATCAACTATGCCGACGATTCCACTTCGATAGCAGTGATACCTGCTCTTCGCCTGCGGGATGCTGTCACTCAGTCTCTGAATAGGGATTTGTCACGCATTAGTGCATGGTGCTCGGCCTGGAGTATGAAGCTGAAGGCCAGTAAGACCTAGTCGACGATTATCAGTCGGTCTCGGAAACTTGTACCGCAGCATTCCCAACTGGAGATTGATGACATGCTTCAGGAGTCTAGCTCCTTGGAGATTCTTGGTGTTGTCTTTGATGAGAAGCTCACTTTTGAGCCGCATATTAGGAGGTTGGTGTCACGTGCTTCCACTAAGATTGGGATCCTGCCTAAGGTGAATTCTGTGTTTGGTGACAGTCAGGTTGTCCGCAGCTGTGCTTTTTTGCTGCCTGTGTTGGAGTATTACTCACCGGTCTGGGCTTCAGCTGCTGACACTCACTTGCGTCTGTTGGACTGACTTGTTAGTTCGGCCAGCAGGCTGTGCGCTGATAATGATCTGGTGAACCTGTCCCACAGGAGAAGAGTAGCAGAGCTAAGTATGTTTTATGAGGTGTACAATAATGAGAGGCATTGGTTGTATTCTTCTCTCCCTGCCCTCAAGGTTTTTGGGAGAGCGATTCGCGCTGCGTGCGGAGCGCACTCCTTCACTTTGGATGCTGTCAGATGTCGAACTACTCAGTTCTGTCGGTGCTTCGTGCCCTGGTCGGCTAAGATTTGGAATTTTTTGCCGGCATCGGCTTTTGGTCGTATTGGCTTGCAAGCGTTCAAGTCGGCTGTCAATGGCTTTTTGCTGGATTTCTTTTAGCAGCGTTTTGGGCTTTCCGGTGTTGCAAGATGCTTCATTTGGGTTGTATTAGCTGTCCGTGGGAGCCCAAGCGTGAAGTTTTAATGGGATACTTTTGCTGCAGTAGCAAGGGCAGTTCTCCCTTCCGCAATATAAAAACTAACTCTGCATGGATTCCAGGATTATTGAAGTTATCAAACGTCATGGGGGTCATGTTGGCAAATGTGACTTTTTCAGTCAGTGTAAACTTTTGATAAATGATTTCTTGTTTAATACATATTTTTCTCAT
>LQNS02000141.1:34188705-34208439 GCA_001587735.2 Parhyale hawaiensis | reverse complement strand
TGCCTCAGTCTGGAGCGGTTTCGAAATGTGTTTTTAAAAAAGTGAAAAGTGCAAAGATGACTACATTTTTCGAACCAAAGCTCTGAGAAAATAAAGCCCTTCGAAAACAAGCTTAAAGGTAAGCATGAGTTGCAGTTACTTTTTTGTTTTACCCTCAATTGTGTTAATCCAATATTAACCACAAAGCTAAGCATGTTGAGCTTAACTTGTCTGGAATTTCTAACAGGTGTTCTGACTTTGCCACGTTGATTCAAGTTTGATGCGTTAACCTTAAATTGATTGCCCTAGAGACTTTGGAAAATTCTATCTTACTCCGTCGAACGAAATCTTCAGCTATCAAAACCATACTTGGGAGCAGCTCCCTCCACAGCTGCGAACACTCCCTCCGCGAGTCACGAATCCTTAACGGTCAAAGCTGCATAGGCCACCTAATTTCTTCATATTTCGTGCCCCCAGCTAACTGATCGTTTCCGTGCTCCAATTAAGGATCTGGAGCAATTAATCGTGCATATCCGAGCATCTGCTTCCCTGAGTTTATACTATTTCTTTTCTATATCTGATATCTAAATAATTCTGGAGTAGTATGTCGATGTGTAGTATGCTTCTGGAGTAGTATGTGTGTATTCTGGAGTGAGTAATATGCTTATGCCGATGCCACACATAATCCAAAGCAACGAGTATCGGAGTTTTGCGCACAGTTTTGCGAGTATCGACGTCTAAAAACCTGCACATTCTCCCTCTTGCGCAAAATTCTGTGATGAAACATGCAGCACTTTTGCGATTGATAGGTACAGTGGGCAAACGCGCAAATTTTCCAACTCAAACTGCCACCAGAGACATCTAGCGGCGGATAAAGCGTTCAGTTCGCTTTCAGAGCCCTTAATATTACTGTTGAAGGCATTGGGTAGCATCTATTACATTTTTCTGCTCTTTAGATGTATTTTTGTCATGGACGGAGCTAGAAGATTTTTTAGCCAACGGACCATTCTCACTTGTGAATAGGAAGGTGCTTTTCTTGCGCAAAAAATTTTGCGCGTTCGCGAGAGTTTCCTCAGCTTTTGGCTAGCGTGTGTCACCGCCTTCATGAAGAGTCCGAGCACAGTCCCGGCTGCTCTCTAAAGGTAAAACGTAAAGTCAACTTTGACTGCACCCTCCACTGGGTAACTCACTCACATTGGTTCGTGCGGCAGATATAGGTCAACCGGTCCCACAGGAGTAAGTACAGCTGCAGCCGAACACAGGTTGCTAAGAATCATGAAGCATTAGTAGAAGGTTCAACGACCCGCACCTCTTACCCTAAGGTAAACACCCCCACAGTAGCTATGCACTCCAAGGATCGAGAAGTTTGCTGGTTCAGTGCACCGAGCGCCATGCACAGGGATCGCTCATCTGTCTTGGGGATCGTTCCCGTTCCCTTCAGCATAACGGTGCGGCACACAAGGTCCGCTGCTACTGTGGGTCTCTAGCTGGAAATGGACCAGTTAGTCTGTCTACCGCTCGCTATCTATTCTACTCTAATGATCTTATTTGTAGCACCTGCAACTCAATTTGAAGCCCCAAACAAATCAAGTGTTGTAGTTTAAACTTACCTCGACTCTGATGTTCCGATTCGATCGATTACCCATTATATGCCCAATCATCTTCCTCTTTGGAGGATCGGTAACACATTCTAGGAGGCATAAAAGTACACATTTATTGAATTAAGTAATTTTTAGCACCCACTAATACACCAAGAACAATTTAGCGTGGATGGTCGCATCTCTCTGTGGCCAAATATATCAAAGAATATGCTGACGGAAATTTATGTAGCTAATTCTTGTAGAACTAATTGCTTAGACTCCCTAAATAGCATCTGTAAATTTTACTAAGACATCTTAGAAACAGTTAGGTGCATGTCGTCACCCAATATTCTCCAACAAATTTATTAACAAAATGTATACGCAGGCATTTCTCTCGGCTGGCTTTTCTTTTGGCAGCGGTGCCTTTTCATATTCAAAAGTGGAGCTTCCCCGGAATAAGAGAAGATATGATCACTTACACCGCTGTCCAGAGCCCCAGCCGTCGCAACTGGGCCAGCGTAGGACGCTGTTCCGGAAGACGAAAACTTCTGAGGGATTTGGTAGTCGTAAGAAATCGTAAAGACACGAAGAATGTTTTTCCGGCCGTGCTTGGAGCCATTCTTGCACATCACATGAGAGTGCAACGCAAGTGCACTTCGCAAAGGAAAACAGGGCGAGACTGTGGAGTGCGCTCTTTGGAAGTGCTCGAGTGCTCTTCTTATGGAATGTGCGCTCGTTTGATGCATTTGAGCACTACAGGCTATGTGAGTGGCAGACGCTGCCAGCTACGGCAGACGCTGCCAGCTACGGCAGACGCTGCCAGCTACGGCAGACGCTACCAGCTACGGCAGACGCTGCCAGCTACGGCAGACGCTGCCAGCTACGGCAGACGCTGCCAGCTACGGCAGTCACTGCTAACTACGGCAGACGCTGCCAGCTACGACAGCTGCGCTGCCAGCTACGGTAGATCCTGTCAGATACGGCAAGCGCTGCCCGATGTTAGCCATGATGTCAGCTACGGTAGACAAGCTGCCGGCTCCGGTAGGCACGGTGCCTGCTACGGTAAAAGCGCTGCCAGCTATACATCAGACTTGCTACCAGCTATAGTACGCACGAGCTACCTAAGAATGACTTGCTGCCAGTTACGGCTGTGTCTAACACGCCATCAGCTATTGCAATTCATTCAGCTATGCCAGACATCATATTCAGCTATAATGCAGATGTTGCTTATTGATCACAGCGATGGTGTTCAAGCGAGATAAGAGAGAAGTGCCCTATATCATGGAAACAAAACTTGAAGCCCATGCACAAAGGACTGACAGTGTTTGGGACTAGCACGTCCCGAAAGAAGTTTATTTTTGTTCCGTATCAGATTTTTCGTTCGTAAAACTTAGGAAGCCTTAATTGTTCGGTGCATATACACATCAGCAGGCAAGCCTGTTGAGCATTGGTATATTTTCAAGACTGCAGAGTGTTGCCAGTCGGTGGCAAGCTGGGGAAGAGTATATGATTTTCTTTTTTAGTGAAATGATAAAAAAGAAAGTGAAACGCCATACCATGAAATTTCGGGTAAAGATTTGTGGTAGCGAACTGCCACATGCAATGAAGGGGGGCGGGGAGCTTCTTCGCTTCTGTAATGAATATATCCAACACTCAGCCTGTATGCAATGTCAATTTATATGTTACGTATTCCAGTTGCATTTCTCGTAGCATCTTTGAATTTGCGGTCGAGGTCAGGTTTAACTTCCGTATCACAGATACAATAAAATCAGATCACCATCCCTTGAATTTCTTCCCATCTAAATCTTAAAAGTGAAGAAAAGGTGTGCAAACAAGACACAAGTAAATAAACAAGCATACAAATAAATAAAGTTCACAGACTTTTAGTATAATACTAGAGGGCCCAGCCGTCAAAAATGACGGCAGTAATTTTGTGATAGGGCTTTTTGTTTTTACGGTTTCAACTATAGGTTTTGCTGTTGGATATAGGCCTCAACTCTCGTCTGGACTAGAAGATAATTACTTTGCATTCCACATGACGGTACTCGAAACTCTCTCGTTATATGGGGTGAGGTGATCGTTCTATCCCGGGCTTATATAGTCAGATCTTAACCGGTTTGCAATAGGGTGCGGGCCTGGTCTTCCATTAATAAAATGCAAGCTGTACAGCCATGAGTTTTGCGTGAGCAAATTATCTCTCTTGCAAAATAAGGCCTGAATATCAGTTTTGAATTGGCCGAACGTTGAGCAGTACTAAGAAAATATAGTTCAGTCAAAAGAATTCACCGAAAATAATCAGGTCTTACGGCAGCCTGAACACCGAGCGAGAGGTGAACCTCCAGCCTCGAAATCTGCCTGCAATGCAAATTAATTCAATATAAAAAGGCGTCTGCTCAGCATGAAGTTTCAACTGCATCGAAGAGATTCAGCTAAAGAAAGAAAAAATGATTATGCAGAAAAGAAACCAAAACTCCAACCAATTAAGACTGCAGGAGCTTCTCGAACTGCTAAGAAGGAATTCAGCCAAAAGAATATGCGACATATCTTGGCTATGCCCGACTGAATCAAAAACTCTATCGAAGATACCGCTTTTCATCTACAACGCTCAGAAGAACAATCATTATCGTCATATCAAAAAGTACCAAACTAGTTTCGAAAGTGAAGCGAGATTCTAGAAAATGCAATATTTCCACTTTAGACCATGACATTTCAGAAGCTATATTTGTCACCCTTACTCTAAGCGCTGAAATTGTATGGTATCTCAACTTGTTTTTCAGTCCATAAGTTTTCTCCTATTAAACTCTTAACTGCGTGACGGAGAGACGGACCAACATTGCAAGGGAGCAAGGGAGGGAGCAAGCGACCAACAACTGTGTTTTATTATATAGTGGATAATAGATAGAAGAGTGGTACAATCTTTGCTGAGATTCTCCGAGAACCCAATTCTTATTTTAAAAAGGAATGAACAGGTCCTGCGTAACACCGACATTGTCTGTAAGTTTCCTGAACGTGATTAATTTGACTCTTTGCATTATCTGGGTCCTAAAGCAATCAATGACGACTCATTTCGAGCTAGATTAGTTGTGTTCTTAACAAAAAGTGTTTCAGTCTTCATTGATGTGAACTCATTTCTTACGAGTTATTCCACCCGAGCCATTAGCTCTGTAGCACCTACCCATTTTTTCACTCCAGACCTGCCATCGTGTCTTTTGGATCGTTTTCGGTTGGGAATCGTTCATTTTTGCAGAAAATTTGATGCGGTATAGCGTTGTTGAAGTTCTTGCAAATTAATGAAATGATAATACTGCATGACAGTGCGTACCTACTCTTCTATACGCCCTGCTATCCACTGATTAAGTACCTGCAGGCTTGGGATCAAATCACGAACATGCATTCAATTAAGCACCGAACAAAGCTTGCCTAGTTTTATTAATTTTTATACAAAATCATTCAGGCCGTATACTTTCTGCTCACAGCCTAAGAACCCCCCCCCCCCCCTCAGGGCACTCTTGAATTATTAAGACATGCCCACTTGTATGGGATTGTGCACCAGTAGATGCCACCCGTTTCCCAATAGCTTAAACAATTAATAACATGACCAAATATCGCTTGGCGAAGGAGCTGATATGATGCCTTTCGAACAAAATTGAAACGAAAGATAAAAGCTTAAAGTTGAAATAAAACAAAGTCTGATGTGATCTGATAGAAAGAATCTCAAACTAAAAACTATAAATAGTAGAAATAAAATAACTGTTGCTGTAATTATTGTGAATGTATTGCAACATTTACACCCCCTTTTGTTACACTGGCGAACAAAATGACGAATAAATGATGAACATCGCTTGAAGGTAACAATACGGCACCAGATAACTGTTGCAAGATCACGCTCTTCATCACCGCGCAAGGGGGTACAAGTAAGGAAGGAAACAAACATATAACGATTATTATTAGAAGTATAGTGTAGTAGGGAACAGGACACGTACAGTAGGAACCGAGGAACCAACGTCTCTAATTAAGGCCTCAGAACCATACTTGGCTTTACCTGTGTACTGAGATGTACATATCCTCTCGAGGTGAGTAAGCACGGCAGCCTCAGCACGCGTCTGAAGAGCTGCATCGCTCAATCAGCAAACACGAGCACGCGTGCACTACGAGCTCTATAGGACCACGAGCCAGCAGGAGTCTACAGCCAGGCTCTTCAGTTTGGTTCGCAGCTCACGCGCCAAATATCAAATTACGGCCGCCTGTAGAAAGACAGGCGAACAAATCTCTTAATAGGGCCATATAATTCATCCTGGCAAGCAGCGGGAATTGTGTGAACTGCTCCTCAAATTTTCGCCCTCAAAAGCTAACTATTTCCGGAATTTGTGAATCGCCGCAAAAGATTGAAAGGAACCCATTGAGCGGGATGGTCGCCGGCTGACGTGCAGGCTGCGGCTGACGTTTAAATGGGTCAACGAGGGTCTCCGAATTCATGCGAATAGTGAAGACATTAATATAAGCTGGGGAAGAATGAGAGCTGTGGTGCTGGAAGTAATAGGGCACTATGTACTGGAGAAGAAATTAACAGAAGCTGTCCATGCCTGCAGGCAGCATTAACAACAATTACAGTAAGACTCCTCGAACGTGGTCGAGGCATATCGTCTTAGTTTTGGGAGGAGTCTCAGTATGAAGATGGCCAGTTCTACAGCGCACTCGTTTCTCCTACGTTCGTAAAACATTTCGTGAAGTCGTGCAGGTATAGCAATATTACTAATCAAGTTATACTACACATTTTTACTGGTCATTCAACGGAACGTCAGCTATTAATTCTCTGGGAATACCCGACAGATGACGCTGTATCGGTGCTCTCACCTGGAGTTTTCTCTCGTTTCGAAGTCCCTGTACGTATGAGGAGTTCTACTGTAGAGTGGACGAAAAGTATTCTCTATGAGTAGATGAAGAAAACCACGTAATGATCCGAGTTTCACGAAAACCTTCCACTGTGAAACCTCTGCTCCTGCATTCTTTTCAGTCCACTAAAGCGAAACAAAAGCAACGGCTGTACTGGCGGCAGTGCCGTGTGTGCTTAAGCTCAGGAGGCTCCGCTAAGCCCAGCGAGCGATATACCTGCTCAACGTTCCCAGACTCTATAGTCGTGTGGTACTGTGTAGTGCTGCGGGCTGCAGGTTTCGGCAAGGACACTAGTTTTTTATGCTTTTTTTTAACGGATACTGGATCATTGGTCACCATCCCTCATTTAACATTTCACGTAATAGAGTTGAAGAAATGCTATAATGATAGTTCATGACTGACAATACATTACAATGTTCTCAAAACCGCCGGTCTCAGGAAACAAGCGTTTAATTTGAAAATTTCCAAACAACAAAACCTAGCATTAAGTTGCTCTCGCGTATGAGACACCTCCGTACGTACGTACCGCGACATGCTTGGTTTATCTAGAAAACGGACTTTATAACCGCCGAGCAGCAATGTTCTTTCATTAATCACACAGAGATATCCTGAAGTAATCTATGGTTCAACTAAATACATACATTTGGTTGCGTAAACCAAAGAGATAGCTTAATTTTCGTACCAATCACAGTATTCATACAACTATATTATAGAGCTGCACTCTTTAATTGAGCGCAGACCTTCGCAGAGCTACATAATATGCTGAAGAAAATTTTTAACTGATCCAAAATCCAAAATTTCATACAAATTTTATAAAGATCCGTTCATATATAACTGTATGAGTTATGCCGCAATTAAACAGCAGGGCCAACAATGGCAAAAATATAACCTCCAAGCTTGGCCGAGGTGACTCGATATCTCTTGCCCCTGCTCTCGAAATAAACTTGATGCTGACTGAGTTATTTCATGCTTTAACCACAAGGTTCTTTGTATGTACGTACTATGTATAGTAGTAGGAAGAACAATCAGTTTTGGTTCCCATAGCCTATATGCAGCGCCCCAGCGGCGGTATGGGAGGGGGCTTCTAAATAATGAGATGCCCTCTACAGTCTTCCTCCCGTCAATGTTGCAATCATGAAGTTATGAAGGACCTTTAAAACCTTCATGGTTGCAATCATATCCTATCTGCATGAATATATTTATATATCTAGACAAGCCCTCCCACAAATTACTAAAGCCTTCCAACCCCCCTCAGCTCAGTCTCCCCTACACAAATTTCTTTGCCCCGCCAAGACTCACAACCCACTCTTTGCTCGAAGTATGCGGTTACATTAATGCTACGTGATTAGCTCAAATATAATATCATATTAATTATGCCTGATTAGCTTCTTATAAGTTACCTTATAGATTGCTATGTATGCTTTAACTTTATGTGAGAGTATAAAGAATAATAAAAAAATAATAAAACGTGATTATTATTCATATTTTCGTCACCTCCGCCAACGAGGTAACGTATTTGCTTTCGTTTATTTATTGATCAATAGGGGCAACGTGCGTAACTCAGAGAATTTTGGATAGCTCTTTATGACATTTACTAGAGGAATGCTCTGACAAAAAGATGGGTAAATTTTGGCGTTGATCTCATTGTCTGTCTGATCTGCCAGGAACTGGTAGAAGCTTCAATACGCGGCAGCTGTAGCAGAGTACAGGTGTCAAACTGCTGTATAGTGCAGTGGTACTCACAGCAGTACAGCGCTGTGATGCACCATGTATAGTACAGAGCATTCCAACACACTGTAAAACAGTGCAGTGACACACAGTAGTACAGTGGCACACACTCTAGTACAGTGCAGTGGCACACACAGTAGTACAGTGCAGTGGCACACACAGTAGCACAGTGAAGTGACACACACAGTAGTACAGTGCAGTGGCACAAACAGTAGTACAGTGCAGTGGCACACACAGTAGCACAGTGAAGTAACACACACAGTAGTTCAGTGCAGTGGCACACGCTGTAGTACAGTGCAGTGTCACACATTGTCGCGCAGGGCCATGGTACATATTACCGTACAATGCTAGGGCACGCACTGTAACACAGTGCAGTGCCACAATACCCACGAGTGCCAGCAAATGGTGCACTACACAGAGGTCGAAATCTCACCTCCCATCCGCATCAGGCCGCCCATCCATTGGTCCTACGAAGTCCTGCTCCTCCGCCCAATTTTGTCCTTAACACCACGCAAACATCGAGTGGCGTAGCAGCACCGTCCGCAATTCTTCTTCCTTCCTGAAGTACAAAGCTTGCGCCTGCAGTCGCCTGAGCAGCGACTGCAATTGCCTCCTTGGATCCGTTATTGCAATTGATTGGAAAAGTTATCTGATGAGGTTAATGTCCGAGTGCGACTCAGAATGCAGCCTTTCATTATGACAATGTTGCTATTGGTGTTTTTGCTTTGGTGTTGATAATCCCTACTTCGGGTCGTGTGCTATTGGCTGAGGATTCCTCACGCCGCTATCGGATTGGCTGCCGTCAGCCACCACCGGCCTGCTATTGGCTGCTCGGAGCAGAAGGAGGGATCTGTCGTCATAGAGTCCTAGAGGAGTAGGAAGAGTGCAAGTGGTCGACTGTTCTTACTAAGTAAAGTGCATGTAATTGTGAAGCTGTTGACACTGGAGAGAGAGCGAGAGAGAGAGAAGGAGAGAGAGTGCAAGACATGACAGTTGCGGTGGTCGAGTTAACCCACGTGTTTCGGCCTTGCAGCTCACCTGACCGCCAGCGTGTGTGCCAGTGAACCTTTTTCTTATTAGCTAAGAAACTAACATTTCCACGAATATACCATCGGTAATAGGAAGTGATTTTTTTACCGTGTGGCACCCCAGCACCGTCGCTACGTATAAAAAGTCATGGAAAAGTAGTGCCTGAAAGTGAGTGAGATTATAAATTGTCTACGAAAAAAAGCAATGCAGTGACAACAGTGTAAGAGTGTGGCGCTGTTGCGACGATCGTGTGAGGTGCTTCTGGAAAGCGCAGATGCTTTGCTGCGAGTGAAGACACGTTTCCAGCAACACGCGAACGGTGAGTGTGCGTTGATGCATGTGAATGAGTCCAAATTTTGTGTCACCATGGGAAAATCTTAGGTAGAAAGCCGATAATAGTCTTACACTATACACGATTTGCTATCAAGTTTGTGACTAGGGTCGGGTTTATTCTTTGATCAAGTTACCCTTCTGCAGTCTGGGAGTATGAAAAATCAAAAGAAGTTGATGAGCACAGTTGCTTCATTTTTTTGTTTGTTTGTTTTTGTTTTGAGCGAATGGAACAGTAAAAAAAAAATGGCATTATATATAGTATTTTTCAACGAAATTTAGGAAGTCTACAAATTTAAATTCTGATAGGTAACATGATACGAGTATTGTTGCTACTGCATAGGTGTTGTTCGTTACAGCCGTCCCTAGCAGTAGACGAACCAATAGGCCCATTCCCAAAGAAACACCGGAACTTACGCCCCGGCTCTCTATGAGCTATTGCCATTATGTTACTAGGATATTGAGGACTGGGGAAAAGAGAGAGAGAGAAAAAAAAGAGGGAAGAAGAGAAGGTAATACATTACCACCGTTCATTTTTCTGGTCGGTACTATGCTACTGTTACGGGGAATGAAGGTTTACTTTATGTATTAATCGGTTAATTTCACAAATGCCTAATTTAATCTATTCAAACATCTGAAGAAAATCTGGTAAAACACAATTTAGCAGAATCTATTACGGACAATGTATACGCCGGTAAAAAGTATTATAAGAATTGCGTGGAACTTCAGAACCAAACGCAATAGATAAAAGATAGCTTGAACTGTATACCATTGCAAGGTATAGAACATATATTGATCACAGTACTAGTCGCTCTACTTCAAAGCATGTGATAGGTATAAGAGCACTGCATGGTACTGAAAATTATATTTCAATATACACACCTCGCACAATAATTGACAGAAGAAGAAATTGTTGAAAATACACGTCAGTTACGCTAGCATAGGGTAGAATAGATTTGGTTTATGGAGAATATATTACATCGCTAAGTTCTGGTAGGTTTGATTCAGCTCAAATATGGGATCATTCAAACTCATATAATTTACTATGCACACATATTCTGAATCTTTTGAATGTTATAGGTAGGACATACGTAGTACCAGCACCATAAAGTCTCTCTGCTGTTCGACGTACAGAGTCACTTTACCATATGGCAAACAGCATGAAACCAGACTTTATATGGACACCCAGTATATATGCTGTACAGTACAGTAAAACACCCCACGCCTTTCATGTGAATTTTTGCGAGTCTGATGTACGGGAGCAGCCTGCATGCATGATGTTTTGGCACCAACATATATATTTAGTAAGGTTTTTCAGTTCAATATACAACTAGAGCGCATCTAGCTGTATACCTCCGCCAAACAAGGAAAGTTAATGAAAAATACAAATTAGTTCTAAAACTGTGATAACTGTGATGTATTTTTTTTTTATCGGCGCCAAATTCTGGTCATCTGTGCCTTTTGACGGCAATATAACAGCCTCTGTAATTTTTTTTTTTTGAAGATCCGTTCGTAGCTTTTCGAGTTATGTTCTGACAAACATTAATTGAACACACAAACGGACCAACCGATGCATCACCAAAATTTGATCGTTTATGTCGTTTAATATTTCTAACAATTCTAGTAAATTTTATAAAGATCCGTGCATAACTTTTTGAATTATTTTGCTTGCTAACATAAAATCAAAACACAGAAACAAACTAACAAATCGTAACAAAAAATTGGTCATTTACTCTCCGTGATATACCTAAAAACTCATGTAAATTTCATGAAAAAAATCTGTCTTCAATTTTTGAGTTATGGTACTAAGAAAAAGGCAGACAAACAAACAGACAAGCAAACAAACTAGGAAGTAAACAAACAAACAGACAAACAAACAAGCAAACAAACAAGCGGTTGAACGGATTTTCACCAAAAGTTAATCATATCTGTTACTCTTAACATGCGATCCCTTTGCATTTCGTAAAGATCCGTCTGTATGGTGATAAAAAAAGACAAATATAGATAGACAAACTCGACAAAAAAACATAAGCTAATTGGCGGCGCCAATAATAACTAATAACAAATTTTTGTGTGGCCTTCTATAAACCCGGTCAATCGAAAAATTATAGGCATTTATCGGCGGCCTATGGGATAATATATTGAAAGATATCCGATAATATCGGATAAACGCCAATAAATTTCCGACTGGGA
The DNA here is from genome assembly GCA_001587735.2 of Parhyale hawaiensis. Taxonomy (NCBI): domain Eukaryota; kingdom Metazoa; phylum Arthropoda; class Malacostraca; order Amphipoda; family Hyalidae; genus Parhyale; species Parhyale hawaiensis. The sequence continues at coordinate 34,196,707 of LQNS02000141.1, read as the reverse complement.
ATGCTTGCCGTATCTCTAGACACGAATTGTATGCGTTCATATCCTGTGAATCTTTCAAGATTTATTTAGCTATCTCATCTACTCAGCAAAACCTGTGTTCGTGTTTACCCCGCGGAAACAAAGAATATTTGTAATTATCGATTATTATATGCAGACAGAGAATAATATTGCTCATGAATTTCCGATAGGGTATAAAAAGTGGTGGAATTAGTAAGTTTAGTACTTTTCATATTTCTTATTAATTTTTAAAATACTGATATATTGATATTTGAATGTTCATGAAATGTACATTATTGAGGATGCTTTATAATACTAAGTTTATAGGCACCATGCATTTCCTGCAGGTTTTAAAAATTACACCGTGCTGGTTAAAAAATTGAAAATTTTTGTTTGGAAGTAAGTTTATATGTATTCTAAATTACTAAACAAGCATATGAAGTTAAAGCAATACAAATAAACCTGCAAACGGTGAAATTTCATCCACGAAGATAAGATTTTAAATATGCAAAACGTTGCACCACAGGAAGAAACGATCAGTTATTGGAAGAGGAAAAGAGAAGTATTCATGCGCTGAAAGAGTTTGATGCATCATCGATTGCTAAGAAGATAAGTAGATCTAGACTTGTGAGCATTTTTTCTTCAAAATCCTGAAGAATTGGTTACTGAAAACGTACAGATCACCCTCGATCCCAATTAAACTATCCCCAGTGGCCCGCTGCAGATTGCTTAAAAAATTCTTGCAATTATTACCTCCGCCAATGAGGTTATGTTTTCGTCTTGTTTGTCTATTTGATAACTCAAAAAGTTCTGAACCGATTTGGATGAAATTTACAGGGATTGTTAGGTATGTTAGGAGGAACAGATGATTAACTTTTGGTGAAGATATGTCTATCCATTTGTTTGTTTGTCTGCCTCATTTTTCTCACTGCCTTAACTCAAAAAGTTATTGATGGATTTTTATGAAATTAACATGAGTTATTAAGTATATAACAAAGAGTAAATGACCAAATTTTGGTAATGCTCTGCTTGTTCGTTCGTTTGTCACTGTTTTCAATTTTATGCTTGTTAGCACAATAACTCAAAAAATAATGAATGGACCCTTATGAAATTTATAGGAGTTGTTAGCAATGTTGAAAGACATTAATAATTAAATTTTGCTGCAGATCGGTACGTTCGTTTATATGTTTGGCTCATGTTTGTCATAACGTTTGTTAGCAGTATAATTCTCAAAAAGTTATGAGTGAATCTTCAAGAAAATTGCACAAGCTGTTATTACTATAAAAAGACACAAGTGATTCAATTTTGGAGTTAATACAAAGTGAGTTATGAATTCAGAGCCAATTTGAATTTTTTGCTACCGTTGCCTCGCTTGGCGGAGGTATGCGTTCTCAGAGTGCTGTAGTTGGTCACTAGATTTCAAAGAATTTAAAACCTCACTTGACTTACATTTTACATCAGCAAGAGCTCGTCAAGTATTATGTAATTTCAAGAAATTCATTTATAAAAAAGACTGACAGCTCAGCACTCACGAAAGAATATATGAGTTGCCGAATGCAGTGGGCGATGCAAAAGGAAGCTTAAGTTACCTTTTGCTACGTGCTACGCGTAAAATCCCATTCCCAAATGGACACATAAAAATGAAGGAATTGGAGTTCTTTAGATAAAAAGAAATTTAACTTCGATGGTCGGGATCTTTGCGAGTCGCAATAATGTGATTTGAAGAGAGATGAACTGATTTTTATTCTAAGCGACAATTTGGTGGAGGGTCATGTAATATATACATATTATTTGAAGAGCATTTTCCTCTAATGGAAAGGCCAATTGTCTGTTGAAATGAAGGGCAGACAAAATGCTGTGAAGCACAGTCAAGTATTAGAATATAGCCTTCCACCATTTATTTAGAATCATGAACAAAATCAAGTCATTTATTTATAACAAGATGCTGCTGTAATTCATACCGCTACGCAAACAAAGAAATGATTTCCCTTCCACAATAGAAGCTCTTTGGATATTGGCCAGCTAAGTCCCCGAACCTGAATCCATTTTAAATTATGTGGGGCATCCTTTCAAGGCATGTATAACAAAATGGAAGACTGTTGATAAGAATTCATTCATAAACCGCATTTTGGAATGTTGGGACGAAGTACCCGTTGACACCCTCAATAATTCAACGACATCAATGTAGAAACAATTTTTGGAATTTGGAAATGATGCAAACTAATGGCAGTGCTTGTGGATGTTGAATTAATTTTTATGGCATTGAACTGAGTTATTCATTAAGACTTACATTTTTCTTTCTCAGTGTCCTAAGCTTATTTTCATCTCAGAAGTTTAAATTTTTGTAAGTGGTGCCTTAATTGTAACTATATGTTTACGCGAAGTGCTGGTGCCTGTAAACAATTTATTAAAGCGCCTATGTAGAAAATTATATTTTTCATGGAATTTTGAATTATATAGAAACTCAATTTAAAAAGTTATTGAGACACATGTAAGTGTCTTAAACTTACTTGCACCACCTAATGAGGAACAGCGGATACTGCAAAACAATTCTGCTATTTCTTATACGACATATGCCGACTTCTTATTAATTTTGGCATGCATTATAAAATTTCATATTATATGAAATGTTTTGTGCTCATAAAGTAGCTGAGCAAGAATTGCTGAATTTTATTATTAGCTTGCATTTTTTGCGCTGGCTTTGATTGCAAAATATGTTAAATATTTTGTACATAATTTATACCAATTTTTTTAAGTTATATATATTGCCGTTTACTTTTTGGGAATGCAAAACAAATTTTTCATTATTATTTCCCGACCGTTTATGAAAACTGTTGAATTCGTTCTTTATACGTTCATTATGCTGCTAATCAGGAAATCCTAATTAACCTCTCGCGGAGAGAAATTAAGTAAAAGCTGGCGGTCCGACCGCTTTCAATTCTTTGCATCTCCTTCAACTTCTCTCCTATACACTGCACTGCTGAAATTGCCGTCTAGTCATATTCACTACATGGTTTTCTAACTATATACGACAGTTATAAAATAGTGCTCACTGTACACTAGAGCTCACTGTACCCTATATTGAGATGCACAGGTTGTATACTATACGTATAATTATAGTTAGTGTTCTTGACTGCCAAACATGACCAAATACTGGAGAATTTACATCAGCGCCTTTTCATCTATCTTTCTTTCTCGATGGCCCATATTCTGCTATATAGATATATGTGATTAGATCGAGCTGACCTTGCCAAGACAGTAGAGATAAAAACCTGAGTTTAGAATAAGAGAATAGGTACCGACGTCTCTAAGGCGTATAGCTAAGGTACGCTACACTTCCTGCCATAGCAAAATATTTTTTGATTGATCAGCATTGAAATTTCGACCACTAAAATCTAGCTATGGCTAGCTGAGTTCGAAGCGAATTTAACTTAGATTTAATGCCCTTTATTTCTTTTTACTTGAGTGGCAACACGATATGTGCAATTTATTTATCACAAAATCAATTACAGTCTGTGGTGAATCAAAGTACGCTCAGCATTGAACTTACGAACACGTTAGAGCTAATAGAATTAGATTATCTCGCTCGGAATTTACGAATGGGATCGAACGCGCTTTACCGGTCGAGTACGGAGACCACATACTGTATATGCAATAATTCTTGTCTTAAGTTTTGAATGACTTCGACAAGTTATAGTTTAATAGCTGCGTAATGTACCTAAATACCAAAATCATTTGCCCTGTTATCAATGCACTCATGTCAAAGTGTGAAAGTACTACAGCTGCTACACTGTACCAACGCATCTGTGCTATACTCACATACCGGTACAGTGTGTAGGTACTGTCCTATAATGCAGCACTTTACACTTGTAGTTTTATCATGCAGTCAATACTGGTACAGTACCGTACCGTCGCAGCTGTACCAATACTCAGTACTGATTGTCTGCAAGTACTACTGGTTTAGCGTCGCACCTTTGATCGAAGCTGTACCACTTGACACTAGTACAGCACTTGCAGTGCCAGCTTGTACCGTAATATTGGTATCATACCATATTTTTCCGCCTGCACTCTTCCGTATATATACTAACGCATCTCTGCATGTAGTACTGGTTCAGTAGGTACTGTACCCTCGCAGCTGTACCACTCAATGGTCCCACACCGGGCGAGCAGAAAGAAGAGGAAGTGGAGGCGTGTCATATCGGAAGAAAAGGCTCTTATGAAGCTAAAGACCTCCACTCAATGGCCGGGAAACGAATGCACGGCTTCGCTTGTTGGTCTTTGTGGGTACCGGAAAATTAGTCTTCACAATGTCTATCAGAATAACTTCGTGGTGAACCAGTAAGTCTACTACTACGAAAAAAAGGAATTGACGTTCGCCTTGATGATGGAATAAGGGCGGATGGCCCGTGCCTCGAGCTCCGTCCGATCTGCTCCTCAGAATCGCCAAAAAAAAAAAAGATATGGAAAGCGTGGCAGCTACGCGTGTCTTGTATAGCTATTCATGGAGCGGAAACGGTTGAGTGAGAGATGCGTCATCGAAACGTCACTGGTTTACAAAGTGCGAAACTGCTGTTGACCCTTTCTTGAGCGGCTGAAAAACGCATTCGTGGTGAAGGAATATCATTAAGAAAGTAATCATATATGGTCACTCGCCCGTTAATGGATTAGAGGAATACCTGTTATAATGTGGAAAGTAGCTACGAGATGTCTGGTAAATGAGCGACTTACTTGATTTTTCATAAAATTGAAAAAAGCGAATGTTAATTCTATTAACTAACATGGCCTTTGTAGCTACGAATGTTATTGATAAGTGATTTAAGCATCATAATTTTTGTATGAAGCACTGTACGTGATTTTTATCAACAAGTACGTTGATTTTCATGATATTAGTAACGTGACATGTACTAAAGAAGTCAATTTTTTATCCTGTGCAAGATGACTATCTATATTATTCCTGCTTGTAGCTGGCGATACTAGAGTGTAGCTCGTCTAGAAAATTTATGGAAAATATTTGAAAATTTTGATAAATTTATTGTACGATTCTTTAAACGTTTTTACTTGTATAACACAGCAATTTGCCTGTATGTTGCAACTTCATATAGTTTGTTGTTCATTTCGTAGATTATGTCAGTCAAGCAAGTCTGCAATACTGCAAATTACATAGACTTAGTATACAATACGTACTACACATATATATATATATATAGAAAATTACTATAAGTCATTCTTTCCCGCGTGAGTGCGGCCAAGAAGGAATTCGAGAGGTTACATTCTTTTTTATTTTAATTCTTGTTATTGGAAAGCCTAAAACATTCGGTGCGACGATTCGAGGATTCAGACTGAAAACTTAAAATCGAAATTATTCTAAATCACCCGTAATTAATTATCGTAAAATTTAATTAATCACATTTTCTCAAAAATACACTGATTGCTTCAAAATCAGGACCAGGATATGCACTTCCATGGAGCCTAAAAAACAGGACCAAAACTCCAATAACTCATTCATAAAAGCCATCCGTAATGGCCCTGGCTACAAACGATCTAAATGTAAATACGATGGCAGCGCATAACTGTTGCCTGACAGAGACCAAGTAATGGGGCGTAATGAGGTCTAGTATGTGAGACCACTGCGTCATGTGCTGTGTGTAATCTAGAAATAAGATACATTCTGTTGTGTATCATATATTATTCCATTTTTCTAAGTCTATTGATAAACATTATCATTAGTTCATATTGTCATATAGGCTTTCCAAACTTTAAAGGTTGTGCTGACTCTGAAAAGGAAGAAACACGTCGTATTGCAAAGCAGTAGTTTGTTGTTTGATAGCTTTTATCGGTAATTATGAGCAGAGAAGTTTCGACGATCAGTTTTAAATTGTTCGATTGCTATTATCGACGTCACCGATTTGGTTATCGAGTTATGGTTACACAAGTCGTGTCTTCGATCGATAAAAAAAAAATAGAATAATTGTTATGGAAGTCGTGCCTTCAATAAACTGTAGTCAAATTATAGTCATCGATGTCGTACTCTCGAAAAGTTAACTTGTTATCGTTATCGAAGTTGGGACGACATTTTCGAATACCCCCAACAAGACACATGGGGCAGCCCATTAATTAGCGACGTATCGCTGCGCATCGAAACAAAGAGTCCGGTAGAAGAAAAGGGAGAAGAGGGTAGAAACCTCTCAGTACGGAAAATTAAATTCAAGGATGGAAGTAAAATGGGAATACGGTTAAAAAAAATTCAGTTAGACTGTAGGCACTATAAAAGTGGGGATAAAATGCCGTATTTAGAATCCCCATGAGGTAGCAACACTCTCCTGAACATATATAATGGGCGAACCTTAGCAAGCTGTTTCTCTTGTCTTTTAGTCAAACCTGCAGTATAACCTCTGAAAAATTCAGGGAAAAGCTTTGTGGCTGCTGCCGCTCATTATCTATAGCAATAACTAGCTCATCTACAGCAATAACTAGCTCATCTATAGCAATAACTAGCTCATCTATAGCAATAACTAGCTCATCTACAGCAATAACTAGCTCATCTATAGCAATAACTAGCTCATCTATAGCAATAACTAGCTCATCTATAGCAATAACTAGCTCATCTATAGCAATAACTAGCTCATCTATAGCAATAACTAGCTCATCTAGAGCAATAACTAGCTCATCTATAGCAATAGCTCATAGAGTGCCGGGGCGTATGTTCAGGTGTCTCTTTGGGAATGGGCCTCTTGGTTCGTCTACTGCCGCCTATCTAATCTAATCTAACTGAGAGAAAGCTCGGGCCTGGACCTCAGTACCTCTTTGAAATGTGGACCTCTTGGTTCATTTACCGCCAGATTATCTAATCTAGTTTGAAGTTCGTTATCCCATTTAGGTCGATTGACTTCTGCAAAGAAGGTTATTCTGTCAAACAAACTGACAGACGTCAGTTTGTCTTTTTGTTTTGTCTGGCTGCTGGTTTGTCACCAAGATAACTCAAAAAGGTATGGATGGTTATTTATGAAATTTGTAGAAATTGTTAGAACTGTCTAGAGACACAGATGACCATTTTTCGGTTTGTGTGTTGACTAATGTTTGACAAAACTTAACTCAAAAAGTCACAGACGGATCTCCGAAAAAAATTACATAAGCTGTTATAACTGTCAAGAGGCACAAATGACCATATTTTGGTGATAAAAAAAATATAAATCCTAAGAGAAATAAAAAGGTAAGGGATAAAACTCGCAGGGAGATCATTCTTGATAAAACCTAACTTAGGTTTTATCGAAAATGATCACCCTGCGAGTTTTATCCCTTGCCTTTTTATTTCTTATTAGAACCTTTAACGGAAACAACCTTAATTTGTGTGATAAATTCTATGGTTTTTGGACCAATATGCATTTCGTTACATGTTAACATTGTCTTCCTTGGCGAAGGTATGATCTCTCAGAGTATTCAAGTACTAATAGTGTTGTTATTCATTGATCTCACTGCTGGATCCGGGTACAGCCGAGCAACTATGCAAGCGTTCAAGGCAGCCGTGAGTGGATTTTTTAGTGTTTTCCAGCACTTTAATTACTAAATATTACCCTTCCCTAGGAAGTCCAGGCGGGTAATATTAATGGTGATGATTATTAAAGGAAGAAAAGCGTCTAATTTTGAGTGAGTTGTGCGTGCTTCGCACTGTGTAAACTGGTAATTTCTACAGAATATAGCAGGCGGTCGCTGATTTTTTTTCAGCACGCGATTTCCACAGCGACGTCGCCCAATGATCATTTGGGGAACAAAAACTGTTCGAAAAGATCATTGTTCGCGCAGAGATTTAAATTCAAATTTAGGCGATTTAATGAAAAGCTCCTCATGAAATTGATTACTGAACGTTTATTGGACCAAATGCGCTTAGAAATTCTCTTGGGAAGTCAACTAGCTGCTAACACTGGAACGCCCGCTAGCTGCGCTCGAGAGAAGAAAAACCGGAGCGTTTCAAGTTCTGGGAACAAAATTTCTTCGAATGTGACTACCG
>LQNS02000141.1:34168132-34187487 GCA_001587735.2 Parhyale hawaiensis | reverse complement strand
AGAGCCGGCTTGGGGCCTTGTATGATTTTATATGCTAGTGTCCAATCGGAAACTTTTAGGTGGTAATCTTGCTATTCATCGCCATCCCATGTAGACGTCGGTTAAATGTCTATGATTTTCTGATACGAATATGAGCCCAGGAAGGTATACTGTACGCATGAACATTAGGGTTGGTTCTCTTATACCTTACGTACCTGTATAGCAGAAGACCCATTGTTAACTGAAACTGTCAACGTCAGCAGTTTCCTTAACAGGCTTCTTTATTTTTTAATTTATTGGGCAATGGACTGACGAAGAGGCCCATTCTTGGTAAGGAGATGAAGCGTAGGTATCGGCTCCTCATGAGCCATGAAATTGAAGCATCAATAAAGGCAGCTTATGGCGGTGCCCACGGAGCGGAAGCGTCCGGCAGGGGTTACTTCATTCATTGATCGGCGGCTCCTTGCAGAATCACAGGCTTGGTGTGTCCCTAATGCTGTGCGTCGATGGGTGCTTTCCAATCGAGTGGCAGCGCTCGTTTGGAACTACGACCGCTATAAAACTTCACCGCCCAAAAGAACTGTTCGGTCACGTCTCGAATAGTGTTATTACTATGGAAGTTGCAGTTCAATTTTGGCATCAAATGAGGAACTCTTTACAATCTCATGTGGCTAATGTGAATGTTGAAATTTCGTTCACGTGTATCTGCATGATATAAAAAGTAATCTAAAGTAACTAAATATATGCAGTGCACTGTAATTGATAGGATATTGGTCGACTGCGTGGTCAAAATCTATCGCTTTCGATGATGTTGTTTGCTTAATATTTCTCTCCATAGACGCTACCCACTTGATGGTCCACTTGATTCTTGCATATAACGAGTTTTGCAAAGGTCCCGTCCCGCTTCGCTATTTTGCGGCACCCGAAACAAAGATATTTTATGTGTAGCTAGACAAATATTATTCAAATATTTTATCATGTACTGGCGGATGCTTCGATGTAGACACGTAGTGGACCGCTGAGACACCTTGTCCGACACTAACAAAGCGATCGTTCTGCTTGTTCATGACCGTTTGCAGTGTAAAAGTTTTCTCATCTGAAAAAATAGCGCAATTTCCAACGCTCTTGGCGTTGCTCTTGCTAAGAGCTGACGCGTTTCCACCCTCCTCATGCCCTTTCACTTTTGATTGCCCAGGAAACTCTGACCAGTGATTTTTTTTTCTGCAAACAAGCTGAGTCATTTTTAGCACAGGTTCACCTTCAAAGTCTTTTTCACTGGGCGATTGGTTGATAATTCAGCTTTGGGTGAACGAAGCCGATTTTTAAAATGCTCATCCCTTGTCAACCTATCTGCAACTCTGTCAATAGTCATTCGGCTGACCCTCTTGGCGATGTCGGATTTGCGGTGGCAAGCCAGGAGGAAATCCGATATCTGGATTTTTTTTCATTATGTTGTAGCATACCTGCACCTTGTCGGATAGTCTGTTATTGATCGAGGCAAGGGAGAACCTCTTGATGGAGGTAGTGTTCGCCCTGTTTGGCCCATCTGGGAGCAGTCCAAAGCCGAGCAGTGCACCACTGCGCCACTTGGTCCATCGGCGGCCAACGCGCAGTCCAGACGGGGTCCGTCCACCACGCAGAGGCAGGGCACGTCGGTGGGCCTATTAATGATAATTACCTCAATGGGATAAATGTTAAGTTAGTGTCACGGGGAATAATTTTTACTTTTCAAAGTTTACCACAACTATCAAAATACCAAATATGTTAATATTGAGTCTAACAGGAGTGTGAAATGCCCGATAGGTCCTGCGGTGCGTTGATAGATCTTCAATAAAGCGTTTTCTAATATCATAGAAATCCCAGACGAGAAGCAAGCTGGCCATAGTAACCTAGAGAATTTTTTCTTAGCGACGCACAAATTCGCTAGCACGGACCATAGGAGGGAAATCAAGTTAATGATGACCTTTAATAGGTTATTTTGTTGCCCTAGATAAGATTTAATAAATGTAGCCAAAAAATGATCAAATTTGTGTTTCTTGTTGTTGATAAGGAAAAGAAAGATCTTGGCACCATGAAGAACAGTTTGCTTCTTTTTTCAGGTCTTTGTGTAATAACGTTTAGAAAACATTTAGTGAAATTTTATCAATCAGATGTAAGATAGTTAATCGCTGAGTAGGCCCTCAACTATAGTGCAATCTATGACACCACCTTAGAAATGAATTTAGAATTAAAGGGACAATACCGTGTGATTCACTCAACGAAATGCCTTATGAAAAAAAAAGGTTAACCAACTAAGGGCCAAATACTTCATCAGGTTCTCGGAGAAACAACAGGGATTTGGGTGTCGGTTATTATCGAAGTCTACGCTGTTTCTATGGAATAAATACTGCGCTCCCGGTAATTCGTTTAGCTCTACAAGATGAAAACATTAAAAATAGAAAATGACAGCTAGACGGCTGCTCTCTGGGTATGGGCCTATTGGTCCGTCTATTGCCAGCTATCTTTTCTATTCTACTTTTATCCTACAACAACAATAGAGCACATCAAGAACCTGTCGAACAATGCAAGTCTTATACAACTACTGAAATTTGTTTTTTTTTTATTAGGACACGGTTCACACTATTTTTCTTTGGATGCTAATACGTGCACTTCAGTCTGACACTAATTCTTTGTTTACCTCAAGATGCTTTGACTGAATGAGTCTATATTTATTACCCTCGAATGAAGTAGGAGAGGTGATAGTATTTTCGATGAAGATTTGTATATACGGTATATATATTTGTAAATGCATTTGTCTGCCCACCTAAAAAGTGGTTCAAGGAGTTCAGCAATGTTCATAGTTTTTTGTAGGGAGTTTGATGGATTGACCTAGATGTGACTCATGCAAGAGCTAGACCTAGAGACCTAGCTGGCCATAAAAAATGACGGTGTTGAATTTTCCTTCACCAGGGCGAATTTGCCTCCACCGCTGCAGATCATCTTACGCCGCGTGGAGTCCCATTTTTATTACCCGCGAACGAAGTAAGAGAGGTGACAATGTTTTCGTTGAAGATTTAAGTAGATGTATAAATATGTATATATGTATATTTGTATGTCTGTCCACCAAAAAAGTGGTCGAAGGAGTTGAGTAATCTTCATTATTTTTTGTAGAGAGTTTAGTGGGTTGCCTAGATGCGACCCATGTAAAAAAACTGGGCCTATATAGCTGGCTATAAAAAATAACGGCGTTGAATTTTCTCCACAGCGGCAGATTGTCTGGAGAACGCGCGTTCTATTTTGTTCCTATGTTATTATTAAAGAGCTAATCTATAAAAAGAATGCGGCTGTACCCTAGCCTCGTTCATCAAAAATGACTTCGTTGAATTTACCCCTACCGCGGGCGATGGACTTACCCCACGAGGCGTTCTGGTTGAGCGTTGTATTTGTTGGATTTTCTTGTCCTTTAATCGTGTCTAGGCCTGTCGAATAAGAGGTTTAATTACTAAACTTTCAGGGCACACAGCTTTATATTGTTTACGTATTGCAAGAGCACAGTGCATGGCTTACGTCTACATTCATTCTAATGACGTTATAGATCATTACATAGATCGATATTATTAAGAGTCGGCAACATCAGAAGTGAACTTTCGGGTGTTAACTCCGTAGACTATGTATTGGGTTGGCGTTGTTATTTTTCTTTCGAATCTTGATTTTGGATAAAAAAAAAATGTTGAAAATTACTTAAGAAAACCGGAACCGATAAAGATTTAAATCATCAGGAATTGCCAAAAAAAAAACATACCGCAAAACCTTTGTATATATTGACAACTTTTACCGATTTATCGAATACGTGAGTTCCTCCAGGCCGAATTATAAATCACACAAAGAAAAAGAATCGTGACGAGAATATCTTGAAGAATTGGCGGGGTGAACCTCATCTTGGTTGAAATTCGGTAACACTTTATCACAAAATAACGCAAGTTTGATCAATGCAGTCTTTACGGCATTCTAACCTGAAGTACATCACATAAAGCTCAATTTAAACAGCGTATTAGCAACGACGACATGAATAAATTAGTTTAAAATACATTCGTTGACAATATATAAAAAGAATAACTTTGGGGAAGGTTAGAATTGAGACATTGCATCGGAAGTCTTGACAATTAGCTTAGGGGTTATTGCTCGCTGGCTAGTTTTCTAGGAACAGTTGCAATACGTCAACTCATCCCTGACTAAAATATTTATCAGATTAAGCTAGATGCGGGTAGTGCCGTAAGTTCCGCCAACTGCCCCCAGCTGTGACTACACACCGAAGGATTCCGGTCATTCCCTGCACTTGTAGTATAAAAGCGCTGAGATTGGCTATTGCCAGATACAAATAAGAAAAATTATCATTATTAAAAATTGTTTCTCCTTTCGGGTAAAAACATGATAGACATGAAATAATGCCGTGTAAAATAGCGTTAACAGGCAAGATAAGAAAAACTACGAGAACAGTGTACTGTATATGCTGCTCGTTATGGATTTGGTAAATGATGTAGTTATACTAGATATCTCAATTAGAATACCTGAACATCGAAAACCGCCCATTTTCAATAGAAATATTTGTGTATCGATTGGAGTGATAGTCAACCGAAACTGTCGCTACCTCATCGGCGCTACAACAAATATTTGACAAAGTTTCATTCCACGCGACTTCATGCTAGAAGATGTGTAGAAGTATTCTTTCAAAATCATTCGGCAATAAGTTATCCTATTTCGTTATTCAACGTGTGTTATGAACTTATGGCGGTTCACAGCGAAGGGTGATTTTTATCTGTCTTTATAAGGCAATTCACTTAACTTAAAGCAATAACGGTATGTATATTTATACTATATGACATAAAATTACTATATCTAGCTGTAAGTCAGTAACAGCATGCAAAGCAGCAGCACTGCATAATAATAATGTCCTTCGTATGCCTGCCAGTACTCTAGCCTCTATATGTATAGAGCTAAACGTTCCAATATTTATCTGCTAGTTACCTCTGCCAAGGAGGTTATGTTTTCATCGTGTTTGTCTGTCTCTCTGTCTTTCTGTCACCAAGATAACTAAAAAAGTTATGAACCGATTTGTACGAAATTTACAGGGATTGTTAGGTATGTTAGGAGGAACAGATGATTAACTTTTGGTGAAGATATGTCCATCCGTTTGTTTGTTTGTTTGTCTTCCTCATTTTTCTCAATGCCATAACTCACAAAGTTATGGATGGATTTTTATGAAATTAACATGAGCTGTTAGGTATATAGCAAAGAGTAAATGTCCAAATTTTGGTAATGATCCGTTTGTTCGTTCGTTCTTATGTCGCTGATTTTAATTATATGCTTTTAGCACATTAACTCAAAAAATAATATAAATGGATATTTATGAAATTTAGAGGGGTTGTTAGTAATGTTAAAAGGCATAAATGATTAAGTTTTGGTGCAGATCGGTTTGTTAGTTTGTATGTTTGACTCAAGTTTGTCATAACATTTGTTAGCAGTATAACTCAAAAAGTTATGAAAGAATCCTCAAGAAAATTGCACAAGCTGTTATTACTATCAAAAGACACAAATGATTTGATTTTGACGTTTATACAAAAAAATTATGGTTTCAGAGCCAATTTGAATTTTTTGCTACCGTTGCCCCGCTTGGCGGAGGTTTGCGCTCTCAGAGTGCTCCAGTTTATGGTAATGTTTTGTGTATACGATGATTGCAGACTTAACCGAGAGCAGTGCCATTGTTCTCTAGTATCATTGTTGAACTGAGTTGGATACGTCAATTTTAATTTTGCAGATCATAGTCTATCATAAATAGTACGAACGTGCATGGTGTTATTCTTAGCCTAAAAGGCAAGATTATAGATATTATCTTGCCTTTTCCCTAAGAAGGAGAATATATTGTAAACATTACACATGACAACCCGTGCAGCGGAAGATTAATTACCTCCGCCAAGGAGGTTATGTTTTCGTCGGGTTTGTCTGCCACCAAGATAACTCAAAACGTAAGGACGGATTTTGGCGAAATTTACAGGGATTGTTAGGTATATTAGAAGAAACAGATGATTAACTTTTGGTGAAGATCCATCCATCCGTTTGTTTGTTTGTCTGCCTCATTTTTCTCAATGCCATAACTCAAAACGTTATTGACGGATTTTTATGAAATTTACATGAGTTGTTAGGCATATTATGAAGAGTAAATGACCAAATTTTTGTGATGATCTAGTTGTTTATTCGTATGTTTGCTGCTGTGTTTGATTTTATATTTGTTATCATGATAACTCAAAAAGTTTTGAGGGAATCTTTATGGTTAGTATTGTTAAAAGACATGAATAATTAAATTTTGGTGCAGATCGGCTAATTCGTTTCTATGTTTGAGTTGTGTTTGTAATTATGTTTGTTACGCAATAACTCAAAAAGTTTTTAATGAATCTTTATGAAATTAACATCAGTTATTAATAATGTTAGAAGGCAAAAATGGTCAAATTTTGGTGCAGATCGGCTGATTCTTTTCTATGTTTGAGTTGTGTTTGTCATAATATTTGTTGCGCAATAACTACAAACTTTTGAATGGATCTTTATGAAATTTGCAGGACTTGTTAGTGATGTTAAAAGATATAAATGATTAATTTTTTGGTGCAGATCGGTTTGTTCGTTTGTATGTTTGACTTGTGTTAGTCATGATGTTTGTTAGCAGCATAACTCAAACAGTTATGAAAGGATCTTAAAAAAACTGCAGAAATTTTCAATACTCTAAATAGGTACAAATGAATCAATTTTGGAGTTGATACAAAAGAAATCATGGTTTCAGAGCCACTTTGAATTTCTTCTTACCGTTGCCTTACTTGGCGGAGGTATGCTCTCTCAGAGTGCTCTAGCTGATACGTGCGAAACTGGCCTGTTGTATCTGGAGTTAAATACTAGTTTATGTATTTTGGAAACCACTCGGTGCATGTGACCTAATTGAGTGTTTAAAAATCTCTGTGTGATTGCTCAGGTATTCGACTCATATTTATATGCATGCGGATATAAAATATCATATGCATATATATAAAGGTTTCTGGGATGATTGCCACCAAGCTTTGGGTAATAATATTTAATTTCTAGTAAGGTCGCATATTGAGTTCTGAAATTGCCCAAAATAGGAAAACCGGCTCGTTAATTTTTAAACGCTGTAAGTTCAGGACATTTTTATTTTCTTGGACCTTCCGGACTCTCCCACTTCGTGGCTGTCTGAACGCAAAGCTTACATCAACACAGTGTAGAAGCCATCCCGAAAGAGTAGAAAGTTTTGCATAGCGACATCCCATATTTTATCAATTATTATGTATCGCGCAGATGAACCACTGCACGTTATGTATGCACACGTGCACAGTAGTAGCTTCCTAACCCAAATGTATGACAGAGAAAAATTAGGCTCATTCGATCCGCCGGTACTTCTACTGAGATTAACTAATCCTCTCACAGCCAGCCGATAACACTTAGACGAATGGAAACTGGACACTGCTCCACTCGGTTGAGTTCCCGACCGTCTAAGGGTAGTCGGGTAGAAAAAAATTTACAGCACAAGCCTGGTGCTGGGAGCCAAGCTGTTGCCCTCGACTGTAGTTTCAAACCGGTAAAGGTAAAGCAGATTAGATTATCTCATTGGAAGCGTGTCACTTAAACCGCCCTTGTTACTAGCCAATGTATTTCTAATTTATAAATTAATATACCTGGTCAATTTTACTAAATAACGTAAAAAAATGCCTAGAATGTCGGTATGAGAATTTTAATAATAATCGAGATGATGAAATTGACGAACACCTAAATATGGTGGGAGTTTCTCAACTCCCTGATCAACTCATGTGTTCAATTGAGTTAGCTCTAACTTGTCTAGAACTTTAAAGGTAAGCGTTCGATTCATCACTTTAGATCGTGTTTTAGGCGTTACGATCCCAAACGAATTCGCTCGAGAGGGTTGAAAACTCACTTCCCTTGGATAAGCTTGATGGGGAGAGCGTATCTGTGCTGGGAAGCTCCGTATCTTTGCTGGGAGGTTTGCACTCTTGCTGGGGAAGTGGGCAAGTAGGCATGCTTGTTGGGAGATACGCTCATTCTTGCTGGGGAGATGCACGTTTTGCTGGGGAGATGCGCGTCTTGCTGGGGAGATGCGCGTCTTGCTGGGGACATGCGCGTCTTGCTGGGGAGATGCGCGTTTTGCTGGGGAGATGCGCGTTTTGCTGGGGAGATACGCATCCTCTCAACTCGAACAAACCAGCGAGGATCAGCAGCATTGGTTCGGTTGGCCACTCTTTTGACGGCAGAAGAATGAACCAATCTCGGATCGATTGTTGACCTGTGACAAAAAATTGGAATTCGTACAACAAGAGGCAGCGGTTCCGTATGGGGCTGCCTCTGGACGAGGGTGGGAATAAACATCACGCTATGAGTTCTTTCTGTAAGTTGGATTGGATTATGTATGTTTTTGAAGTTAAAAGTAGTGAATGCGTTGTCGCACAAAAGTCATTGATGTCGTAGTAACCTGTATCGCTTGTTAAATTAGAAATCATTATACCGTATGCATATATATTTCCGAATTTAAGTTGTACCCATGTATTAAAGTATTATGTGGTGTATTTATTAAGTGATGGTGGAAGTTTGTGGCATCAAGTTTTTGCTGTATTATCATTGCCATTAAAATGTATAGCAGGGTTAGTTAAAGTTAAAGATAACAAATAGAATTGCAGACGTAACATCTATCAGTCGAAGAATGAATGCGCCATTCACACATTTCACGCTAGAAAACGTAGCCACCGTAGTCTCCTGACATGCCACCGATGAATTGTTATTTGCCTCCTCAGAACACCCCTCAAAAAAAAATAAATAAATAAATAAATACATAAATAAATAAATAAAAGAACGGGAGTATTTTTTCAACATTTCGGCTCTCAACTAAAATTCAAATCATCTCGAAATCTTCTACGATCCTGGTTATGGTTATGGTTATAGATACTATAACTGGACTACATGACTCTCAAGTAACGCATAAATAATAGAAACTTTCTACACATGCAACACAGTAATTGCACTCCTGATCACCCAGGGCTGTATATAACCCTGGTGATTAAAAATATACAAGAATATTGAGCCCTTCACTGGGTCATAAAGGAATCCTGTGATCCTTCATAAGCATTTCCTCGCATTCCTTCTTCATTAAAGAAGCTAAATCATATTCCCACTCCAGGTATTCGTTCCCAGATAATTTAAATTCAGGGCTCATCAGCTTTTGTGGAGAATAAGTAAAGCATGAGAAGCTCCCAGGTAATTAACGTGACATACGAACCGTCGTTTCTTTTGGCTTAAGCCTTGCCTGCTTTGCGTGACGTCATTCAAACAAAGGATTTTTATGAACACAGGCAGCATTCCTGGCTAACGTTGCGCTCCGATTAGTTCCTATTCTAATTACGATTGCTCTTTGACAAGGATTATATAACGTTACGTGATATCAGCCTAAGCGCCTTATTGCTTAATTAGCCTGTAAATATTTAGAGACAGATCCATATCTTCTCTTCGTCATGCTGCTAGTTTTTTCGTTCTGTCATTTTTACAATTCCGTCTAGCTACTGCTTCTGGCTTTTCGGACGAATAAAATGTTCGTCTAGCCGAACTTGCAACGGTAGTACATAATCAACTGGCTCTAAATTCTGAGTCTAATCGTACGCTTCTTGGAATATGCACTAAAATGTGAACCGTCACCGCACTACGTATTTCTATACGCCAATCAAGTGACGTCAATAACATGTTAACATTTATTAGAAACTACAATATGAATGTGAAGTACTATAAGAAAACAATATTTTGCATATCGACTGCAGCCGTGCACTGCTCTGGGGCCAGTTGGCTTGCATCTTCACTCTGCAGTGCGAACCAGTGCGTGTTGGTTTTCCACTTGGGGCATGCATCAAATTGACTTTACCAGTTGCTTTAACACAAGTGGCTTTACTTAGTTTATTTAAGTTCAGATATGCTGTTGATCTGTGCATTCTTACCTTTTCCATCAATATATAGAGGCCCATGTAAAGGTAAAGGGAATTTTGACTGCACCCTCCTCTGGAAAACCCACGTGCACTGGTTCGTGCGGCAGATTTATCACAACCGGCCCTAGAGAAATAAGTACAGCCGCAGCCGACAACTGCTAGCTAAGAACTAGGGTGCATTTAGCAGAAGATTCAACGACTCCCTTCCGTTACCCTAGGGTAAGTGCCCCACGGTAGCTATGCACACCAATCTAGTTTGCTGATTCAGCGTGCCGATCTCTCCGTGGACAAAGATCGCTTACCTGGCTTGGGGATCGTTCCTGAGACTTTGAGCACTCTCGGCTGGCTGGGTTCGCTGCTGCCGCGGATATATGCCACGAAAGTAAAATTAAACGGCCAGTAGCTGCAAACCTTTCGCGTTTTACTTCTGTGGCCGTAAGGGGAAGCGAGTGCCCACCAAGAGGTAACTACTTTAATAAATATGCATGGATGCAAAGTCATAATTCCAGCAGCGATACCGAACAGAATCTTGCGTCCGGACAGCTCAGGTATTTGTGGTCAGTCGGGTTCTTATCGGATCAACAAAAAAGCGTGGCGTTCAATAGCGATATAATGCGAACATCAAAGTAAAGAAAATTCCTGCGCTGAGCAAAATTTTGGTGCACTTAGATGCGTCAAAATTACATACATTTTTGTCCCAAAACCGAAACACGCAAATGCATAATAAAAAGAAAGTACATCATGATGATGCATGTAGGTTCTTATGATGCATTTAGCACGAATTGATGCACTTATGTGTTTCGATTTTGTGAAAAAGTCGATGATGCTTCAAGATGCATCAAAAACAAGTAAAATTTATGCACCTGAAGAGAGGAAACTTTGAAAAACAATAGCGATCTGCGGCGTGTTAGTATATGTAACCGTATCTCGCTTGGCACGTGTAACAAAACTACAAAGCTTTTGTTCACTTTGTTTTTTGCGGAAATGTGTTTTTCTGACTAAAATATGTTTTTCTGTCTGCTGCGACGACACTCTAAGGCCGCCGCCACACAGACGAGACAAGCGACGTGCAACGCGACAAATTTGTTGCACGACAAAATGTAACGGAAGGTACAGCAGTCTGCTGTCCACACCGCCGCAACTGCGATGCCTCGCGACGCCCGTGCATTGCTGCAACACCACTCCCGTAAACATCGCATTGCATCGCTTGTTGCTCCGGTCTGTCCCCGGCCTAAACTGCGCCATGAAACACCTACGTGCATCCTGATGCTTCTCTGTGAAACACCTACGTGCATCGAAATTTTTCTCAGTGTGTCACAGACAGCGTAATAGATAACGAAGACAGCTAAGCGACAAGTGTAGTACATACACGCATTAGTAGACAATACCGAAGAATTGTTATTGCATTGCATCACTGTGATTTGTGAAAATTTACAGCATACTCGTACCAGCTGCAAAACTTTATGCCACGCTTCGTTATCTGGAGAAGCTGAATCACATCTGTTCCTCTACCAGTATCTAAAGGCCTCGTATGTTAGGGTTTTCAGTCTTTTCTAAGATGGGCCGAGCAACAGATATAAAGAGTAGAAGCCCGGCGGTGTTCCCATTACATTGATCTTTTCGTTTGCCTGAATAAGACGAAAGTCGGCTAGAAGGAAGTTGAGACGTTGTCTAACTTCTTCCTGTCACCTACAAGCTCTCTTTCTCTTCCCTGCTGTAATCCTATCTAGCTCAACAATCGTGTGCACTTCAGTCGGAGCGTGAAGACGAGCAACTTGGAACCATTCGCATGCAACCATTCGGATAATTCCCAAGCAAACAAGAAGCCGAAGGCTGCGTCTCGGGAGTTTCCGCAAGTCTTTATCGTACCGCCGGGAGATGGTCTTTATTCCTGCAGACTGGGAGCTGTCTTTTCTGTTTAGTAAGGAGACAAACCGACAGCATTGTCTGTATTGTTCGTCCTGTCGGCTGGCGATACGCGCCAGTTTGGAAGTGGCTGGCCTCGCTGCACTGGTGGAGGACCAGTTGAGGGTGTGCTTGGACACACTGTACGTGCAGCGGCTAAGAATGAATTACATATCAAATACAGAAGACTCTGCTCAGAAGAGGGAAGTATTAAAAATGCTGGCTAAATACTCGGTCATCAATATAGTCTTCAACATATTATGTTTCATATACATCAGTCTAATCTATTCAATAGTTATCATGGTTGAACATCAGTCAAAGGTTTTTGATTCGCTCATCTCAAGCGTGATCGGTTTGCGAATAATGCTTGAAACTCTATCCAGAGTATCGTATGACATTACGGCACCTTCGGTTGGGCGTTCAAATTCAGACGTCCAGGTTCGTCTTGTTCGAAACTTCATGCAGGTGCGCTGGCTTCGACTTGCTGAATTGGGTTTCAGGCATTGCCCCCCCTACCGGAAACTCAATCTTGTTCCTTAAGATAGAGTTTTGAGCAGGCTTAACATAATCCTGTCGCTTCTAATACTTGCAACACCTTTCAAAGTGAAGTACCTGGAGATTATATCTGAAGTTTTGGACAAAGTCTAATCGAATGCTTAATTTTGCCGCCCAATTGAACGTGCCGTAACTCAATCTCAGCGTGTAAACTGAAAACGCTCCTGACTATTTTACTATGCGTGATTTATCTACTGAGGTATGAGATGTTTAAAGCACGGAGTCATTAATTGGTCTATTGTACGAGTACCGATCGAGGGGCCGCACGCTTGTTGTTTGCAAAGCGGAAAAGTATACTTCTTTTGCGTCGGACAAAGAGTGCATTCTCACAAATTTTATCGCAAACTAACTCGATTCGCCAGCTCCGTTTTCAAAATGCATTTTCTCGTTTGTTAATGTAAATAATTTGCGGTCGTGTTTCTGAGTTTTGTGGCTTCTAAGACTGCTGACTCAACAAGTTCTGCCAAAGCCAGAAAGTTAAAGTGGCTAAGGGAAGGGTTCAGACGATAGAAAGGGTGGCGTCCTCCTCTTCATAGCAGCAAAACATCTGCTCGGACCTCCTCCCCTCGCCCATAGATAATCAGCATCGCTTTCCGCACTCGTCACACACCGTCACGGCGATCACATATTTTGAGCGTCAGCGCGATCACCGCGACGAGGGTCCCTTTGTCACCAGCCTCTTCTTTAACCGCCGCGTTTATCGCATTTTTTAGGAGCCACTATCATCCCTTTGTTTATGCCCACAGCACTGCACCCCGTCCCGGCCGCTGTCTATGGCAAAATTGCACCCTTTGGCGCCCACAGTTTGATCGGCACATGTGTGCGCTTTGTATGCTTGTTACACGCTTGTTGAGGTAACGACACACTTTCGTCTCGCTGGTTTTTTGCATTAACCCTACACGTATGGCTAGGAGACAATTTTTCTTGAGGCGAATAGCAGTGGTCGGCTTGATTCTCTCCGATTTTTCTATTACGCTGTCAGTAGAGGGAGGGCTGGGCAGTTTCGGCCATTTGCGGCCTAAACGCAAGGGTTAAGTGAATCTGACTGCTCACTGCAACTGAGATATACAAGTGTACTAGTATTTACTGTAGAAAAATACCCGCTAGGCTCTCAAGGAGTGTACGGCGGCAGGAGATCACAGATTATCAGAGCTATGGCGTCTCGGGCGGTAGACTCACATGCCAACTGTGACAAAGCTGACGCTGCAGTCTCAGTGTCACAAGGATCAACTTGCCGGCTTGGGCTGCGAACTCTCAATTTTCAGTGTGAAGGCGAGACACTATAGCCCCTAAAATAATAATAATAATGATAAAACAAATCCAAAGATCTACGGCCTCCGTCCTTTTTTCTCGTATAGCTTGAGTCCGAACCGCACTTATAGGGCAGCGGTTCCCAGCCTTTTCTATGCGTGGCACCTCTAGAAAACTTTTACGGTGTTCTCGCACCACCTAAAGATACAAAATTAAGTGATGACAGTGAATTAAATTTACGCAAAAGTGGATAAAAAGTTTTATCCAAGATTTCGCGCCCAGTGGAAGATCATCTCGTACCTCCAGGGAACCCCTGTCCTATATATTGCTTATAACGGCTGCCAATTGCACAATTATGGCTCGATTGCTTTCGTTCTTCCGTCATTTTCTTCCGTTTTGCATAATCTCGGTGGATGCATAGGTTTTATTTGTGTATCTCATCTCAAATTTCCTTTAGAAACGTTTTCCGCACTGCTGCTCAATGCGCCATCTTCCCTCTATTAGCGGTTCCCAACCTTATCTCAGCCAGGCACACCTAGAAAACTTTTAATATGTTCTCGTACCCCATGAAAATATAATAACTCATCTGATGACAGATAAAAAATGAAGTTTACACTAAATTTGAGAATGAATTTATGTAGCTAACTTTATTTTATTGAAGTTTCGCACCCCCTTGAAAGGTTATTTCGCACACTTATGGGGTGCGAACAGCCCCGTTTGGGAACCCTGCTATAGAGCAATATAACCTTAGTTTCGTCGTATATTATAATCACAATTGATGATATAATATATGTATTACATCAATCATGTGACTTGGTTTTTCTGCAGCCGTTTTACAGCAAGGTTGCGTATTTAAAAAAAAAAAGCTGAACCGTATCTCAACTGTCTATCCATGGTTAGAAATAAAACCGAAGCTGGAAGCCATTAAAAAAAGCCATAACTATACGACCAGCGTAACTTTTTTTTTAACTTCAGTCGTGCATGAAGCATCGGTTATGAGGGATGTCTGGAACGTCTTTAACATTAAAATAAATAAAAGTGATAAGGGATTTTTCTGTAATTTATTTCTCAACATTTTTAAGATCTCAAAATTTGGCAGGAATACCCACAAAAGGCTGTACTTAAAAATAAATAAATCATACGTTTGACCATGCATCAACGCTTTTATACAATGTTTAAATCGGTAATAACTACACTGCATTGCTGGAGTTCGAAGTGTACGACAATAAATGTATTTCAGAGCAACTTTTCTCTACAGATACTTGAAAAAAGACATTGTCACCTATAACTAGAACATAAATTTGCGTAAAGCGATGGTGAGTAGAAAAACACTTACTTGCTTCACCATCATGTGAACACGCAGGCTCCAGAGCAATTTATTTCCTCAAGTCTCATACGTACAATCCAATCGGAAACTTATCGGCATTTATCCCATGTTATGGGATACCCTTGGCTAGTTATTAACAGGCAGCCGATAAATGCCTATAGGCAGCCGATAAATTCCTATAAATTTCTGACTGGGAAGCTGTATATCGTCTACCCCTGCACTCGCGGTAGGTCTCATGTTCAGATTAATCATTGCATTGAAGAGCAAAAATTTCGGCGGAGCTGCTCAATTTTTGGATACTAACACAAAGTGTAACGGACGGGGCAGCGGCAGTTTAATGGCATCAATTAGAAAGACGAGAGCAGACCACGCATTGTGTTCTGAGGGTCTACCCTGTGTATAGGTGCCGTCCAGAGCTACAGCCGCACTGGAGGTCCTATTTGTAGACCCACACAATACAGAGCAGCACTCGGTCTCTCCAGAGCTCAATAGCAAGTTTATTTGCTCACCTCAACTGTTTCCCATCGCTAAGTTCAGCTATAGTTAATGCCATTGTTTAGGCAGGATAAAAACTCCTTTTAAATGTGTCACTGCTTTGCTGCGGTACAAAGCCATCGTTATCAACCCAGTCTTGTACAGTGCATTCAAATTCACAATGGGAAGAGGAAATCCAATGTGAGAACCTATTGGGCTTCAGTGCGTTGAAACAGGCCAATGCAAAGTTTTAAGATGCGCATATTGAACGAGACATGAAAAACAAGCATGGGTGAGTATAGTAAACGGTGGCAAATTCAATGGCTTATTATTATTATTATTACTTTTTTTTTGAGGTAAACAAGACCGAGCCATCGATGGAAATAATAATGTAATTACTGATAAGATGAATCGCAACAAAAATTAAATAATATAAATATCATAATACTGCCGCGAGATAAACGATATCTTCGATATTCTTTTGCTACATAGCATAAGAGAAACTGTGCTATGTGTAGTAAAAAAATATTATGTGTACATTGTACAACCTGCTGTAGCGAAGCGACAGTGGAGCTGTGCAGGGGATAGTTCACCACTCTGCTTGTGTGTCCATACCCCGCGACCAGTCTGTTCAGGCCTCAGAGCTTCGCAGACCATTTTTGCAATTGCACTACGCTACTACCTAGTGCGAGGACTAACTAGTGCCAGGGCTCTACAGCATTATTGTGAGTCCTGCATGGTGTTGCTTGGTGTACCCGAAACATTGTCCCCCCCCCTCTTGACTAATCACTTTTAGTGCCTACACTCTGCTCAATTATTCAAAAAAATTTTCGACACTCGAAAGTAATTTGTTGGGAGCTTCTATCGTGAGCGTTCGATTCACCACGTTGGATCAAATTTCAGGCGCTACCGTACATGGATTTCGTCCGACAGTGCAGAAGATTCAATGCAGCCTGAAGCTCAGCCCAAACTTGTAAATAAGTGCTTAGCGCTGAACACAGGACAAGTGGAATCTGATAGGATTAGGTTATTTAGCTCAAAGTGAGAGAATCAAAGACACCTATATAGAGTGTTGCTCCAAATAAAAAATTTTAGGCGAGTATCGGAAACTCTATTGGCTGCCGGCCCTTACATACCTGAAGACAAATATCTATGAGTTTCCAATAGAGATCACGGTGCGCTTTTGCCAAATACTGTAGTGTTCTGTGCGTTATGCGCTAAACTTCATGTGTGTTCCGTAAAAGTACCGGCAAGACTGTACGCTAACTTTAGCAGCTTAATTGTCTTTAACTTTACTTAGTAATTTTTGTCCTTCCAGGTACAGTGGTAATGTCTTTTTTTCTCGAGAATACAAGTCCAGCAGAATATATATTTCCCTTACATTTATAGTAAATGTTTCCTGTACTGATAACGTGTAACAAATCGTACAGTTGTGCTGTAGTACCCACTAAATAATACTACACCATGCAACTAGTCACTTAAAACTGCGTAGGCAATTACCACAGTGTAAAATTTAGCTTTCAGCCGTGTCTAGCGTAATTGGGTTGCTTCCAACACAATATAAACTAGAGCACTCTGAGAGCCCATACCTCCTCCAAGTGAGGCAATAGTAGCAAAAAATTCAAGTTGACTCTGAAACCATAATTTCCTTTATATAAACTCCAAAATCTAATCATTTTTGCCTTTTGATAGTAATAATAGCTTGTGCAATTTTCTTGAAGATCCGTTCATAACATTTTGAGTTATACTGTTAACAAACGTAATGACAAACATGAGTCAAACATACAAACGAACAAACCGATCTGCACCAAAATTTCATCATTTATGTCCTTCAACATTACTGACAACTCCTATAAGTTTCATAAAGATCCATTCATTATTTTTTGAGTTATTGTACTAACAAGCATAAAATTAAAAACAGTGACAAACAAACGAACGAAATGACGGATCATTACCAAAATTTGGTCATTTACTCTTTGTTATATACCAAACAACTCATGTTAATTTCATCAAAATCCATTCATAACTTTTTGAGTTATGACATTGAGAAAAATGAGGCAGGCAAACAAACAAAGAAACAAACAAACAAACGGATGGACATATCTTCACCAAAAGTTAATCATATGTTCCTCCTAACATACCTAACAATCCCTGTAAATTTCATCTAAATCGGTTCATAACTTTTTGAGTTATCTTGGTACAGACAGACTAACATACAGACAGTCAGACAAACATGACGAAAACATAACCTTCTTGGCGGAGGTAACTAGCGACACCAACGCTCCACTCTGAATTCTTGGACAAGTCACTAACTCGACTTATTGAGCTCGGCATATCTCGGTTTCGTTAGACCAATCGATAACACCTCAAAACGTCTGAACTCATCTATAGTGGCAGTAGGGCAGGAATTATTGTTACTTGGCTAAATCGATGTTGAAGAAAATTAGAGTAGATCTTTCAGTAACTTTTGAAGCCTGTTAACAGAACTACTTTCTTGTTGCATTAGATCTTATAAGATATCCTCATAAACTGTGGCAGCAGTCCATTTGATGGAAATCCACGGGAATTTCTGATATGGCAATCGTTCACAATGTCCAACGACACAATTAAAAAAAAAACTAAAAAAAAAACTTTATAGAATCGTCTCCAGACGGTATCAGAACATATTCCTGCCTGCAATCCAGTCGGAAGGGAAGAAAAAAGAAACTTTTCAGCAGTTGATCCTTCCAGCAGCATATCCAGAAATTCTACTGCTGTCGTCTACTGTATAAAGCAAGAATAAAAAAGAGAGAGGCAATTTTGAAATTAGTTATTCTGGTGGAATGTCCGGATATCCAGCTGCGCTAATGATTCCAGCCGATATCCGGCCGTGCTCCAGCATGTATTCCACGAAAACTTTTTGGAGCACACGAGAAGTGCACGAGAATTTTCTTCAGCAATTGATCATTCCAGGAGGAAGTCCGGAAATGCATTTGCTGTAAAGCGTACTGTAGAATTACATAAAATATTTTGATGCAAATCACTGAGACAAAATAATCGGAAACGCTGCAGTCGTAATCTAACTGGCAGACACGTAAATATTTCAACATTAATCAATCTAGTATAGCAAGCACGGAAATACTGTTGCAGTAATCATTCTAGCAAGGTATCCGGAAACGTTCCCGGAGTAATCCATCTGACCGGCAGAAATTCAAGAGAAGTTCTGCAGGGCCGTCGCCTTCAAACTCGCCAGCACAAAATATCGCCTGTTGTGCTGATGTTTGTTCTCTGCGTTGTCTGGGAGCAGCAAAGGAGGCCGCGGGATAGTGCAGCAGTCCCTAGCAACCTCACAGGATACTTCTGTTATTGTCGCTAATTGCCTTACTTTTGCAGCGCTATCCATTTGTTGATGATAGGCCTCTGCTGCTCTGCTTTGTTGACTTTGATCCAAAAAATGGATCATCAGAAGCGTTAAGCCACCTGCTCCTTGCGGCTCTGCGGAATGGGTCACACTTCGGTGTAGGCTCGATTGATAATTTGACAGAGAACCAAATAGCTACTGACACTTGTTNTTTGTTGACTTTGATCCAAAAAATGGATCATCAGAAGCGTTAAGCCACCTGCTCCTTGCGGCTCTGCGGAATGGGTCACACTTCGGTGTAGGCTCGATTGATAATTTGACAGAGAACCAAATAGCTACTGACACTTGTTGTGGACCCGTAGTAGTATTTATTCTCTGAGCGCAATATTTCTACATATTCTTGTAGTGCGTGCCGTATGTTAGGCGACACTTGAGAATTGAGTTACGCAACATCGTATATATGTAATGTTCAAACTGACTCGCTCTACACCTGATGTGAAGATTTCAT
>LQNS02000141.1:34119925-34141032 GCA_001587735.2 Parhyale hawaiensis | reverse complement strand
AATACCAGCGTTGTACCTTTTCCCGAACGTAATACTACCCAATGCATTATCTATAATTTAATTATTTGAACATCATATATCGTTGAGCTTCTGCTTGTGCTCAGAAATTTTATGGATTTCATGTTCTTCTGAGTGCAAACGGAGACCGTTTTATCCGTTGTAGAAAGAACAGCCTTGGTTTGTTTCTGGCATATCGGCGCAACGATACGTACGTTCATCACTCATGTTGTTCTCTCTCTCTTTCACATATACATGCAATTCCGTTCAGTTGGCTCGTATAGATCTTTTAAACATCAGATGACTGATACAGAAAACACACACACACACACACACAGTGTAGGCACACGGTGGCCGCACAAGTGGAGGCGCAGTGAAATTTCCTGTGTGTTTACAATAGACTTGAGATTGTGTGCCACTTGTCCATCAAACTTTGATGCGCTGCAGCCAGCGAAGCGATGCTCAAAGATCAAATATTCACAGGCGACTCTTGAAACCATTCAAAGTTGCGTGAGAGTCGAAACCTCGGAGAAGTTCAGAGCTTGTCTCAGTGTTATTCGTCATCATTGAGGATGTGTTCCTGAGAAGAATGAGCGGCAGTTGTGACAGCGAGATCTGTGGACAGGAACTCGAGAGGTTGCAAGTTTGATACGTTTGTTACTCCTAGATACTTCTGAATATCTTCTAAATATTAAAATAGAGAAAAAATTCTGCGATATTTTCGACACTTTAATAGTGTCTGGCGAAATCTGAAAATTTTCTCTGGTGTTGCTCAATGTAATTTTTGGAGTCCAAGTTTCTGAATAGCCATAACAGAAAATGTTCAATTTAGGTTGCTGAACAAATGAGAAAGGACGAGTACTATTCCAGCACGTATACTTTTGGCTTTTTTTTTATAAATTACTCGAATTTAGATCTAAAAAATGAACTATCGTAAATGTATATTTAAAAAGATGTGATGTACTCGGCGATTTAGTGGAATCTTATTTTAAATCGTCTTGACGGATAGTTATACAATGCAAGAGTTACAAACTTCATTTTCGATTTGATAAATGACGTATTACTTCTGCGCTGCGGGTGGAAGCCGACTGACATCAAAATCAATTGTTGATTCTAAAAAGAAGCGATTGCGTAATATCTTCATCTAAGAAACTTTAAAAAATTATTCGCTAGGCGAAGGAAGAACACTCTACCATGAATGCTATCACTCGAAATTATTCGCTAGGCGAAGGAAGAACACTCTACCATAAATGCTATCACTCGAAATTATTCGCTAGGCGAAGGAAGAACACTCTACCATAAATGCTATCACTCAAAATTATTCGCTAGGCGAAGGAAGAACACTACCATGAATGCTATCACTCGAAATTATTCGCTAGGCGAAGGAAGAACACTCTACCATAAATGCTATCACTCGAAATTATTCGCTAGGCGAAGGAAGAACACTCTACCATGAATGCTATCACTCGAAATTATTCGCTAGGCGAAGGAAGAACACTCTACCATGAATGCTATCACTCGAAATTATTCGCTAGGTGAAGGAAGAACACTCTACCATGAATGCTATCACTCGGACGTACTTCACACGTGTGCAATAACTAAAAATAAATTTCAAATGTTGGGCGCAGCGACTCTCGTCTTGCCATCCAGCAGATGAATTTTCTTCTGTCTAATGCTTCAGATCGGGACGAAGACGCGGAAATACCAACCAATCAACCAAAGAAACTGCGCATTTTGATATAGTGGGACACTGGGATGATTTCTTATCAGCTTAAGGCATGTACTGTTTACTGACAAGTAATATGAGGATTGATTTTCTATCGCTACTTTAACTTCACGAAAAAATAAAATTTTGGAAACGGTTTCGACCGCCTACAAAGATTACCTTATTATATCCGAGTTCATACAACTGATCTAAGTTCAGCGGAAGGAATGAAAAAAAATCTATTCCTGATAGCAGAACCATTAGGAGGGTGAAAGACATGGCGGTTTCGTTGATGTCATTATTTTTTGCCGTCATTTAATGACGGCTCGAGTCACGAGTGCTCTTGTAAGAACAAAGTTTCCTTGTGCAAATAATATATGCAGCCTATACTTGCAGTATTTTTATAACCGATTTCTCATTCAATGAACTTCGCACGGGCACTTTGACGACATTTACATTCTGTTTTCTTTTTATTTTTTTTACGCACAACAAGAAGTAATTGTGTCTCATTTGTTTGCGTTACAGGTGAGATTGCTCTTTGTTACAAGAGGCATCGGCCTTCAAATACGATCTGGATCATCTAAAAGGATTCCAGGTCCTTGAGAAAAAGATGCCGCACTCAGGATCCAGCAAGCAACCAGCTCCCGTATCGTCTCCAGACTCTCAGGGTTCTACTGCACCAAAAGCAACGCACTCGTCCCATGCTGCAGGCAACACTTTCTCCACAACCTACGACCCTGCACATCCTCAAGGGCTCGCATCGATTGATGATGTTGATGCCAATGGACCGCAGCCACCACGTATGTCAGCAGGTGACAGAAAGTCTGGAATTCTGTCTCATGTCAGCGAACACAGGCCATCCATTCCTCCAGCATGTAACTCACATCCTCCTAATACCCCAGATCATCACAGTGCGCTGACATACACTCCACCGAACATGTTTAGTAACCGAAGCGCAGAGACGCCTGCTGTCTCACTTGACGTAATCAACGGTTCTTCGCCGGACAGACAAACCTCGGACGAAGTCGAAGATGTACAGGTCAGCGGCATGGACCTTCGAAGGGAAAGAAATTATTCCTCTCGCCTGTCACCGCCGGCTTCTATAAAAATCGCTTCAGTTTCTATTTATGCCAATGAAAATATAAAACGCTTCTCCAGTCCGCATAAAGTGGACTGCGAAACTAAAGGTTGCGCGGAACGGTGTACACCGCAGAGAATTTCCCCTGTAAACCTGTCAAGCGACTATACCATTGGGTCCACGTCTCCTGCTTTGGATGATAAGGCTGCCATCCAGTGCTCGGAACTGGAATGTTCACCACAGGACCGCACATCTCCGGACGCTCTCAATGTACGTCTGAGTTCCGCATCCAAGCGCAGCACCTCAACTCTTGCATTCTCCATCGACCGCATCATGGAACCCACTCCGAAGCGCCAGAAACTTAGTGAGGTGAGCCTTTCTGCCATTTCTCTGTTGAATAGTTTTCTGGTTGCTCTAGATTAGAAAAGTAAAGGTAAAATCAACTTTGACTGCATTCTCCACTGGGAAATCCACATGCATTGATTTGTGCTGAAGATATATAGGCCAACTAGTCCCAGAGGAGTCAGTACAGCTGCAGCCGATTACGAATCCTTAAGAACTCTGGCGAAATAGTGGAAGGTTCAACGATCAGCGCTCCCCCTACCCTTCCATTTTTGGTCAAGGTAAGTGCCCCGGAGTAGCTGTGCACGGCAAGCAAGTTTGCTGGTTCAACGCACCGGGCGCCACAGAGGCGGCTCACCTGCTCGGGGCTAGTTCCCGGCACCTTCAGCACGCCAGTCTAGCACGCAAGACCTGCTGCTACCGTGGGTAACAGTAACGTTATATCACGATTAGCTCGCAACTTTATCCAGGTGTTAGGATAAGCCTGGTCTTTCCGCGAAGTAAAATATTATTCCTATTACCGTATGTTCTTTGACATTATTCTTCGATCCAAAAGTCTAGTAAACTTACTGCAACTCGAAAAGATCGGAAAGGCTGTGATTGTTTGGAAAGGTCTGGAACGATGTTGAAGGTAGATTATTATCTCCGCCAAGGAGGTTATATTTGTGTTGGGGTTGTCTGTCTCTTTGTCTGTTATTCGATTTGTTTATGTGTCACCAAGTTAACTTAAAAAACTATGGACGGATCCTTACGAAATTTACAGGCATTATTAGGCATGGTAGGAGTAACAGACGATAAACTTTTGTGAAGATCCGTTGTTTGTCTGACTACTTTTTCTTTACACCATAACTCAAAAAATTTACAGACCGATTTTTATGAAATTTACATGAGTTGTAAGGTATATCACGAAAAATAAATGACCAAATTTCTGTGATGATCTATTCGTTCGTTCGTTTTTTTTTGTCTCCGTGTTTGATTTTATGTTTGTTGGTAAGATAATTCAAAAACGCCATAAACGATCTTTATGCAATTTACAGGCATTGTTGGAAACGTTGAAAGACATAAGTGATCAAATTTTTGTGATAATCGGTCTGTCTGTTTGTGTATTTGACTAATGTTTGTCAGAATATTTGTTAGCACCATAACTGAAAAAAATAGGAATGGATTTTCATGAAAATTACAGATGCAGTTACTACTTTTAAAAGGCACAAATGATTAGATTTTGGTGCTGATATAAAACAAACAATAGTTTCAGAACCAATTTAAAATTTTTCGTTAACGTTGTCTTGCATGGCGGAGGTATGTGCTCTCAGAGTGCTCTAGTTTCATTTTGTGCTCACAGTCTTTGACTTTTAGTAGGCCTATACGATAACCTATTGCTGTGTTAAGAAATACATTGCGCGTATTCAAATACAATGGAAATATCTATCTGCACTGGCGCTGTCTTGACAACCATTAGCGCTATATCAGTAAATTGATGGTATGTATATACATGCACCTTACCTATATTTCCTTCAAGTCTCAGGAGCGCCTACAAGTTGCCACGACAAGTCTCCTGCTCGCCCACCACCAGCAGCTGCCCGCCCACCACAGCCCGTCTCTGCACGTACTCTCCCAGTACCCTTTGCTGTACCAATACTGTCATGTAAGTGCCAGACTTCTTTAGAAGGTTTCATTACCCTCAAGTACTGTCATACGACGAATTCATTTAAATCAAGCGATATGTCAACTCTTTCAAAGTTTTGTATGAGATAATCCGCAATGAGTGTGTCTCTCTTAAAATAACTTAAAACTCACGAACCATGCATTATATATTTTTATTCGTAGTAATTATGAAATTACTACGGGAAGCTGAAAATAACTGCATTACAAGTTCGT
Organism: Parhyale hawaiensis; assembly: GCA_001587735.2. Classification (NCBI taxonomy): domain Eukaryota; kingdom Metazoa; phylum Arthropoda; class Malacostraca; order Amphipoda; family Hyalidae; genus Parhyale; species Parhyale hawaiensis. The sequence continues at coordinate 34,136,032 of LQNS02000141.1, read as the reverse complement.
TTACGGATTGAACGTAACGGAATTATTAACGAACTATGTCGATTGATACGCTTCTGTGATTTGAAGTTTTATTATCTGTATTACGTTTTTAATTTCATGCGATTGGTATCCACGCGTATAACCTATCTGCTCACCCCTCCCATTACAGTATTAGGCTTGTAATACCTTAGGTGCTGTGCGATGTAAATGATGAGCAGTGTATCCAAACGAGATAAAAGGAAGTTTATTGTTACTATGTTTTTTTATGCGCACAACAGAGAAGCGGCCTCGGCCCTCCACCATCGGACGCCTCACTACCGAATCGCGCAGAATCCTGCCCCGTGCCTCCTGCGCTCACCCCGCATGTGCTCTCTGCCTTCACTCGCCTACGGCACCCCGAGGATGCTCCCAGAGGACGGATGAACCCCTCTGTATGTTCGAAACTGAGTGAACAACGTCAACAACTCAGCAAGGAACTCATGAAACGAAATAATGAAGCTCGTAGTCGTGACAACGAGCCGAGGCCGTTGCAGAACATGTCTGCAGCTGTTCACCATAACAGCAGCACCACCAACAGCCATCTGTTGACACACTTTGGGTCAAGCAAGACCCAAGAAGAGGTCCAGCTGTCTGGACAGTTCCCCAGTTCTGGTCAATCGCAGGTTTCCCCCGGGGGCAGGGGTCAGTGCGGGGACAGCTCCCGGATGCAAAGTTCAGGGACGTCGAGGTCCACCGGCCCGTTCCAGCCTCACGGGTACCCTGGCTTGTGTTCGACCTCTTTGGCTTCTTCGCCTCGTCTTCCTCCCCACGGGGATAGGCATGCTGTTGACTTCTGGAATCATAAGTTGGAATTTTTATCTCAGAATGGGGTGAGTTGCCGAAACAGTGCTTGCAGTGCATGCTTTATGATATACGAATTTACCTCTATTGAGGGCTGAAAAATCTGTCTTAGTATTACTGAAGTACCTACAAAGAGACTCTTTGAAAGAGAGCCAAACAATCACTTGCGAAACAACGGTCAAAAACTCAAGCATATAGCTCGAAGAACAACCTTAAGTCAGCAGTTCTTTCCGTTTTTCATAGTCAGCATCTGGAATAAACTCCCTTCAAACATTGTTGGTGCGGAGTCAGTCAACGCGTTTAAAAATCGTTTCGACGTACATTGGGGGATACATCCTCCACAGCTACGAATACGTCCTCCACCAGGAGTAACTAACTTTTAAGCTCCTCAGCTCAACGGATATGAATTGCACTTGCGTCCATTTATGATCAACTCGTGGCTGACATCTTTTTTTTTTCTTTTTCTTCTTCTCTACTCTGTCATTTATATCCTGCTAACATATTGGCCATAGCTCATAGTGGGTTGGGGCGTAAGTCCCGGTGTCTCTGTGGGAATGGGCCTGTTAGTCCGTCTACTGCCGCCTATCTAATCTAATCTATTTATAGCAGCGGGAACCGTGAAAATTCCACGGTTAATTATTGTTTTCACTTACCTTACTTTAACCTGAGGTAGCCTTCTAATTTTGCCCACCCCGTCTGAACTATCGTCCACCGCTAAACCCAGTCTATCGTTACGCAGTCCGTCTGTCTCATACACCATCTAACCTTTTCCAGTACTTAACTTCTCCTGTAAATTACGCATTTGTTCTGTCAGCAAAAAAATCACACTTGTGTCTTGATAAAGGCATAGAAATACAACGGTACTTCTCGCACTGTTCTCCTGTGTATTTGCACACCTTTTTCCACAGTTTTCAAGTAATTCAGTTTTTCATAATCTTACATGTTTCAATGTTTTTGCAACCGTATCCGATTTTCCGCACTATTTTACGGGATCCTTTGATATTGATCAGTAGCCCATCTTTTTCTGTTTTGTCCGATGTGAAGCCTATAGAACAACAGACTGGCCAAGTTCATCAGTCGCAGCAGCGTAACCCTATGGTCTCGAGATGTCATTATATTTCCTTAAATATCGCACAGTCGCTTAAAAGAGTATTTAGATACGCCAGATACGTGTCTAGAATACTCATCTGGGCCTATTAAGAACGTCGTGCGTCACCAGCAAAGTGAAAGTAATATGGCGTGAAAAAATTAAAAGCGGTTGATATGATAGGGGTGAGATGAACTTCATGAATTTGCTTCGAAACTGACTGAAATATTTTCAAGAAGCAAAGAGAAGACTGCTATAGTTGAATTTCCTTCAAACGAAAATTAGAACATCTTGCAAATTGAATTTCCCTCTATCTCATACTGAAAAGCGTAACGTGCAGACTAATGGACTTACGTACGGATGGAGCCTCATGAATAGTTATGATATAGATGTGAAGGCAATTTCAAATGACAGGTGCTGTTTGTTCTGAGATTAATACTCCATCAATGTGAGATGCAATGACTGATTTTTTCTTTTTACTAGAGGAACGGTATGTATTGTCAAGAACAAGATATTAAGGGTCATTGAGTATTTTTTTTCTAGCATTCACTTTCTTAGCTATTTTGTATGACGGTAATTTCAATAGCTGTGGAAGAAGATTTTGATGTACAAAGAAAATTATGATTTCAGAGTCAATTTGAATTTTTTGCTACCGTTGCCTCGCTTGGCGGATTTATGTGCTCTCAGAGTGCTCTAGTTACTGTAATATTTTTTTCCTTCCAGAAGCAACACTTGAGGGCCCAAAGGACTACGCGTCCTCCAGACGGTGGGGCGAGACGAACACCCCCGCCCCTGAGTCTCTCCAACGCAGCCCCTCAGCAGCGCGGCCATCAGGACGGGCAGGGTAAGCGTTCGTGCTGCGTACGCAGTGACACCGATGACGTCATAGCCTCGGGAATAAGTATTACACTGCGTGACGTCCCGTACAATCTTGCTTCTGCTTTGAAGCTAAGGGCGGAGTGTAAGTGGGTGGGATGTCATACAATAATTTTTTACGTTAAATCATAGGCGGCCACGTACGTAGTCTGTATACTTAAGCGAAATCTTACAATATTGGCAGTAATGACCAGTGATTCATTCGCTCGATTTAAATTGCTTCGGTATATTTGCTAAGCACAGTCTATGATTTTTTTTTGTTATAGCCTGGATTTAAAGATATGTTTTTATTCCTACACACAGACGCGGCAGACAACGGACCTTCGGAACCAGAAGAGCCCAAACAGCCGAGCGAAGACGCAGAATCTCAAGACTCGCTGAGTCGCGCAGTGCCCCACAAAACATTCACCTGTCTGGAATGTGGCAAAGTTTTTAACGCTCATTATAATCTTACGCGGCACATGCCCGTGCATACTGGAGCTCGACCCTTCATATGCAAGGTAATGACTTACCTGCGGCCGTAGGTTAGGTCACGGTGTCTTGATTACACCCTCGAACTGTAAAATAATATTACTGTACAAACTCTATTTCGAATTAGGTGTGCTTGTTAGGTTTGAGGTTCAGCACGTTCCATACACTCCACGTATATACTGCATTAGCAGTATTTACTGTTATTGGAACTCGGTTAACATTTGACTGTAACAACACACAGTATATGACAATATAAAGATTTTAGCCATGAAACAGCCAAAAATGAGTACATTTTCTTCGCGTATGAAGCATTAATAAATGTTCCGCTACTAGCGTACAACATGCCTTATCGCTGAACCTATACACAGCTTAGGTGCACCTGTTCCTGGTGTTTGCTAGAATACGGGGTGCGATCGCTTTATAAACTACTTGAATCTATTCAGGGATAGAGCAATTCAATTGTAATTTGAACAATAAGAGTCTTATAATTAGTTTATATGATTCTCCATACGTATCTTGTTGAGGCTGTGCACTAACTCTGTCCGACGATTTCCACAGGTTTGTGGAAAAGGCTTCCGACAGGCGTCCACTCTATGTCGTCACAAGATTATCCACACAGCAGAGAAGCCACACAAATGCCACACGTGTGGTAAAGCCTTCAACAGGTGAGTAGGGGGTCGAGAATCAAGTGTCATTTGTTTTACAATTATTATTTTACAATTATTAATTTACAATTATTAATTTACAATTATTATTTTACAATTATTATTTTACAATTATTATTTTACAATTATTATTTTACAATTATTATTTTACAATTATTATTTTACAATTATTATTTTACAATTATTATTTTACAATTATCATTTTACAATTATTATTCTACAATTATTATTTTACAATTACTATTTTACAATTACTATTTTGCAGTTGCCAGAGCTTTGAAAGGCCTGACGTAGGCCTACCATTTCTTATTTATGTATGTTTTGTTCCAACAATGGTAAACTATTTTACGCTTGCACTCGCAATGTAAATATGATATTAATGCAAATAATGAAACAAGAGAAAAGATACATATGTACTTTGATACTTTGAGGATGAAACCACCGATCTGCGTAAAAAAAGTGACTGGTTTCTTGCCAAGCTAAGAATGGACTGCTTACAGTTGCAGGTGCTCGGATTACTAATTTACTTACCGTCTCTATTAATATTGCTATACCGTGTGTTTTTTTAAGCGGACAAATTTCAACCATAAGTAGAAAGACTCAAAATAAATCGATTCTCAGGATTGATATAATGCCCAAAACTCGTTAGTTTTCGAGTTATAATGACTTGAAGAAAATTAAAGCTTTAAGTTAGGATACTACGTGCGTGCCAATGTTAGCACCAGTTTTGATAGTTCGAAACGTTTCTGACCCTAGAAAAGCAGTTTACATTGTGTTTATAATACAAACTGCAAATATTTCATGGTTAGGAAAAAATATTGCAGTTTCAAACTTAGCATTTAACGTAATCACACTACTGTGTGGCGGACACTACGTCGTCAGAGTTTACATCTGTGTCGTTTCCTAAAAAAAAAAAAAAAAAATGCAAGGGTTGCTGCCACCAGATTTTGGACCTTGTGTACGATCTTCAGAGTGGCTGATGCAACAGAGGACAAGGGATCCCAACTGTTCCAAGCTGATTCTTTAAAACGGATGAAGCGTATTTTACTCGCGAAGGGGTTTTTAACATTCACAATAATCATCATTGGGCTCAAGGATTATAATCCTCATGCCATTCGCCCAAATACTCATCAACATTGATACAGTGTAAACGCATGGGCAGGAATGTGGTCGGAGAATGTGCTGAACGATCAAATTTAGCGCTAACATTGGTGCGTACGTAGTATTCTACTTAAAGCTTTAAATTTCTTTAAGTCATTATAACTCGAAATTTAAACTAAGGAATTTTGGGCATTTTATCATTCATAAAAATCGAGTTATTTTGAGTTTTCTACCAATGGCTGAAATTTGTCCGCCTATAAAATAAAAACACCCGGTGTGTAAACCGACTTTAGGGTACGTCTTAATTCATATCGGTGAGGGATCGGAGAACTGCTCCTATACCAGTAACAGTAGCTGCGGTTGGATGCTATAACATTTTCTAAAAAAAACTGCTTAAGTATTAACCTAACCTAACCTAACCTAACCTTACCTAACCTTACCTAACCTAACCAAACCAAACCTAACCTCACCTAAATGTGTCTACTATCCTCACAAGCTCGGTTGCGTATCGTTTCAGGTCGTCGACGCTCAACACTCATGTCAGGATCCACCAGAACTACAAGCCCTGGGTGTGCGAGTATTGCGGCAAGGGCTTCCACCAGAAGGGCAATTACAAAAACCACAAGCTCACACATTCAGGAGAAAAAGCCTACAAATGCCACGTGTGCAACAAAGCTTTTCACCAAATCTACAACTTAACTTTCCATATGCACACCCACAACGATAAGAAGCCTTTTCAGTGTTCGTTGTGCGGAAAAGGTTTTTGCCGGAATTTTGACTTGAAAAAGCACGTCCGGAAACTACACGAATCTGTCCCTTACTCTTCGGCGTCTCCGCCTTCATCTCCGAAACCTTCAGCTGGCGAGACGAAGTCCTGTGACGCCGTGAACTGTGATGCGGGAGGTGCGAACGAGGATGTGTTACAGCGACACTTCAGCTTGTTACCGGCGTTTGTTGCCAGTACGAGCGGCGCCCTGTCATCACCTCTGCACCCGCATCACCAACGCACCTCAGCACCACACACCTTTGCACCGCACCTCGTTAATCCGTTCTTCATGAGCAGCGCTAGTCTGGCGTGTTCCTCTGGAGCTTTTATAAATAAACTTCCGTCGCTGCTGGGCTGATGATGGCTTTTGATTTACATTAGCTCCAGAACAGCCCAGTGAAAACAAATTGAGGAACTGCTGTGAGAAAAGTCTGGTCCCAAACCCCATAAGGCTTTCCTTGCGACAACGGGATATGCCTGCCAAGCCCGGCGTGCTACTACAGCCCGGCTACTGCAGGTTCCCTGCCAGGGCACGGGAAAGCGTGCAGTTGCTGAGACATTTTATCATCTACGCCAAAGTCAGCTGTAGGTGGTCGTGACATATACACCATAGCGACTGTCCTTGGAAGACTCATCACAAAGACCATCTGGAGGTACTGAATCATCGCTTACATCAAGTTCTCATCATTGCGTCATTACGTTTTGCGGGAGATTTTGAGATAACAACGACATCATTTCTACGCGGCAGATTCACACGGTAAATCATTGCTGGAGTCCGTCGCCTGTGGTATACGTAACCTAATATACCTTGCATCTGGTCATATTTATTCGATTGACTAATTCAGCAGTAGATCACTTTCTATTGTAGGCAAAAGGCGTCGTTGTACAAAGGTTGCAGTATACCGAGGGCGTTAATCCTATGCGAAAACATAGATACGCACCACAGCAAAGTACTAAATTCAACAGGAATACTTGATATATGTGATCGCCTTACCCATACAGGTGACGGAATCTGGCCCTTTCGCAATCAAAACTGTCATCTCTGTCTTGTTGAATAGCTGCGTTGACTCAATATTAAAGTTGAAACATCCCCTGCAAATATATTGATAACTCGTGATTAAATTAGCACCTTTACAACAGCTCGGGCTTTAATGCAGCTCAAGCAGCCTAGTTTGTAACAAAGTATACATGTAACAGCTCAAATATAGTCTTTGTGATTAACAGCTTAAGAATAATCATCGGCCACGATTATCCGGCAGATGCATGCTTATAATTAAGAGAAGCTCAAACAAATGCTCTAAATCATTGTTTTCTTATTTTGTTTGGGTGTTGTTCTTCAGCTGTGACTATAATGCTGGAAATGGTTGCGTGTGACTGAACTGCTAGCTGATTTAGGTAGAATACATGTAATGCTCATATACGGGCTTACACTGTACGAGGCATGCAAGCCACTCAGTTATCTACAGCATCATGCAAGGCAGGGTACGCTGTTTATTTCAGTTTTCCATGATTTTGGGCAATTAATTACCATTGGTAGTGATGCTATGTGGAAGATGTTTCCATTAGTTTCTTTCTGTGATGTGATTTGTTATTAGTAGGCTATGAGCCTAGCCGCATCAATTTGTCAAAACTGCTCGAAAACTTCCCTAGGTACTCGGGTTGAGTAACCTAGCGGGCACTAACGAGCAACAGTATAGCAGATGCAAAGCGATAAATTTACGTGCTTGCAGAATATTTAGATGATTCGAGGGTGGCAGAGTAATTAAATGATGTGAGAGTTAACAGCAACAGGTGTGGTGTTGCGTGCTCAGCAACATTGCAGAGAGCGCACCGAGGGTTAAACTAAAGTTCATTGAAACTTGTGAAATGCTTTCAAAAATTAAATTTTCGTTTCTCCATAACTCCAGTGCTGCAGTGGTTGTGTGTTTTCAGTCTCTTCCCAGTAGTAAAAGATTTTCAAACTATTCGCCAATGTTGCGACATGTAAGTTTACCCTCTCTACCCACGGCACACCAATAACTGATTTCCTGACAGTTATACAACCTGAAATATATACTAACAAAAGATGGCTACAGATCATCTTCTATCGACTGGTTATAGAAGTCGAATTAAGCTAGTTCACAAGGCTAACTTGTCCGGAACTTCAAACAGGAGCTTTGCTTTCGCTACTTTAAATTGTGCTACGTGTGTTGTAGAACGCATTCAGTTACACTAGAGAAAGCTCTAAGCTCGATTTTGGGAAGAAAATTGGGTTTTTGGAAGTGTCAAAGGTAATCGATTACGAGTTTACATCTTGGAACTCGAATGAAAGTGTCGAAGCCAGCGCACCTCTCTGAGGGTCTGAACACGTTAAGCCTTTTGAACATAAATTTGCCGTTTGAATCTAACAGAATTCTGGACCGCTCCAGAAGGTGAAGCGCCGTTTTGGTTGCGGCGGAACACCGAAAATTTTTTCAGGGAATCGATAACACCTTTAGCTTTTTTTTAATCTGTAATAGATCGGTGGATTGTCAGGTATGGATTTCAAATACATGCATAATGCTTTCGTTTAATCACAGCCACAGGTCCAGCGCTGCCTTGGCTATATAGCTGATCTCAGTGACGCCCCGTAACCTATCTAACCAAAGATTCACTCAGTTGTGTATATTAACTTACGCGTGTCTGCTTATTTTATTGAAAAAGAAGTCAGTGCAGACCTATATTGTAGAAACTGTTATTGTCAGAGGTGGGTATTTACTTACCGGCCATTGTGGTCCAGCCGCTGGAGTGAAAATAAAGGCCGGAGTTCAACGGCCTTCGTTTTAAATACTGTTGCTGGGCCGCAAATGGCCGCAGGTGCCCAGCTCTGATTATCATTGTACAGCGTGCGTGTTGTGTTGTCCCAACAACTGTAATAAAGACCATGTAAAATATACGTTGTTTTTAACCTAAAAAAACAGGCAGAGTCGTGGTGCGCTGTCGACTCGTGTGGTGTCTAGCTATTGAGGGAAGTAAGATGAGCTGGTGTCCCTAAACCTGCACGCTTTGCCGTGCACTGAGCGTCAGTATCTGCCAGGCGTACGCACATCACGGGAGAATGTACTGGAAATAATAGCAATATTTATAACCTCAGGACATCTGTGTATTTTCAAGGTTATGTCCAGTAGAGATGAGAAACTTGATCTGTATTAACAAGAGCCCTGCGCTCTTGACTCATACAGAAAAGTGTTCCAACGTGCACCACATTCGTATCAGCGTATAATTCCAGCTCAGACACATTCCCAGCATATCATTCCTACACCCCACGGAACCAAAATGATATCCCTATACAACTGAGAACATCAGTCATATCCATGCTTAACCCAGAATACCCCCCCCCCAACATCCCACAAAATCATTCATACACAACCTCAGAGGGTCATTCCTAGACATTCCTAGTTATCAGCAACATTGGTACACGCGAGACTACCATCGCTGCGTCTCCAGAATCCGCAGAAGTGTGAATACCTCATCATGCATCCCAGAATACTAACTGTGCGCATGAACCCCCGGAACCATAGACACTCTGGAATGCTTCATTGTGTACTCTAGAATGAAATCATTAGGCACGCTAATAATCCTTGCCCTCCGGAGTAGCATAGCTATAGACGCTCACAAAAGAATACCATCTCTACATATACTAGACTGCTGTTCTTACATTTTCCCAAGCACATTTTCGATACATACTCCAAATACCGTACCGTTTCGACAAATACTAAAACAGGTAGCTCCCCTTACACCCGAGAATACTGTCCATGTACAGCTCAAAGTGCCGTTTCTCCACACCTCAAATTACCGCCCACACACACCCCAGAAACCCATCACCACATACCCCAGAATACCATCTTTACACACCACAGTATACTGTATACACGCACTGTAGAATACCGTCCCTAAGCATTCCAGTATACCATGTCTACGCATCACAGAATACCGTCCCTTAACAACTGAGAATACTGTCTCCATGCATCATAGAAAACCGTCTGCTAGCACCCGAGAATACCGTCTCCACGCATCACAGATTCCGCCCTTACTAACTGCAGAATACTGTCACTAAGCATCCGTGAACACCGTGCCTACGCACCCCAGAATACCGTCCCTACTCACCTCAGAATATACCGGCCCTACTCACCCGAGAATACCGTCCCTACATGCCACAAAATTCATCCGTACACACCCTGAAATACCGTCCTTACACACCCCAGAATACTGTCCCTACACATGTCCCTTATCCTCTCCCCAACCACCGCCGTCCATTCAAAGCAAATCCTCTGCTGGCAGCCCCTGAAGATCAAGCCGCTTCTCCTCACTCGAAATAAGCCGCCAATCTTGTACCGAGAGAAGCTCTTTAGTTCAGTTTTGTGTGACCTCTGCCGTATATTTAGCAGCTGTGACAGAACAATTAGCAAGATTATCCTTCCTAGCGCACATGGGGTGTGAAGCGTGTGCTGGGAGACCGAGTGGTGTATGTGTGTGACACTGAGCTTACTGAGTGGCGGTGTTGTGTTGTACACAAGTGGCAGGGGATACAGTGCTCAGAGCTGTGTGTGTATGTGAGTGTATGAAGAGAATTGTTTACGGACTTTTTTACACAGTAGATGGCGGAAGTTCCATCGTAGAAATGTGCAATAGAGTGACTACTGTCATGTATAGATAACAGTAGCCTGGTGATATAGTAACCGCGGTATCGTGCAGAGCTTGAATAGATAATAATGGATTGTGTGTGGTTTGTCTCTCCACCACACTCAGACAGACTCGGAGCCTTAGTCCGGCACAGACATTGTCCACGGGGCACAGACTGCGGACAGACACGCGCACTGTCTCCTAGCTAGCACAGCTTCCGCTTGTCGACAGCTGCATGACTTTGCAAATTTCTTGCGGCTAAGAAAGTAAGTTTTGACAGCAGCGTTATGTTCGATCCAGTGCACCATGGAAAACAACTGCAGCCTTCGTGCTGGACGAGCGCTCCCAGATAGGCATTTCCACTCGGTGCTGGACAAACTGTGTTTATTATTGACGAAAAATTTCCTCCGTCCAGCACTCTATGGCGATCGAGAAGATACTGATAGCTTTGTGACGGTGGCGGCATGCGGCAAGCTGAGTCGGATGGGGGTGGTATTATAAGTTGAGATATTAGTGATAAGGCAGAAAAATGGTGGTCTATTATATTGGTATTGAGATACTGCAGTGTATGTTACTGCGCTTTCACCAATAGGGAGTCGCTAGCTATTCTATGCCAGGCGAGAGTAACAAAGTACTGAGATACTGATACTTGCAAGATGGATAGTGTGCCTAACATCACCTGGGCGTCGTCCGAAGAATCATCAGGGTAATCAAGGTATTAGCAACTACTCAGAATGTTCAACATCTCAACTACACACTGGACTGAATAAGAGACATTAGATCTCATATTTTAACTGCCTGTATCTGAAGTTTCCGTTTTAGATACAAGTAGCCCACTTTGTCGTGTCCTTCTACTAAGACGCTTGCAATGTCAACACTGCACAATAAGATGAATTCTGTTGTGTGCGGTAGTTCTATAGCAAACATAGTTAGGCAGGATAAAATGTATTTAAAATTTCTACATGCTTCGGGTACTAACCCATCATCACTACTACTGAAAAAGTTAACAAAAAATACTGTAAGTTGACAGAAACATTATGAAACGAATGCTAACAAAACCAGACTAAAGCAAAAATAGCTTAGCTAGGAAACTTATCTATTGGTATGCACAGTGGATGGAAACTACTTAGGTCACTTAAAACGTACCTGCATTCAGAAATATACATTGAGTCTAATATTTTAGGTAAAACGGTTCCTTTGCGAATGTTAAAATACTAAAATAATTTAGCGTTACTGGTACACCATACGGTTCTGCATGAGCTCTCAGGTATTCAGACACGGTTAACCCAAGGCGGCTCCTATAGGAGGATTTTTTTTATTTTCGTTCATATCGAAGATAGAGCTTTTAACATTGTTGTCAAAATATTTTATTGAAATTGGTTATAAAATTGTCATGGCAGACAATTGCATCGTTGGATCAGTTTTATTTTTTTTCTTTCAGGAATCGATTTCCTCCTAACACGCAGAGCTCCCTCGTGTATCAATTCAATTGTGCGAAGTGTGCATTATTTTACATCGGGTCAAGCTATCGTACGTTACACACACGGGCCAGTGAGCATGCTGAGAGTTGTTGAATAGGCACCATTGTGTCTAGGCTAGCTGGCTATTCTATGAAAGTTCATGTAGTGCAGTGTAGTGTACCAGAAACCCTTAATTATTTTCGTCTTCCAAGATTTGCAGCCGACCTTTTTAAACTGAGAATTTTAGAATTAGTGCATATTGCCTAATTCACGCTTGTTTCAAAAGACCTAATTGGTGCCCCTCTACTGTATATCATCAACAGATTAGTTTGTGAGTTGTGTGTTCTTGTTATAGCCTCGTTTGTCTTTATTGGCAAAAGTCTTATAGTAAGTATGTCAATTTCAAGTATTCTTCGTAGAGATGATGAGATAGAACCCGAAACGTTTGCAATGTTTTAGTAGAATTTTCATCTAGCGAGGATTATTCAAGTCAACTATTCTGTTTTCTTCCAATTACGGATTAGCAAATCACTGGAGGTATTTTGGCAGATGTATCATGAGCAAAAAACGTTCATAGTTACCATTCGTCTCACTGCATTTTACGCAGACTATGTTAATGAGGAAGACGATAGTGGATTAATAATTATAATCAATGTGCCGCCCACGATGTACAATCGCGTATGTTTTCAGAGGTGTGGGCTGACACCCAAGTTATCGAAAATGTATATCGCCACACATATATTGTCGGAAATATTTGCTAACACGCATAATGTCAACGATGTGCAATGACAGATGTGTCCTGCAAAGTGATGACGCCAAGACGACAGTGCTGAGCGCAATTCCACATATTGCACTTTGTACCCACCAAAGGCTGCCGCAGTTTCAATAGAGAACAATATACAGAGCTCGGTGCTCCTCATAACTTCAACATTCTCTGTTATTTTAAAGGCAGTTGGTCGGGTCAATCCGGCGTGCGGGGAGCAGTTGGTCGGAATCTTTTGTTCTGTCACGCTGGAGAGAAACAATGGCGTCTGAATGTGTTCCTCCTGCAGAGTTTCTCTACAAAGTCAGGACGCCAGAGGCAACCAAGTCCCAACTGGCATCACGTTTTGCAAACAGGCTCCGCAAAATTGTTTCTCTCCTATCTCCATTGCTATCGATATTGTGACGATACAATGAGTGAGTGACACAATGGCGTCGCCGCCGGGCTCTTTGTGCCGCAGCCTATGCCATTCGCCATCAAATGCGCCCTAATTGCCTTCCATTACATACACAAAAAAAGGCAAAACAATGCCAGCAAAAGCAACGAGGCTGTTGGGATATACGAGTATCTATTGCTACTCTGACATGTTTCATGCAGACATTGCGATATGTGCCAACTGTTGCAGTGTCAGACAAGACGAATAGTGTGAAGTAACAGCAGTGAACGATACTCTTCTTATATTAAATTTTAATCGATTTTAACCCTTTTGAAATCAACCAAAATTCCTATTTTCCGCAAGACTCGCACTGTTTTAAATGTATTCTAGTATTCTATGAATGGCTCTGTGCCCTTATAGGCTCAGAATTATCCATAGCATTTTTGAATAGTTTCATTACAACTATACTTGTACAGATAGCTCAATTTTCACCTCCGCCAAGGAGGTTATGTTTTCGTCGGGTTTGTCTGTCTTTGATTCTGTCTATCACCAAGATAACTCAAAAGTTATGGACGGATTTTGACGAAATTTACAAGGATTGATAGGCATATTAGGAGGAACAGATAATTAACTTTTGGTGAAGATCCTTCCATCTGTTTGTTTGTCTGCATCATTTTTCTCAATGCCATAACTCAAAAAGTTATGAACGGATTTTTATGAAATTTACATGACTTGTTAGGTATATCACAAAGATTAAATGACCAAATTTTTGTGATGATCTGTTTGTTCGTTCGTATGCTTGTTGCTGTGCTTGATTTCATGTTTGTTAGCGCAATAACTCGAAAAGTTTTGACTGCATCGTTATGAAATTTCAAGGAGTTGTTATTAAAGTTAAAAGGCAAAAATGCTTACGTGTTGCTGCAGGTCGGTTGATTTGTTTCTATGGTTGAGTGGTGTTTGTCATAATATTTGTTACGCAATAACTCAAAAGTTTTGAATGAATCTTTGTGAAATTTACAGGAGCTGTTAATAATGTTAAAAAGCAAATATAGATAAATTTTGATGCGGATCGGTTGATTCGTTGCTATGTATGAGTTGTGTTTGTCATAATGTTTGTAACGCAATAACTCGAAAAATTTTAATGGATCTTTCTGAAATTTGCAAAAGTTGTTGGTAATGTTAAAAGATATAAATGATTAAATTTTGGTGCAGATAGGTTGGCTCGTTTGTATGTTTGACTTATGGTTGTCATAATGTTTGTTTGCAGCATAACTCAAGCAGTTATGACAGGACCTTGAAAAAAATTGCAGAAGCTGTTTCTATTATTAAAACGCACAAATGATTTGATTTTGGAGTTGATACAAAAGAAATCATGGTTTCAGAGCCAATTTGAATTTTCGCTACTGTTGCCTTACTTGGCGGAGGTATGCGCTGTAAGAGTGCTATAGTTAAAAACTAGAATGCTCGCACTGTCAAAAATGATATCGAAGAATTTAAAAAAAAAAACCCTCTTCAGTTATCATGCTTTTAAAACTAATATGCTTCTGAAGTATACGCTACACAGCCGACACAAAGTATCATAAGAGATAAGTGTTTTCTCTTTCAATTCATGTAAGCAGCGCAATCGTCCTCCACCTTAAGTGGCATGCGGAAAAACTATATATTAACAAGCAGCAAAGCATTACAGAATACATTAAATTCCCGCCGCGTACCCTGCCTTCTGAATAAGTCTTTAGCAGGTTGATACTTCTGCCCGTGAAAAACCATCGCTTCAAGTGTCCTTCGTTGATCATCTACTGAAGTTATACATACGTTGTGAACTGAGTGCGAACATATGTATCGATGTATTAAGAAAGTTATGAAAATGAGACTCCATGCCAGAACTAAAAAAAGCTGTAAATTGCTTTGTTTCGATTTCAAGGAGTATTTCAAGCAAGAAGTGCAGTTAGATAAAGGGATAAGGATCGTATTTTTGCCTTTTTCTGGAAGCTGCCCATCGATCACCATGGAAACGCAATCTAATTGCAAACCCCGGAACCTGGCCTATTTTTCGCCTATTTCTGTAACAGCGTGACACGAAACGTACAAATATATAAACAAAAAAACACACGATGGTGAGTATTATATTGTTTTAAAATCTAGATAAAATACAACTTTGGAAGTGTACCGACAAACCTTTTTACGCACTCTACCAACACAGAATAGACGAAAGCTTCCGATACTTAGAAAGTCGAGGCAAAAAACAATTTAGTTTCGTCTGCCTTTTTTTAAACACGAAAAGTAGCGACAGCAATTGGGCCGCAGGTAAGTTGCAGGCATTCACAGAAAGTTATGGAGACGAGAGACTGATAATTATAAATTTGGCTGAGAAAAAATTTTCACCGCAAAAAAAATAGTAAGTGCGATCTCAACAAACAATAAAACTAGTGCTGCTGCGATAGGAGTATAGTAGTCAAAATTAAAACAAACGACAATAAGAAACACAAATTGCCTGCACAGAAATATTAATGCTTCATTCTAAATAAGGTTTATGGGATCTGCAACGTTGAGACGTACGTGCAGTCTGCGCAGAGACATTCTTTCTTGCTCACTTAGTGAGAAGCGAGAGCTTGCAAGGCTCGGGATGTGCTGATATGAACTACAGAAACAACCCGCAGCACGTCCTTTGTGCCGCAGCGACCGCTGCAGCTGCTGCATGGGCTCACTAAGGTCTCCCGCAGCGTCGGCCCACCGCGGCCCGCACAACACGCGCCCACGTTATAATTGCGCCCTGAGGCCATGGCCGCTGTCCCAAATTTGCGGGATCGCTGCCTTCCAGCCCGAGCTGGTCAGGTGGGCCCCGACTGCCGTGGTAGTGTGTCCAAGAGTCGTGTACTGAGCTGGTCAGGTGGGCCCTGACTGCCGTGGTAGTGTGTCCAAGAGTCGTGTACTGCGCTGGTCAGGTGGGCCCCGACTGCCGTGGTAGTGTGTCCAAGAGTCGTGTACTGCGCTGGTCAGGTGGGCCCTGACTGCCGTGGTAGTGTGTCCAGGAGTCTTGTACTGCGCTGGACAGGTGGGGCCTGACTGCCGTGGTAGTGTGTCC
>LQNS02000141.1:34077169-34091413 GCA_001587735.2 Parhyale hawaiensis | reverse complement strand
CAGCAGCAGAGGTAGCTGGAGGACAGACACAGCAGCAGAGGTAGCTGGAGGACAGACACAGCAGCAGAGGTAGCTGGAAGACAGACACAGCAGCAGAGGTAGCTGGAGGACAGTCACAGCAGCAGAGGTAGCTGGAGGACAGACACAGCAGCAGAGGTAGCTGGAAGACAGACACAGCAGCAGAGGTAGCTGGAGGACAGACAGAGCAGCAGAGGTAGCTGTAGGACAGACACCACAGCTGAGGTAACTGGAAGACAGACACAGCAGCAGTGGTAACTGGAAGACGGACACAGCAGAAGAGGTAACTGGAAGACAGACACCGCAGCAAAGGTATCTGGAGGACAGACACAGAAGTAACTGGAAGACAGACACCGCAGCAGAGGTAGCTGGAGGACAGACACAGCAGCAGAGGTAGCTGGAGGACAGACACCGCAGCAGAAGTAACTGGAAGACAGACACCGCAGCAGAGGTAGCTGGAGGACAGACACAGCAGCAGAGGTAGCTGGACTGTCTGCACAAAGCAAACGGGGCTGTGCAATGCCTGGCAGAGCGGAAGTTTCTTCCATTGTCGAGCAGACAAAATCCAGCGACCCGAAGATATCTGGTCGCTCTGTTCTGGCCCCACAATGCTGCAGAAGTTGAAGTTCCCTAGAATGTTTTTTTTTTCTTTTTCAATTTTCTATAAACACCTTTTTCTCGTGTTCTCGTGAGCAGGTTTGTCTAATATACGGCCCCATCGAGGGTGAACGGGGATATGACATTATCTCCTGAGTTTACTAGTGTTTGAAGTTCTATTCCCACTTAGAGTTTAATCTCCATTGAATATAGAAAGCGTTATATAGAACTTTGGCATCCATGGAGTAAAATATATTACATGTCTATTTCTAGACAGAACACGGTATTATTCTACAAAAGCCTGTGAACGAAACCCAAACTTCGGCAAAACATTATTCTCTGGTTACGCAATGTAAAATAGAACTTAAAGACCGCTAAGTTGTTACCTTTCGGTATACATAACAGAGAGACTATTATCAGAACCAGCTATTTAGCTTTTACTACCCACCGTTGTGAACGGCTGAGCAACATCTCGACACCTTAGCAACACGCCAACACCTTGCCAGCTCCCCAAAACTTCATCAACACCCAAATACCACAACCACACCTCAACATCTCAGCAAAACCCAAATATTTCAACAACAATCCAATACCACAGCAACACTCCAATGTGTTAGCGGTACCCTAATCCTTCAGCAACACCTCAGTACCTCAGCAACACTCCAATCACTCCAACATCTTAGCAACACCATGATACGTACATCACTTTTAGTAGACTAGAGCACCTCAGTAACACCCAATACCTCACATATACCCCCAACACCTCATCAACCCCCGAAAACCTGAGCAACACCCAATACCCAAACAACACCCCAACACCTCATCAACCCCTGAAAACCTGAGCAACACCCAATACCTCAACAAAACCTCATCAACACCCTAGCACCTCGGCAGCACCAAAAACTTCAGTAACACCCCAGCAACACCCCAATACTTCAGCAGCTGGGCAACACCCACTTATACACCCAGTAAGCCACCTCAGGTGTGTGTGGGAAGCACCAAGTGCGGCACAGGTGTGCTGACCCTCACACTGTGGGGACGACCCTGGATTTTCGTCGTATTTTGAGGCAGCTTCGACAGGGAGATGTCGACCCCTGCAATCAAGTCCAGAGGTAACAGGGAACATTTTATAATTGTACTGCGCACAGAATTTAGCAGCACGAGTATGTTATCTTACTGTCAACTTGCCCTAGCCTAATTTTCTTGTGTATACTTCATATCATACTCAAAACAAATTCGCTTTGGTTCTGTGTAACAATGTTTCTCCCAACGGAAAATAGTGTCAATATCATGTCGTTAATGGCATGTAGGCCTTGTACCAATAACTCTCAAAAGACTAAATTCTAATTCCCTATTAGGTTATTGTTTAGTCCTATTCTTAAGTTATATAAGTTATATTAGCATTAAGTAAGAAAACCTCAGGGTGATGTCCCCTAACCTTGTTGTACACAGCATCCATATGAGAAGTAAATGATTTATTATTATTATGTCGTTAACTGGAACATGACGGATAACCTTGCAACATGACTCTGAGGTGGATCGGTAAAGAAGATGGGGGTGCTTGATTGTAGGCTACATAATGGTAAGTTGCTGGAATAGATATGTTACAAGAAAATATATTTGTTCAGGATATCCACTACTTGTATTGCATGAATCTGGAGAACAATATATTGTGTTCAATCACCTAGAGCCAGCCTAGTATGTGCAGTCAGAAGATGAAAGAAAAAGAAAAAATATTAAACAAGATCATCTCTCAAGAAAATAACTATAGGTACGTCCTCTAGCGATGAAACGAAAGTAACAACCCATGAAAGAATAAAAAGTGAAGCGACAGCTGTAACTGTAAGCCAGAGTCAGCAGCATAGACTGCATAATAGAACCTACATAAATAAACGCACCAGCGGAAGTTAAGACAAAAACATGATTATTTAAGATAGAAGTAGGTATAGCCAATAGCTGGGTCATAACTTCATATCTGTACTTTTTCATTCGATGATGCGATGTACACGGTATTCACAAGAGACATAAAATGAATTTTCATGATTAATTAGACGAACTAATAAGAAACGTATCGGCATAAGTAACACAAAAAAACAGTCACGTATGATGGAGATATTGTGATAGAAAAATGTTAACGATGACGCCGCTAATGCTGTCATGCAGGCTCCATAGCTGAGATGTTGCAACATCAACACTGATCGATAAATATGAAACCCGTATGAAAGTGAAACAAAAGAAGCGTGAAATAAAAGAAACAGTAAAAGATTGAAGCCACCCGACATCAAAACAAACTACAACTGCACTTCTTCAGCTGAGACATCTTCAAAGCAGCGTAAGCTGAAAGACAAGACAAAATGACAGACAGACAGGCATACAAACTAACTGCCGGATCATCACCAATATTAAATCCTCTGTTCCAAGTGGCATTCTTAACTGTTCCTAAGAATTTCTTGAAAATCCTTCCAGAACTTTGTGAGTTATATTACGAACAGATAGAAAAACAGAGACAGTCAAATAAGCAAACGGAGTGACAGATCGTTACGAAAATTTAATCATCTATTTCTCATGATATTCCTGACAGTTCTTGTAAATATCATTAAGATCCGTCCAACATTTTGAGTGATGCTGCTAACAGATCAAGAAAGTAAAACTAAAAAACAGACAAACCCGGCACCAACATTATACCTCATGGGAGGAGGTAAAACAGTGTCTAATATACGGTTTAGTTCAGGCTTGAGGGAGGTGTCTGTGTACATTTCTCTTTCACGGCTCTACCATGCATTTTCCTATTCCATATGATGAGGATGTTAAAAAAAGTCAGGTAGAACTGTCGCAACAGGCGCATTTTTTGACGGGGGGGAGGGGAGCATGGGGGCCAGAAATTATCAATTGTGGACCGATTGATTTGAAACTTGCTCAAAATGTGCATTACTAATAACATGAAGTTTAGAACAGTTACGATTAGTAGGTGTGTCCCTGTCCCTTTAATACTCTATATATAGTTCCTATATCTTGATTTTTTTGTTTAGATTCAATAACGAAATTTCATTGTAAGGCTGCTAGGGCGCTGTAGCGCATAATATAGTGTAAACCTAATTTCCCCGTGATATAATATTTCGCTCAGACGGCTGTTCTATGGATACATCTCCTTATATTTTCCAAAATAGGTTTGTAGAATCAATATAAATGTTCCTAGAAACGGAACTATACTATGCCATCTAGTTAGGTTTGGGCGTCCCACCTCCAGTTGTGCTCCCGGTTTCCCTTCCTATTTTCTAGTGACTTTTCAATGTACAAGAAATCCCCTTAAGGGAACCTCGTCCCATTAGTTAAGTCTCCGGGCTCTCTCTCCCACTGTATTTTTAACTTTCTCTCGGTCTTTTTCAATTACTTTATCGATTCACACCTAGGATAATATCTGCTTATTGGAAAGTTTATGCTTATAGGCCTCCTATTTTTGCCTTTTACAGCTCGTTGCATTCAAGCAACGTGCCAAAAAACCACTTACTCCGACGTCGAAGGGCTCTTTTGCGTAAACTTTCTAATTGAAGTAAAAATTGAAAAAAAAAACTGAAAGTAACTTAACCCTTAAATGCCTGATTTAATCATAGCACACCCGTAGAAATAACACTATGGGTATATGTTGCATATATGGCACGCTATGCATTTAAGGGTTAAATTCCTGCATATTATTTCTTATACCCTATACATTTTTCTTAGTTATTTTTTCTTCAATTTTTGTCCTCTTAAAATTTTTTTAATACAGCTGAACTCTCAATTTTCTATTTCTTTGCGGTCGCTAACTAAAATATAGGGAAAAATTAGGGAATTTGGTTTCCAATGAATTCGGTTTGGAACATTTTCTGTTTCGTTGCGGTCGCTAACTAAAATATACGGGAAAAACAATTAAGGAATTCGGATTTGAGCTGTGATAAGAAATATTATGAAGGACATAATGGAGAATCTAGCTAAATAGTTTCGTTAGGAATGTTCCGACGATTCCAAAACTGTCATTGTTTTTATTCTAGCATGAAAACTCCTTGAGTTCTATTCCTTTGAAATTTCCAAAATATCCACTATACTAGATGGCCCAGGCGTCAAAAATGACGGCAAAAATTTTGTGATTGAGCTTTCTATTGTTCTGGTTCCCAGTATAGGTTTTGCTGTATTATAGGTCTCATCCCTGCAAGCCTGATCTTCCATTAGGGAAACGCAAGCTGTACAACCATGAGCTTTGCGATAGCAATATATTCCCCCCCCCTCCTGCATGATAAGGAGTGAATATCAGCTTGGAATTGATCAAGCGCTAAGCTGCACTAAGAAATATATAGTTCAGTCTGAAGAATTGATGGAAATGCCCAGGGCTCACCGTATTATGGATACCAACTGATTGTTGCACCTCCAGCGTCGAAATTTGGCTGCGATGTAAATTCAATAAAAAAGGCGTCTGCTCAGCGTGAAGATTCAACTACTACGATATCATTCAGCAATGAAAGCGGGGATCCAGAGGCTGGGGATCCAGAGCCCGGGATCCAAAGGCCGGAGATCCAGAGCTATATTTGTCATCGGTACCCCAAGCGCAGAAATTGTATGGTATCTCAACTTGTGTTTCAGCACATGAATATTCTCCTATTAAACTCTTAAGTGCGTGACGGAGAGACGGACCAGCATTGGAGCAAGCGACAAACAACTGTGTTTTCTTAAATAGTGGATAATAAAACACAGTTTTTGGTCGCTTGCTTGCTCCCTTGCTCGCTTGTTCCAATGTTGGTCCGTCACGCAGTTAAGAATCTAATAGGAGAAAATTCATGTACTGAAAAACAAGTTTGATTTAAAGATGAAGTTGGATAAATAGTAGAAGTCAGCCCAGGTTGTACTATTTATCCAACTTCATCTTTAAATCAAACAATAAGAAACTAGAAAATATCCAGAAAAACAAGTTGAGATACCATACAATTTCAGCGCTTGGGGTACCGGTGACAAATATAGCTCTGAATATCCGGCCTCTGGATCCCGGGCTCTGGATCCCGGGCTCTGGATCCCCGCTTTCGTTGCTGAATATCGTAGTAGTTGAATTTTCACGCTGAGAAGACCCCTTTTTATAATGNTACATCGCAGCCAAAGTTCGACGTTGGAGTTTCTACAATCAGTTGGTATCCACAATACGGTGAGCCCTGGGCATTTCCAGTGAATTCTTTTGACTGAACTATATTTTTCTTAGTGCAGTGCAACTTAAAGCTTGATCAATTTCAAGCTGATATTTACTCCTTATCTTGCAGAGGTGGGGGATATTTTGTTATCGCAAAACTCATGGTTGTACAGCTTGCGTTTCACTAATGGAAGATCAGGCCTGCAGGGACGAGACCTGTGATACAGCAAAACCTATACTGAGAAAGGAACAATAAAAAGCTCAATCTCAAAATTTTTGCCGTCATTTCTGACGGCTGGGCCCTCTAGTACATGTATAGTATCTAATACTAAGAATGGGTCTGGGGCGCGTGGATAGCTGGCCGCTTTCGTTGCTGTCACGACTGTCCATTTGTTTTTTTTTTGTGATTTTTTTTAAGATTCCCTTTGCTTATGGTGTATGTTTATTTATTCTTCTTTGCGTGCCTGGTAACTAGATATCCGGACGTGGAAGAGAACCCCGGTCTTCGTGGTTTTGGGTCTCGCTCCTGCCGGATCTTGTGCACTAATGTTCAGGGTTTATATGGTAATTTGACCGAACTAGCTGTAGCCTCTTCCAATTATGGCCTTGTGCTATGTTCGGAGACGCTGGTCTCAAGCCATCGCCATGTTCTGAGCTGATAATCCCGAACTTTGAAAAGCCAGTGCTGCGGTTGNNNTGCCCTGGATTTAGGGGTTTGGCTGCTTACGTTCGAAAGGGTGTTGTTGTGTCTAGGCAGAGTGAATATGAGTGTCTATGCTGCGAGATGATGGTACTTCGAGTCTGTGGCTCATTCAGGAACTTTTATATGTTCTCAGTGTATCGCAGCCCGTCTGCTGATGATAGGGTTTTTGATTGTCTCCTGGATGCAATGGCTAGAATTCAGTCATCGGATAAGCGCTCTGCTTTTGCCTTCATGGGTGACTATAATTGTCACCATGTGGAATGGTTAGGCTCTGGGAGGACTGATTGCCATGGTCATGATCACCCAGCCAGCAGTTGCCTTCAGTACAGCAGAGTAGATGAAGCATCACCCAATCGGATATTTATAGGCTAATATCGACTACCTATGAGTAATTACTGAAAAGTATCCGATAATATCGGATAAATGCCTGTTAATTTCTGATTGGTCAGAAGCAGAAAAGAGAGAGAGAGAAAGAGGAGCAATACAGTAGTTGGATAACAGAAGAAGAATAACAAAGCCGTAACGGAGAGGAGGCACAAGAACAGGAGGAGAAAGTGCCACACAGAAGAACAACAGAAGAAGAGCAACAACGAAGATTAAAGCAAGAGAGCAGTAGCAGAGGAGCAGGAGGAGAGCTATAGGGGCTGGCGGGCGTGCAGGCCCACATGTTTACTCCTGAGTAACACTCTTCTAATCTTGAAATGACAGGCAAAACTCGAGCAGGCGAGAGTGCAGGGGACTGCAAGTGCGCGGCGCCACTTCTAAATTAATTGGGACCTGGATAGGATGTGCGGGGCGGCGCTGGAGTGGCTCTGTTGAGAGGTGGAGTGGTGGAGTTGGTGGAGTGGTGTTGTCGGTGTGGTGGTATGGAGCTCCTGTGATGTGGCGGAGTGGTGGAGGTGGAGTGGTGCTACGGCAGAGACGGTGGATTGCAAAAGGTGGCGTTGTGAAGTGATGAAGGTGACGGGGTCGAATGGTTCTGTGTTTGTAGCTGTGGGTAGCTTCTGTGGTGACGGTGAGGTGGAGTAGTACAGGTGACAGTAGGAAGGTGCAGTCATGGGTGTGTGGCACAGCGGAGTGCGGTTTATTACAACAAGATGGGGGAAAGTGCGTGCCGCTCCCCTGTGCAAGGTGCAGTGAAGAGGGGTAAGGGTTGGCAAGGCAGGGGTGGTGAAGATCATTAACTAAGGAACATAGCCGCGGCAGACACGTTATGTTACACTATACTCGTACATTAGCAATCTTTGAAGTGATCTGCATATAACAGAACTAATTGGAGTCACTAATTAGATTCATAGTAGATGGCTGTCAGTAGGACTAACAGGCCCACTTTTAGAAAGTAGGCGAACTAAGGCTCCGGCCCCCTATGAGCTGTTACCGTATGCCCGAGTGTCAAGCCAGGTTCGTCAACTTATGGACTCACACACTGAGCTTTGTTTGTCCTATCATGAGGTCAACTTTTTCGGTAGCTACTGAGACAACACCGTTACCCTACTGCTGCTATAGTGCCATTACCGACCCAACGAGCAGGACAGATTGAATCATCATAATACTCCTTTCATTTTCAGAATACGGTGAGCATATAGCTACTAGGGAAGTTTCTTGCTGTCTTACACTAACAGTTATTATCATGTGTACACCGTAGGGTATAGAGGAGAAGTGGTTCGTTTGAAAGCCAGTTTGGAAATTCCTTGTCGTAGCTTGCTGTGCTCTCGTCACCTTGGTGCTTCTACGGAACTCCGTGCAGGCGCTGCTGAGACTCGAACGTGCAGCTGCCGCAATCTCTTGGACGTCTTGGACTACAAGGCCCAGCGTGATGGGGCAGCTATTGCGCTCCCCTGGCCAAAACTCGGAAATGAATGTATCAATTATTTTTACCTCCGCCAAGGAGGTTATGTTTTTGTCGAGTATGTCTGTCTGCCTGTTTTTCTGTCACCAAGATTACTAAAAAAAAGTTATGGACGGATATTTACGACATTTACAGGGATTGTTAGGCACGTTAAAATTAAAAGATGATTTACTTTGGGTGAAGATCCGTTCAACTGCTTGTTTGTCTATCTGCCTCTTTTTCTGAGTACCATAACTCAAAATGGTAAGGACGAATTTTTATGAAATTTACACGAGTTTTACGTTTATCACGTGGAGTATTTGGCCAAGTATTTGTGATGATCTGTTTGTTCGCTTGTTTATTTGTCACTGAGTTTGATTTTACATTTCTTAACAAAATAACTAAAAATTATTAAAGGATCTCCATGAAGTTCATAGGAATTATTAGCAATGGTGTGAGACAAAAATGCTAAATTTTTGGCGATGAACGGTTAATCTATTGGTATGTTTGTCAGCAACATAACTCAAAAAATTATGAACAAATCTTCAAAAAAGTTGAAGAATTAAGCTGTTTCTACTATCAAAAACCACAAATGGCCACATTTTGGTGCTTATAAAAAGGAAATCATAGTTTCAGAATTATAGTAAATATATTGTTAAATCAGGGTGCTGCGCCCTGAGGTATTCATGTTTACAAGTAACATCCTTAAAACTAATACATCTGACAAGATACACTGTCGACTTGGCGATTGACCTTGAGGATTGACCTAAGTAGGTCGTCAGTGTTAACCAGTTAGAAACTAAGGAAGAAGCTCTTTTTCGTTTTTAATACTTTTCACCTTACATGTGATAAAAAGAAAGTTTAAAGCTTAAACTAGTCATATAACTCTCTGAAATTTCGTAGTATCACAACTTTTGACAGACGCGTATGTGTAATACTTTTTCATTTGATACATTCTAAAAAGAAAATTCAAACCTTGAAATACATATAGTATATACTCTTTGAAACCTCAAAGTAGAGATACTAAAGAAGTAGCACAATTTGTGACACACTCATGTTTAATATTCTTTCATCTTATGTATGAAAAAAAAAGAAAAGAAAATACTAAACTTAAAATTTACATATTACTATGAGACTAGGTGGTACCTAGGTGCGCCTTGTATGTGAGGTTACAAGCCTAATTCAGATTAGTGATTGCGATTGTGTTAAACATATTTAGTCTATCTGCGATAAAGATGAAAAATATAAAAATAACTAGATATGCTCCAGTTTGAAATGCGGTGTGCGTTTTCTAAGGTGTGACATTTCATATCCGTTATATGATACGCATCAAGTTTAGAAATGAAATAAGATGGACGTATTACAGTTTGACCTGGTACTTTATTCATTGCTTATTTTTGTATGACTACGTGTTCCCTGTTTTTGAAATACAGTAACTTTTATGAACGGCTACTTGCATCATCATAACCAGTGTCGTCGTAAACGCCGCGCGGCCTGTGGTGTGTGCCACACTTTTGAGAGACGGGATCTCTTGTGACTCACCGGTAACGAGAAATTGTGTTTACGGTTTAATTAGGTCTACTTAGGGCTGTCAGGGTCCAGTGAAGTCACTACAACTTCCAGTAGCGTAGAGTGATGTGATAGTGACAGTTATAGATTAGTCACTAGGTGAGAAGTGTAAAATGTATTAATAAGCTAACGGTAAGCGTTTCGGATGCTCGAGCGCAAATCTATCTGACTGTTTTCCAGGCAGGAGGCCATGTATGATCACTTCCATAAGGCTATTATGCTATCCCTCTCGGTAAAAGATTAAGTGCAGAGAAACAGAACGTTATATTCATAAATAAAACTGCTGCTTTTAAGAAACATTTCGGAGAGGATCGTTATAGCACTACAGCCAAGGGGGTGATTGTGGAAGCACGACAAGCTCATCTATTCACGACTGTCTTACTATAGCTCGACTATTGAAGAACTCGTTCCCGTAGCGAGCTGGTGTATGCAATCAAGTGCAGCAGTGCTAAAATCTGAAAGCCTTCACTTAGCAGACAACAACATGAACTAACTAATATAGCTAACCAAAGCGGAGAGAAATTCATTGCAAATCCTCCCCGTCCCTTTGAACAGCAACAATCTTTTAAATTTAACGTTATTTATTAAGTTGTGTCTTTTTCATAGCGTTGTTGCTTATCAGCTGCGCGAGCCTCAGCACCAATTAAGTGAGCAATAAGCGGCAGTGCGGCCCTCACACGAGCAGTTAATTTTTGTGGGCTTGCGATAACAGAGCTCGTCTTAAATAGGCAGTTGGCGGAACCTATCTAACTCTTCTTGTGCAAGATACGAGAATGTTATAATTAATTGCTCAATTATTTCGACCGCAACAACATTAGCATAATATTATATTCTGCACAGTTTTCGTTTGAGTTGGTGGCCATTCAAAATCATGAATCCGAATATAGCGATAGTAACTGAGATGTTCAAGACGTGCGTCTTCACACCAGATTTGTAAGGATGCAAGTTCGAACAAGCACTCTATAGAGCAGTGGCTTCCAAAGGAGTGCCTCGAGCCCACGCAGTCTCCCTTGTTCAAGCAGTGATTCCTGACTGGTTCAGGACGTATGGAGCTTCTGTGACTATATTTTTTGCTTTGTTGTATTAACGGTACGAATTAATAAGTTATTTAACGTTGTAGAGGTAAAACATAAAGCCAACTTGTACCCACTTTTACTGGCATACCCACTGGTTCACGCTTCAGATATAGGTTAATCGGCCCCAGTGCAGTGTACGGCAGCAGTCGACCACAGATCGCCAAGAGCTATGGTGCGTCACTGACGGAAGACTTTTATGCAACGACCTGTGCCCCCTCTCCATCTTTGGTAAAAGTCTTTACCCCCGCAGATGATTTACAGATAAGCATGAGCTCCCTTGCCTAGGTTCGGACTGATCTTACGATTTCTAGCCTGCCACTGCTCCATTTACGTCTATAGGAATTAACTGTTTGTTTTAAGTGAACTATTACAGCAATTATTATTGCTAAAAACGTTTATATATTGCCATGGTGGGTCCTTAATATTAATTTTTCATCACAGAAACGTTAGATTTTTTGTAAAAATGATGATTGCAGTTTGAAATTCCTGAGATTTAGGGTAAACGAATCAGGTAAGGCAAGTCAGTAAACGATTAAAGGGAGTTAGATGTGCAAACTTACTTTACGCGATTAGCACTGGTATCAAGAGAGTGATTATTTGCCGGTGTGTCGCTGTCACTAGTTGGTGCGCAGAAGACAGAAATAAGGGAGTTACTGCTCTAGAGTTTGATTTCTACGCGTAATTCCTTCTTGCCTGAATATGAACAGCACTTTTCGTAGGAACAGCGCTATTGCAACGTCCACAATCGTCTACAGTGCAGGCAGGAAAGGTTTACCAGTTAAATCTCGTCAGAATCAATATTGCAACTCCGAGTACACAGTGGACAAATTTCACAGTACGACTCAATCGAAAATTGAAAAAAAAATAATAATAAAATAGTCTCTGCTGCTCCTCACTATAGGCTATACTCGTCGACAAAAGAAAATCGAGCATGAATTCCTTACATGGGTGATACTTAACTACTGCTGCATCATTTGGGCAAGAATAAATGCTTCATCAGGTAAGTAACCAAATATGATTACTTCCATAAGACCATTCGCACGGGGATTTTTTGAATCGCCTTATAAAGGGTTAGCAGATGGAGGCCAAATTTTCAGATAACTGAGGGCACTCGAAGTTAATCTAAAACAGCCAATTTGCCCTCATTGGGGCGAGGGCAATTCTTGCATAATGAGGAGTGGTCGGTGCAGCAGGGTGAGGGGCACACTGCTATGTGGGAGCAAAACTGAAATGAATGTAAAACATATGGCATGTAAGCCGTAGAACGTTGATCTCTCCAGGTCACCATAAGTTGACAGAGCGGGAATACTTTACGAAAAATGTTTTATACAGCTGCAGTTGAAAAAATGGCTGATATGCTAATGCCAGAAAATTTTTAATCATTACAATGAGAATGAGGGTAAACAAGTACATTTTATTGCCAACATCGAGCAAAAGTTGATATTTTTGCTTTAGTAGAAATATCCAAATATCCTTATGTTGATTAACATCAAAATTGAGAGACAAGCTTTTCCGTCGCCCCTACACTGTTCAGTAATCGGAAGATTGTTTTGATCCATAATCAAGACCCAAAAGGTTAGCTAGGAGTTGTGCACACATATGGTGCCTCCACAGCTACTGCGTCTCCCTCGTAGTTTCAATACACGCAGTGCACGTGTGTAAGGTGAATCAGAGTCCTCGTGGAAACACACAACCAGCAGTATTGCACAACTTCACCCCAAAATTTTGACTTGAACAGACTGCCCTTTGTGTGCAGATCCATAGACTATTGTCGCCTATACACCCTTGCTTTTTCGTCGTCAAAGCAAGCTATAAAAATATGGAAAATGAGCTCCAGGTGAGCAGAAGGAAATGGAAAGCGATTTGCTAGGTGATCAGGTGCTAGCTCTACCGTCTGGACTAAATATATAGGTAAATTAGTTTTAGTTACACGATCGTACAACAGGCGGTCGGCGATCGCTTTTCGGCTTTCGCAGAAGACTTTATTTAGGTTTAGATTATAATTTCGTAATCTTTTGATCGGTAATCAATTGCCAACCTTTTTCGCGAAGAAATGAAGGATAATACAAAAAAAAAACATTTTTTAAGAATGCCTGTCTAGGCAGAGCTTCTCAGGGTATTAACCTTCAACCTATGAAGTCATAAAGGAGCGAGCACCAGCGGCAAATTGTTGATTAGACAATCGAGAGAAATAGTTAAAATTACTGTAAATCTTTAAACATGTTAAGGATTATCTCTCTAAAATTTATTTTTTATTCAATAGCCATTAAGGCTACAATAACCTAATGCTCATATATTCGCTGTCACCCTAGCAGACATCTCGTGCTACTCCTCCTCCGCCCACCGTTTTTTACATCCCATGACGTCACCCGTCTCATTAACACCAAAAACTATCCTAGCACGTAGCGGAAGTCTGCCTACCAACATGGAGTAGAGGTGGAGGCTGCTGCTCTTTGGCCTAGTTAGTTAGTTATAGTCAGAAAGCTTAAGCCTTCGTTTCCGAGCAGGACGATATCAGAGAGGAAAGAGCAAGGGACATACAGTGTGCCGATAAAAACGGGCAACACATGCACGAAGGTGTTCCCACAGAGGATCAACGCGCATAGGAACAGCAAGACGGGAAAGAAGAGGAACAACAGAATAAAGTATGAGTAAGTAGGAGTATGAAACGGGAAGGAAGCAAAACGGGCACAATAGACAGACGTCCCGAAGGCCTTAATAGCTAAGGTAACCTTCACGAGCCCCCCGGTAGTCGCCAAGCCCCATAACATAGGCTGGGCGAACCTAACTAACTTAACCCTATGGCCCATCCTATGCCCCCTGAAGGAGCTCTTTGGCCTACTAGTTAATATACATATATATTTTCAGTTCAACTACTGGTGGTTATGTGCTGAGTTCAGCTGCTAGCATTATGTTGCTTACAGAAGTAAGTGGCAGCGTTGAAAAAAAAAAGTTTTTCAGCCAAAAATGTGGACAGTGGATTTACAAGATTTTTGCAACAGGCGTTTTCGCCTGATCCACCATTTAATCTGGGATAATTAACTTCTATGTTATGAATTGGGCTTTATTCAACTCTGGAAGACCAATGATGAACATGAACAGCGACCTCAGAAGCGAACCATATTCCTTAGAGCAGGCGTGTGGTCTCATTCACCAATCCTTTAATGCCAATAACTACTACCATACCGGGACGCAGGAGTCTGAACCCTGGACATTTTTCTGCGCAGATCGTGTGCGCGTGAGCGGCGTTCACGTTGGTGCGCCGCGCTGCCCGCTGTATCGCTGGTTAAGTTGGGTTAGGTAA
>LQNS02000141.1:34057985-34069685 GCA_001587735.2 Parhyale hawaiensis | reverse complement strand
TATATCCTACTAACATAATGGCAATAGCTCATAGAGTGCCGGGGCGTATGTTCCGGTGTCTCTTTGGGAATGGGCCTATTGGTTCGTCTACTGCCGCCTATCTAATCTAATCTAATTTAGCGCCTATTCAGTCGTCCACTATAAGTATCTTCAAACCAATGGCACAAGGGTCTAAGTTTATCTGAAGAACATATGATGTATACAATTCGGGTAAAACTAAATGTTCCAAACGGGCTGGGATAGCTGGTGCACTGGAAAGTTCTTAGGCTGACGCCACAAACTTCTCTGAGAAGTGTCAGCCAAACCTTCGTTCACTACTACAGTTGGACCTCCAAAGTTTCAGCACCTTTTTTTAGCAACCGTTTTCAAAGTTTCAACTTCTATTTTTGCAACAGATGCATCGTGGCTGAGTGCATTCAGTTGGCGATAAAAATGTCTATATTTCATATCATACACCGATTCCTCTGTTTACATCTCCAGAAAGTTAATTCTGGGTCTCTTTTGCTCCCGGGGAAAAAAATAAAAAAAGGTAACCATCACATTCTATTTCCTTCTTTTCCACGTTTTGATGAATTATTTGCTGCCATTTTGAAGTGTTATAAAATCTGTAATAAACTAAGTTAAGCTTCAGCCTAACTGCATCACTACAAGGAAAAGTTCCAAGATGCTATATCTGTATCGAACAGAAAGAAATTTATGAAATAATTATTCAATTCAGGAATTTGAAAAAACGATTAATAGAAATTATTTGCCTATTATTTCTACGCCGAAATGTTTCTCCGCCGAAATATCCAACGCCGAATTGGCTACGCCGAAAGGGCTACCCCGAAACGTCGCAAACCCCTCACCAACACCTTCCGCATTCACTCCCCTGCATTTTTCTCTTCATCCACTGCACAATCTCCAATTTCTGTTAGTCATTCTTATATCAAAACCCTAACAGGGCTCGCTCTACAAGCTGAAAATGACAGTACCTTTCTGCTGTTGTCAAAGTTTTCTAAGCTCCTTCTATAAATGCTGGCTCACCCAGTACCTATCACTATAAGAACCGGCTATGCGTCGGTATAACTGTGCCATCGTTAATAACTCCGGGAATACTTGGTTGACTCCAGCCGTGCGCTCCTTTGGGTCTAGACCCTAGAGAATGCGAAATAGTGCGTATGAATTTTCCAGTTGAGATTTTGGGTCAAGCTAATATTATGTTTTGCCTTCTCACAGCCTTTTCATTTTCACAGGCCGGCTTCGCATCCCTGCGAGCGCGAGATCTACGCCTCGACATCACTAAGCAATCACCAAGCTCCACGCATTCCCTTCTGTCAGTCATCGCTTGTCTCTGCATCACTGCAAGCACCAGCCACAACATCTTGGTATCACTTCATAAGCAATGGTGTCATTCCCCAGCATTGATTTTCTCCCCCAACGCTGCCATATTTCCCCAATGACCAGAGACAGAGAAACCTGCCCTCCCCCCTCCCACCGCCGCACTTCAATGGAAGGAAGGCAAAGCCGCAGGTTTGCATTGATCATCTGCTGAAGACGGTGCGATGGAGCGCGCCTCATCATTCCGTGCGATTGCTCTCCCATGGGACGCGCGGCCGCTAGGCTCTCCCCCGCCAGCCTCTCACTGGAGCTGGAGGTGGCGGCGGTCGGTGGTGGGGCGCCGCCGTCATGAGAGCTTGTGCAACTAATTATTAAGGCGCTGAGCTACGAAAAACAAAGGTAGGCACGTGCGGCCCTGTCGTGGTAGTAAAAAAAGGCCGCAGGGCTGAAGGAAATCGTCGCTTACAGTGGTTTTTACGATTTCTATATGGGCCTGTAATTAAGTAGAAGAGAAATGCTCGTAGACGAGAAATGCTAGTAACAGGACAACAATTCTACGTATAACTTTCAACTCAGGTAAATGGTGGAAGCCGTCTTCTCAACGACCAGCCACCAACAATTAGGTGACGTGATATTCCAAATCTCTTGTTAAATTGCGTAAAGCATATAAGCGCTGACCACACAGCCCACATATCAGCCAAACCCTCAGCTACTGTAACCTCGGGGTCTCAGACCAATGAGCATCAGTCAATACAGTAGGAGCAGCCATCTGCCGAAAACAGAACTTTTATATCTACAACAACCTTAGCTTGGTTCAACTATACTGTAGCAAACTGACCGAGAGCCCATTTCAACCATTCGTATGTTGGAGAACATAACGAAGGCTTACAAAGAACAGCAAACAAGAATTATTATTAACAATTTGCGGCTCTGTTCACTTAACATGTTTAAAAGAAGGGTTTGTTCCTAAGTACCCACACAGATAAATGGAAAGCTTTTTTCCTTTCAATTATCAGCCGCAAGAGTGATGAGCGTCGCTGCACCAAGTTTTGGCTTCATTTCTCGCCACTTGTCGTCCACTCTTACTCTCTGAAAATTCTACCACCAATACTTCTATCACTAACACAGCCTTTATGCACTTCAGAGGCACAGCCAAAGTATAGGAACTTTAAGCAGGAGACCATTGGGCGCCTACGTGTGGCTTATAATGATATATTTCGCCGGCTTATGAATGTACCTAGGTCGTATAGTGCTAGTGTGATATTTGCTCACAAGTATACTGACTGTTTGAAGGTCAGAACAAGAAAATGTGCTTACAGTCTCCAAAACAAGATAGAAAAATCAGCTAATTCGCTGATAAATGTGGTCTGCGATGGCCCTTGCTACAGACTGTCAAATATGTATAGCCGATGGCAGCGCGTACTCTTACCAAACAGAGGTCAAACAATGAGCCGGAATGATGTGTAACGTGTACTAAGGCTATCAAGCGCTCTCTGTGTTTAATTTAAGTCTAGTGATAAGCTATGTTTAATATAACTATTGTACCATCCCTGTGAGTACCTAATAAAGTTGATTGATTGGTGTTCTCAGACCATGATTGCAGCAGCTTTGATCATTTTCGTTTTGGGTCTTCACAATTTACCCATTTTGTATCTACATCATAAGCATAGGCCTAGGCCTACTAATTGTCTCTTTTATACATGATTGGTCCTACTTTTACATTTCTAGTTTTCATTTTTCAAACTTGTTCGTTCTTATTGTTACTTTTTAGTTTCGTCCGCAAGTTTGAAGCAAACTCCGCGAAAGCTTTAAAGCAGAGGAACTTTATGATGTTTGGCCCTTCCACGGCGAACTTGATCATTAAATTGACCGGGTTTTACAGCAGTATTAGGAACTCAATATCTTCAGTATTAAAGGTGCAACGTGAATCTAATCTACAGAAATTCTTCAATTTTGCTGCAAAGTTAGTGCTCACGTACAGATTTCGTAACGTGACGTCGCAAGTCTTCTAAACAACTCGAGTAGTCCGAATGGAAAACAAGCTGAAACTTGATGGAGCCGCGCATTCATTGCTTTCTTTCTATGGCGAATGCATTTCTACTGAAACAGTTCAATTTCTTCGATATGATATGAGCTCCAGACGGCGCATCTGTCGGAATAACATTCTACAGACTACACAAGGACAGCGTCAAATTGGGGAAAAAAAGCTTAGCTGTGTCTGGAGTCTGCATGTAAAATTGTCCACTGAATGAGCTAAAAGCCTCACTTCAGGTTTCGCCCAAAAACCCCCACCAAGCAAGTTACCAACAACACTTTAAGGGTCAGCTTAACTAAACGATATACAACTAGAGCACTCTGATAGCGCATACCTCCGTCAAGAAAGGCCAGGGTAACGAAAAATTGAAAATGGCTCTCAAACCATAATTCTCTTTGTATCAACACTAAAATCTAATCATTTGTACCTATTGATGGTATTAATAGCTTCTGCAAACTTCTTGAAGATCCGTTCATAACATTTGGAGTTATGCTGCTAACAAAC
This sequence comes from Parhyale hawaiensis, assembly GCA_001587735.2. Taxonomy (NCBI): domain Eukaryota; kingdom Metazoa; phylum Arthropoda; class Malacostraca; order Amphipoda; family Hyalidae; genus Parhyale; species Parhyale hawaiensis. The sequence continues at coordinate 34,065,826 of LQNS02000141.1, read as the reverse complement.
ATTATGACAAACATAAGTCAAACACACAAACGAACCAACCGATCTGCACCAAAATTTAATCACTTATGTCTTTTAACATTACTAACAACTTCTGTAAGTTGCATAAAGATCCATTCCTAACTTATTGAGTCATTGCACTAACAAGCACACAATTAAACACCGCAACAAACGGCGAACATACCGATCTTCACAAAAATTTAGCCATTTACTCTTCGTAAGAAGCCTAACAACTCATGTAAATTTCATGAAAAGCTGTCCATAATTTTTCGAGTTATGACACTGAGGAAAATAGGCAGACAAATAAACGAACAAACAAACAAACAAACGAATGAACGAATTTCCACCAAAAGTTTATCACCTAACAATCCTTAGAAATTTCGAAAAGATCCGTTCATAACTTTTTAAGTTATTTTGGTGACAGATAAACAAACAAACAGATAAACAGCTTGAGAGACAGACAGAAAGACTGACAGCTAGACAAACACGATGAAAACAGAACCTCTTTGAAGGAGGTAATAATTGCATCTACTTTGGTGCGAATCACTCTAATGCTTCATGAGTGTCACTCCACTCACTANCACTATATTTCACTGTGTGTATATGTATATGCGCAGTCAATCTGCAGGATATTCCAATGTGCCATTTCTCATATTGTGTTTTAGTGTATGTAGGTACACGCTTATGATCCTTGTATGGATATCTGATTAATTTCATTAGCCTCATTCTTTATACGTTCTAGGGCAGGGGTTTGCCACCAGGGGTGCTCTCACCTTGGATGGGGTATGAGAAATCTTGTTTCACTTCGTTGTCGCATAAGAAGTATAAAACTTACATTCGTTGGACCAGAATTAATTTAAATTTTATTTGTCATCATCATACGGGTTATGAATATTGCTGGGGTATATGAGAACAGGATGAAAGTTCACATGGATGGCAGGGATAAAAACAACTTTGGAATCACTATTCTATTTAGAAACTATAAAGCAGCTTGCGATGTTGATAGAATGAGTATACTCTATAACAATGCAAAGTTTATAAAAGGCTTATTTTTGTTGTATTTTATAGGAGCAAGTGCCGTTTTGTATATAAACAACATATTTATGAGTCCAGTTTTTTGGGACTACATAATGACTACTTGGTAATATTATGTAATAGCGTTAAGGACTTAAGGTTATGCACTAGTAATGATAGTGAAATACATACAGTATATGGAGAGAAACATGAACCAATTTATTTATTGTTCACAACTTTTTCTAGACGCAAAAATCATAGCCTATACCTAGTACACAGTGCCACACACTGCTCACTCCATCAGGCAATCTCCATCCCTTTAATAATGTCTTCCCTTTTCATTCCAGTGTCAATTTTTTTCGTTTTTTTTTTTATTTTGTATATATTTTCTATTGCCATTTCGAGCTTTATTAGTAATTTTTCAAACTCTTCAGACTTCTATAGTAAAACAGACTCGTCGTGTTAGAAAGTGCATCATCAATTGTCAATAGTTTGTTTCAGCTTCTGCTCTATATAGTTTTCTTTTAGGGACGAATACGAAGTTCTATAGAAAATTTTCGGTGCGCCTTGAATCAGGGACTGTGTTTCTTTTATGTAAGGCGAGTTGCACATTTTTTTTCTGTTCGTGGGTGCAAATTCAAAGCTGCTCGCTGTCAGCTCAGTTAAAGAAATGCAATTGTATTTGGCCTGTAAGAGATTGGGATATAATATTTGTGGGACTAAAACCTAGGATAGGCACCCTGTCTAACTCAACTGAACCTATTTTAGCTATCTAAACATAATACAGGAAGTCCTCGTAATAGGCCAGATGTCCGTTCCGGAATCAAGTGGCTTTGAACAAGAAATTGGCACTCAACAACACCTCACGATGCGTGTTGCAATCAGACTACCGGTGTCACGTATGTTACCCCACACCCAGTACGACTCAAGTTAGGTAGCACCGACGATAACCTCAACATGACGCTTGTCCGTTCGGGTGCTAAAATTAAGCCTTCTAGGCAGGACTTGTTTGAAACTGCAGACGCAAGCCTTGGCTCTGCATATGTGAATCATGTTACAAGTGTTAAGAACAGCGCGATTACGTTGAGCCGGCTAAAAATCTACCGTTTGCAAACCAAGATTTAATTCCTGGAAGTCTGGAGTGTTACCGATAAAGGGCCAATACCTGCAACTCAGCTGAACGAATCGAATCCAGCTCACCTGCCTGAAGTTTCGAATGAGTTAAGCTTAACTTCAACGCCCAATCGAACGTAGCCTTTGTGCTGGGTAAAAGCACTTTTGACTGCAAACATTAATTGCCTTTACTTGCAAGCAGTGTGAGTAATTGATATGCGAAAATGAAGAGTTTATCTCATGGCTGATGTATGTATGCTCTCTGGCTTGTATTTCACATTTTATAAGAAAAAAAAAACAGCCAAATTAAAGCTCCGCCAGTAATGTTAAAGTGTGAGGTTTCTACTTATTCAGCTGAGATTGCATACTATTGATCCCATGCTTTTGAGTGAAACGGTGTTACCGCGGAGCTCGTAGCAACACGATCTGGACTGGCACTGAAACACGTCTCAATGTATTTATTTGTTGTCTCTGATTACGGAAAGAATAAAAGAAAAAGAACAGTTTGATGGAATACCACAATATTTTTAGTGATGATTAAATTATTAAATCGTGAAAAAGGATCTTTAAATTATAATAAATGTTGCATATCATTCCAGACAGTGTTTAATTTCCGTAAACTTAATAAATTGAGTAAGATAAAGGGTACGCGTAGACGTAGTATGCCGTTTGGAAGTTGGCACTAGTGCTGCAGGAAAAATGGCTGTACTCAAAACCAAGGTCGCTAAATCAAAAACCTGGAACTAAATATTTTGGGGCTAAGTCGAAACCGGTATAAAACAACTCCGGTCTAAAACGAGGAGTTCCTGTACATTCATTGGGGAAAACCATATACGGCACCGTGAGAGCTTCAAGTCTAATAATACCAGGACACTAACCGTGGGTGAAATATACCAGAAGCCTTCCGTCTGCTGATAGGGATAATTGGTTAGTATTCAAGAGTTAAGAAAGTGATACATGGAACTTGTAAGATTGAAATGTCCTGCACGCCGACTTTTATGATGAATCAGGTATATACTGCGGGGTCATATTTCCGCGGTACGACAATAAATGACGTGCTGTTTTAGGGTAACCTCCAAGTTAGTGGGTCTTAGGTGCCTCTCTCTCTTTCACTGCTTGCAGACTACATCTAGCGTTTCGATCTTCCAGCCGAGTGTTGGTGGTCACGGTAAAGGTTACAACTGCAATTAAGATTTAAGACAGTGGACCCGAGCCTCAGTCAGACCAGAAGTCATGAAGCGACTAAACAGGGGAGAGCATCAGTGAAGTGCAGTGGGTTATACTTCACCACTACTTGCTGCATGTGAAGGTATGTTAGTAGCACTACGGTGCTGGCGGTCAGTGCAGCAAGTTAGTGTACCGTTGCCGGTCAAATTCTTTAGGAATGTGACCGTTAAAAACAACGAGTAACATTTGTTCAAGTCCTAGGGAGGTGAGGCTTGTCAATATATCTCATCAGCCCATTATGCTCCCGTGGGCCGATAAGATTAGATTAGATAGGCGGCAGTAGACGAACCAATAGGCCCATTCCCAAGAGAGATAAGTGTCGCGTTGTACTGAATTGCTAAAGGATATCAAACTTCTCGTACAAAAGTTGAGTTTATTTACAAGAGCAGTAACAATCAATGAGATGACGTGAAACATATTTTGTTCGTGATAGGGAGCATGTATTTTTTCTACAACTCGAGTAAACAATGAAGGCGCCATCGATTGGGACGGCTTTATCGATATAAGCTTAATCTCGCTAGCGTTGATTTCTCCGGAACTTCAGTCACGAACGTTGGTTTCACTACACTGGTAAAAATTTCAGGCCTTAATTCCAAACTGACTACTCTGGAGACAGCCTTTAAATTTATCTCTGGAACCATATTACCTAACGCTGACTGAACTAAACAGCCGAGAGTACAATACAATAATCATATTATTAACCTATTATCGCATGCAGTAATGCTTTTCTGTTCTGAAGCGCAGCACTATCATTACTATACAGAAAAATGGACTTCCAGCATTAAAGGGCGAGCCTTCGGTCCCTCGCAACAAGCTCTAGCAACAAGCTCTAATAATTGCAAAATAAAAACGGTGATACGAGTGTGAATCTCTGCGGTCAGGCTTGCCATAAGTGAAGGGGCCGCTGGGCCGTAAAAGTTCCGTTAGAAAGTCTACAGAGCGGAAAAGGTAGAAACAAAAGAGTGCTGCCATAGAGCCGCGCCCAGCTCTAGCGTTGCTGTGAATCAGAGCTGTCAGTCGCAGTATCCAGGCAGCCCGATAGGTTGTATATGACTTCGCTACAGTAGCTGTCGTTTCTTGTGAACTTAGCTTTCGAGTGCGAGGATGTGATACTTGTAGACATATGTTGATGCGTGACAATCATGAGTGATAAAAAATACTCTCAAGTATTTTTCCGGCATCAGCTAACAGTGAAAGTACAGGAACGGGAATCGCTGTCTTCAGTTCTTTAATTCAACGACAACAGTAATGAGTAATTTCACACAACCAGTGGGACTGAAGCGTAAAGCAGGCAGTTGCACGAACCCAAAGCCTAGTCCTAACGAAACAGAGTATGCGTAATGCGACAAACAGAGTCCCTTCTAAATGAATACCAGTTTTGACGACAACGGAAAACATGACAAGCAGAGATCAATATACGTACAATAGCCTTGGTACAAATTAATTATTAATCCTATGCCTAGCACTGAGTCTTCTTCGCCTGCGTGCGCACACTCCGTTGTTGGTGAGGTAGGTGACCATACACTGCACCCCCGCAGCCGCCTCCCTCACCGCCGCACCGATCTGCGTCTCAGGTAATAGGAACCCGTAATGACCCGTGTCTCTGAGCTCGATGGTGTAGGCGTACCGGGCCCCCAGGGCCCCGAAGGCCCAATCGTCGGTGGCTCCAGAGGCGAAGCCGAGCATGGCCCCGGATCCCCCCAGCGTGTAGTCGGTGGAGCCTCGCGACACGTGGTCAACCGCCTCCAGGAACCGTCGACCCACTCGGTGCAACATCTTGGCGTTCTTGGGAGGATCTTTGGTCCAGCCCCAAGGGTAGAGCACTGACTGTCCGTAGCTGTGAAAGGTGATGAACAGGTCAAGGGGTCCGACTCTCTCCATGACGTGCTTCAGACCCTGCGTCTCTGGTTCACTAAACGGAACTTCGCCCATGAACAGTTCAGAGCAGGGATTCTGTGAGGCCCCGACTCCCCACTTCAGATCCCAGTTTCTGTTGAGGTCCACGCCCTTGCAGCGGTCCGGTAAGTCAATGTTGTTAATGCGTCTGTTTTTCCTCCACAACCTGCGCAATATATCACGTTTTAGTATACAACTCGTGCATCCTTAGGCAACATTTGCATTGTGCTTCGGTTGGTTTTAGTATCTCCGAGTTGTGTTTAACACTTGAACCTTAATTATTCCATGAGGACCAGTTGGTCACGTTCTACAATAGTTATTGGGTAAAAAAAATATCAGCACAGCGTGAAAAATTAATGCTATTTCTCTGTTTTCCAGAAAATATTGAACCCTGCAATTGGACAGAGCGTCATTTAAAAGAAAAATCACCTGGCACGACCGCCATTGAAGGTGTGAGCGTAGCCATCAGGGTTGGCCACAGGCACAAAGTACCACTCCGTGTAAGGCAGGATGGTCCGCTGCCAGTCGGGGTTGGTGGCAACTTGGTGGAGAATAAAGGTGGTGGCTGCAGGGGATATCCATTCGCGGGCGTGAATTCCTGGGAATATAAAAGCACAACATCAGACTCAAACTCATAAGGATAATTTTACATCACTTCATCTTATAAATAGTTCCCATATAGCTACAGCATATGAAATTTATAAAAATATCACCATTAGTAATAAGAGACAATTTCCATTATGATAAATTCTATAAATCTATTAGAAGGTGTCTCATACAACTACAGTGCTTGTGTAAAGGGGCAAGTAAGACAGGCGTTTTGAACTTACGATTAGATTATATTTATGTATGTTTATTTAATTCAGATTTAGAGTACATATACAGTTCTTTAGACTATCTCAAGCAGTCTTTCATGATCATGAACAGTTTCGCCATGGAAGCGTTAAATGTCAGAAGGTCCCCTGCTCTAATGTAAACAACCACAAAAGGCCAAACTTAAATCTCATATAAACAGTTTACAGAAGAAATGAGGGAAATATTTAGGGACGTTATTTAATCGCAACCCCGGGATGACATGAGTTATACAAGGCTGCCGCTGCTCTACATCTACGCCGCAATCACAACTAGAACAGCTCTAACGACGACCAGAAAACCACTTGCTGCGATTGCATTTTGCGTTACAGTTAGCACCTTCAGCCTGCGGTAGCCCAATTCAGTTATTGCAACAAGCCTCAGGCGTCGATGCCCGCCGGAAGCAAAAGGCAGAAAACAATATTAGCCCATACTCTACACTTAAAGATTGCGCTCATGACACGCTGAAACCAGTAAAGTGAAATCGCCTTGACCGCGCACCCTAACTGGGAAACCCACAGGCACTGGTTCGTGCTACAGACAAATCCCCTAAAAGGCCCAAAAAAGTGTACAGTCGGAATCGACGACCAACTGCCTGAGCTATGGTGTCATATAGACGGAAGGCTCTTAACAACTGCGCCCCCCTACGACCGTCACTATTTCTGAGTAGCCCAGTAACTCCTCTCCAAAAAGAGTGAAATATGAACGGGAGAGAAATGCTGAAGTTTCATCGCCGCACGGCAACACTTCCTTCCCTAGCTCGGGAATAGAACGCCAGATATCGCGGTAATAAATGAATCAGCAATCTTTAACACTGGGCCCCAGGCAATGGCTTGAGATTCCGGTGGTAGCAAGACGTCAAATGCCGCTCAATGAAGCAAGAAAGAAGGACACCGGTATCACAATCTCTATCGAGAATCGAACTTCAAGGAAATCTGACGTCACAATGCCGAGAGAAGTTCTCATATTCAATACAACCTTCTGAATGCCGTGATGCATTTTGCAATTGTTTAGAGCTCCATTTAGGATTACCCTTGCCGTAACACTAGGTGATATAGTTTCACAAATAGCAACAGTTGCTGATGAAACGCACCTCCCTCAATCCAAATTCGCTTCTTCGGGCCTACGGCTCCTTTGTCGTTGACCCTCACAACGTAAACGGGCCGTCCCTCCTGACTGGTTGCCACAGACAGCACCTGCACAACACCGTTGGTTGTAGCGTTCAGCCAGCCGATGTAGCCTTCAATGTCAGCGAGACTGTGATACGAGTTCCAATCCATCGCCTCGACTGAAAAAAACAATACAAATAAGTTAATTTCCAAACTACTACAGGGAAATTTCAATTTTTAGCCTTTAAAGTGACAATACAGATTTATACCTCCTACAAAAGACACAATTTTGAGTGTGTAAATCCACAGGAGAGACTGGAATATTGGATCCAAGACGTCAGAGTAGTGCCACTCATTATCTCCGACAAAGACGTTACCTTTTTACCGGCATTTGTCCATATGTATGTTTCTTCGTCTGTCTGCCAGCAACATGATTTGCTTTTCCCTAGGTCTGTACCGAGCTTGAAAGCTCATTTTAAAAAATCTACCTTAACTCATTACTAGCTAGGTTGTACTTCCCTTAAGAACACCTTTCCATCCCTTCTATGTACGTTTCTTTCGTGTTGGGTTACTTAACCCTTTTATGTAAATGCAAATGTGGCGTTCATTATTTTTTACTTGACTCATATGTTA
>LQNS02000141.1:34047059-34057854 GCA_001587735.2 Parhyale hawaiensis | reverse complement strand
AACACTTTATTTATTTTATTTTTTAATTGGCCCGAGAAGCATTAATGCTTAGAGTGGCCGTTTGTCCATTTATTGCATTTATTTCTTTTTTCTTTTGACTGTATCCCCCTTAATGTACTATGCGACAAATAAATTCTATGGAGTTTCATAACTCAAAATGTTATAAACAGAGCTTCGCGAAATTTACAGCAACGGTTAGGAATGTTACGAGCAGCAGATGATTGAATATTCGTGCTGTTACGGATGAAACACCAGATTCTGGACCATTTTAAATATTCGCTGCCAATGCGTAGCTTGGCGGAGGTATTCCCTCTAGGAGTGCTTTTCTAGTTTATACTGTGTACTTATCGCGTTGGTGCAAAAAATTTTGCTGATTTAGAAGGTTACATTGAGAATAAGAAATTGTGAGCTTTAGGAAAACTTCGTTCATAACCATAGCGTTCCTTGCTCTCTATAACCTGATTCCATCTGTCAATGAGCTTATGAATGCCACATTTGTAACATTTTTTTAGCTTTGATATGCAATCAGAATCAAACTAAATTTCAATCTCTTTTATTGATATCTACTAAGGCCATCAAATGGTTTTAAAATCCTAGAAGTAAGTGGTAATCCGAGGGAGCAGGTCAAGAGAATGTGCTAGATGGGGCAAAACTTCCCGACCAACATTTTCCAAGAAGAGCTTTGGTCAGCACGGCAGTATGCGGGCAAACATTATCATGATGGAAGAGGACGCCCTTTCTGTTGACTAAAGAGGGTCACTTTTGCCTCACAACAGCTTTCAAACGACAAAGTTTATCACAGTGGAGAATAGCATGAATGGTTTGATTGTTGTCTAGATAAGAAAATGCATACTATCAACTTGAATGATTTAAAATACCTCTCCTAAAAATCGACTAAAATAGACTAAAATTAGACTAAAAGTTACGTCGCTTCAGCCCTATCTATATACGGTATGTATGCCGTAAGGCTATATGAGCAGTTAGGAGAAAAAATAATGTTAATGTCTCGTGTTCTTTTCTTAGATGTAAAGTTAAAATAAAGAGAATAGAAACTAAGTTGAAAAATAAAAAATTAGACCCGTTAACTACTTAGCCCATTTTAAAATTATATTGTCCTTGAACACGCAGAAGCACATTTTTTCTGCTTCTTCAGCATGACAAGCAATCAATTGATCCAGAATCATCTACATCAGAACTGAGTCTCCGAGCAGAAAAGAATAATATTTGTTGAATATTTAAAAAATATACAACACAACTCGGGTAAAAATACTTCGTCTTTTATAGGCATCGTAATCCTGAGTAATTCATAATTCTATTAGAGATGCACCAATACACATGCTCTGTAGTAGTAAAGCAGTAATCTTACACACTGTAGGTTGCTTTTTTACTTGATCATACATCATTGGAGGCTTATACCCTCTAAGGTCTGAATTATAATTTGAAAGTAACGATTGAAGAGCGACTGTGAGCGCTAGCGAGAGCACTCACTGCTTCTTCTGCGACGGCGTGAGTTGCAATGCGCTTCTTCTCGCTTCACGAAGCCCATCAGGTCTTCTACTTCTTCTTTGTACTGCACCTTGCCTTCTTCTAGAGCATTCTGCACCTCCAGTGCATCTTCTTCTTTGACCAGTACCTGTGTGTAGAGATGAGACTGATGAATACCGACAGCGGTTGATAAGTACGATGCTGGCTGCGGCAATACTAACAATACTCAACATCGTTTTGACACTGTCTGAAACACCTATCAATTCAAAAATGAAAAGGTAGCACTGTCCGCGACTTGCGCATACGACAGTCTCTGCGCATGCATATTCCAAATGAAATCGTCCCTAAATAATATGAACAGCTCCTACCCACTGGAAATTATTAAATCTATATTAGATATAAAGTACATTTTCTTCTTCTATGATTTTGTATGTTCATTTTTAATAGATCGTAGGTCTGTAGACGTTTGATGCACAACCTTAGTACCGTCCGCTCAAATGTTAATACAGTGGGAGCAACTCACCACCGCTGAGGTGTCCCCGTCTGCCCAGTTTTCCAATCCATGAAGGCAATCACCAGCGTTGTAGTTCCCCATCTACCGACTGCCCTGTTTTCAATACCATGAAGGCAATCACCAGAATTGTGGTTTCCTCGTCTGCCCACTGCCCAGTACTCAGTACAATGAAGGCAACTCACCAGCGTTGAGGTTTCTCCGTCTGCCCAGTTCTCAATGAGGCCCCGCATGAGGAGATCGTTGAGCACAGGATGCGTTAATGATGCTTCTGTGCGCCAGAGATGAACAGGCCTCTCGTCTCTCTGCAGAGGGTGTAGTAAGCGATAGTTAGATTGCGCATGCGTCGACCATGCTGCGTAAACGACAATATAGACTTTGGGCTTATTTGTTCTGTTCGGTGTAATGGAGCTAATCTATTACGCTTAATCTAAATTTGTCTGAAACTGAAGCCAGGGACATTAGATTCGCCATGGTAGATCGAGTTTTAGGCTTTTAGCGCAAATTAACTTGGCTTTAGATGAACACGGGATATATTTTTCTGCCATTTCAAGCCATGTTGTTGTGCGACTGACACTTAAAATTCGATTCATCGTGGAGAATCCAACCAAAGTTTCTGGGAAATCAAGGCTACGTGACTTTGAAATTCTCGATGGAAGTGCGCCAATCTAACCTGCTTACTGTACTCTCGCTTGAGTCCAATATACAGCCTGTAATAGACAGCATCGTAGCTGCTGCTGTGTACGAGTTGCTGAGATATGAACCGATACAGCGAGTGCAGCCACACAGTGAGAACCTAGATGAATAATACTAAAAAATAATAAGTAAACACGACGTGAATGAAACTTTTAGAACAAAGTGGTGTTCGCGTTGATATCCACAGATCGCAGCATAAGCTGCATAACGGAAGGTCACGCGATAATACCCTCTGAGAAACGCTGAGTTCTCATCCCTAAAGAGACATAGGGAGGGGCGAAGTGAGATCGCACACACCACACTCTCTCCTGGACAGCATCGCTTTGCAGGCTGTGGCCATAAAACCACAAAACTTGCCTCTTCCCTCGAACAAGGGGTAGATGTGGATGTAAGGGCTTGTCGGTGAGTATTATCACCTCAACAATTGCGTCCCACAAGATATATGTACATGAATCAGGCCGAAGTTTCTTCCAAATAGACTGTGTTATATGCACGAATTGCACAGCAAACAACAGTTGACTGACATGACTTTTGTCTCCTCGTGCGACAAACTCTCAAGTGTAAAAGGAAGCCAGTTATGGCATGTGATCAAAAAATGCCTTCAATACGGTATATTAAATTTTTTCAATAAACGTGTAAGAAGCCAAAGAAGGTGATTCACGTAAATACGATGTACGCGAATAAACAGGTTAAAATTTTTAACACCTGGAAATAAAACGTTGTGTAATTTTCAATTAGATTGTAAAAAGAGATAAGGGCCCAATTATACTTTAATACTATACATATTACTTGAATCTATTTTTGGGCATGGCTTTAAATTGCAGAATCTTTACATAGGGAGCCCATTTATACAGTGCCCACAACTTTGTTACGGTGAGAGAACAGTAGCTACATTCTGAGTTAAATCCCAACAGGAAATTCTTAGACGATGCTCTTATAGGCCGACTACCCGGTGCTGCACCCTTTTGGCATCGGATAAATTTTTCAGTTTTCCGCGAAGAATTTTTCCTACAAATTATACGACGATTTGGAATAAATTAAGCGTTTACCCAGTTTAGAGTTGAATTTAATACCACAGTGTAGCATAGGGTGTGTTGTGCTTGTGCACAATGGAAAGTAAACATTCAGGAAGTCATAAAATAAAAGGAGGACAATATTGGTGCATTTTATACATAGTTCGGCATTCATGAACAAAGCGCGCGTGCAAAGTCAAAGCTATAAATTTTCCAGCACTCCTCGAACACTATAGCTGAAGGATTCAATTAGTACACCGCAATCGAGGTAATCTATGCAAGTTAAATTAAGCTTCAAGTTTTCCGGTATCTCAACCGTGGGCTTTCGGTCCACCGATTTGGATCGACTTGCGGGCGGTAGTTGCAAACCATTTAGGTGATTACGCTTGAGACGCTTCAAACGTAATTTTGCGGAAGAGAATTATTGAATTTAAAGCCGCCTCTAGACGAGCAGAAATGAATCTGAGGCCAACTCAAGTCCATCGATTACTACTTGAGGATCAATCTAAGCTAGCGGATCTAAAAGCCCGTGTAAGCAACTACGGAAGAGTTTATTTTAGGCGGATTAGATTATCTGGATGACTGTGCTAATCGAAGACGCCAGATGCCTTACGTCAGCAGATGAAGGCTCGACAGCACCCAGCGCAGCGGCCGCCATCAGTAGCAGGAGCTGGATGAACACGGCCGCCTGGACCCTCATCCTTGTCATAGATTGTGATCGTTGCGTGGTGTCGGGGGGGGGGGGTCTCTCGGTCAGCGGTGGAGTTGAGGCGTGTCTTGAGCTGCTCTGCTGAACAAAGGGCAATTATTATTACCGCACCGTATAAACACAGGTGATACGTGCTATTGAACACGTTATGTGACACTTCTGGAACACCGACAGCAGCTCATGGTCTTGTACTGTTAGGGTGCACGGGTCTCCAATCACTGTAGAGTTCAGTTAGTACCATGATTTTATCCAGAAATTATGGAGATGAGATGCTAGCTTTAGTTCGATGAAGGCGTCTAGGCAGCTGCATAACACTGGCGTCCTGTATATGCATGTTCTAGCTTTAAAGCTAGATGTTATAATTTTATTTGAAAACGTAGGATGATGTTCTACTGCAAGGTAACTGCAGTGGTACTGCGAGAGCGCTTGCAGGCATCCACAACACTAGTTAAGTAGCTATAGCTTTACAGATTCCCAATTGACACTAATATTCTGCCTTACTGTTTGACAGCACGGAAAGGGCAATGGTATTGCTTTGCTGGAGCGACAGTAGGCTTATGAGTTACATACTACTATTGTAAACCTAAGCCAAAATACTCGTACCAAAATGCAATGTATCTGCAACAGCAAAACGATGACAACGAGCATGAACTGCTGTCAATGCAAATTCTTTTTTTTTATTTATTGACAAAAGCATCACATGGCAGGCAAGTATCACCGTAAAGTTTCACGCACTTCTTTCAATTCTTTTTGGCTCTTTATCGTCAAAGTCACGCCACAGAAAACGACGTCACGCTGAAGCAATAGCAGCACTAAATGGATCTCTCGCTTGATCGCACGACGTGGAGTGTGCCTCCACTCAACGTCGCCGCATATCGTGCACCTCAGTGACGTCATCGGCGTAGCGCAAGCTAGCTCTCCTATTGGTTGGTTTAGCAGATAATTTTCTCCTTAGAAATAAAACTGCCTGGTTTGACTCTATTTTAGCAATAGCTTATGCACAAAAAGCTGGAGAAAACTTACTCAATCGTGGCACCGATACCTCATAGCTGCTTCACAAGAATTAAAAATGGAATTTCAAGCTAAAAGTATGGCCCTGCAAGAAAAGACAACCCGCAGTGAAGTACATAGATGTGGTGAGGCACGTCTGCGGTTTTCGCACGTTCAGTGGCGTCAAAGCCTGTCTACACGGTAGTCCTGTCAACGCGTCATCTCCCATCCGAATGTTTTGTATAGCGTCGTTGACAACAGATCTTTGCGCATGCCGCATAAAGTATCTAAAGTGATATTTGTCGAATCAATTTCCTCGGCAAGTGTCACTGGACAAGTTACGAATAGCTCTTCATATTTGGAGTAAAACAAAACTTAGAAAACAGTGCACTTTTTTGCTGTTTGTATGGAAGAATAACACAATCGGACGGCTGGACGAGCGACCGCGTTGAGAAGACTAACGTAGAGATCGGTCAACGACGGTCATCAGAGTGACGTAAGAATGCTGCGTCACAGACAGTGACGTAACGGCAACACAATCTTGATTTATTGCTTCCGGCATCGGCTGAAGCTTATGCGTGAGTTATTGTTATTAACTGATGCAGTAGTACACTGTTGTAGAATTGCGAGTCAATAAGTTCCTCTATTCTATGTAGATACGATAGTAAGTCGTTTAATGCAAAAGCACTAAAAAACGTAACTGTAACTGGGCACAAGCTAAAACTGAGAGGACTATAAATGAAGATTATAGTTTAATAATCATAATAGTGAAACATACATTATGGAGGCTGTGCCCATCGCCCGAAGGCACAGCCTGAAGTCTTATGTAAATCAGAATCGTATATAACGACCGTATAACCTTAATGCACACATGAGAAGAGATTGCTGGCTTGGCTGCAAAAAGTTTCTATTCACAGACAAAGCTTACGTGTGTCTCATGGAGTTGTACAGCTCACATTGAGAAGTTAATGATATAACAAGTAACGTAAGAATAATGTAATGGACAGAGAGTTTTTACTACTGAGGTTTAATGAATTGATTTCATTATATATTGAGAATGATAAAAGAAATAGCTACGCATCTTCCAGTTTGCCAGAGCGTGTGTCTTCTAAACTTAAATTATCTTGCTATCGTTGCGAGGCAATCCAATAAAATTATTACGGTACCTCAAACGCTGTGACAACATCGATATTATTGAACCACTTAAAGTAAGGTAAGGCGACCCTCATACACATTGTTGTTTTTAAAGTAAGTACCGTTTCGAAATTAATACGTGCAAACGTTGCGGTCGGCATACCGCGCGTGCGCACTGGGTACCTACATCTTCTGGTAAGCCACAGGCGTCACTAGTACTCATGCGACCATGATAACATTTATTTTTAAATATTTACAAAGGTTCCACCGACTATCAGTGTAACAGACGTGAAAGAAGCTCTAATTCATTTTGGAACTGGCGAAGTATAACGACAAAATATTGTGAATCAGGTGGGTTGGTACAAATACGGATAGGAGCTTTTAAGGTTGGCCGAACACAGGACGAACACAATTAGTGTTCATGATGAGAAACACCAGGCTGCAGGCTTCTATGAAGAGGATATTAATAACTGGCTGTATTATACGAGAAGTGTCTTAATGTTGGCGGAAACTATAAGGAGCAAAAAAAGATTGAGGAAGTGGCTTAGATAAAAAAATACAAGATTAGTAAATAAATTTACTTGTGCTTTTATTTCAAACGGTACTTACTTCATCAGCAACCGCCTTAACAACGAACAAAGGCTGTTATCTTCTATAACCAACCGCATCTGCCTAAAAAGAGTATATTTCAATTTTCTCATGTCACTGGATATTAAAATTACACATACACTTAGAACGGAAAGAATAGCTTTAGTACAAAATTAACCATATCTCGTTTTTGCGTGATCATATTTTCATGAAACTTGCAGGGAAATCGTGACATCTTATGGCAACACTGTTAAGTTTGTTGACATTTTACTGTGTCTCTTGATTGACAACTCTTTGCATTTTCTTTTTCTTTTTGAGGTGAACGACGATAATAGCTTCTAGTATATTCTGCTAAAAGGGGACGTGGAATAGCTCAAACTAACAAGAAGAAAGAAATTATCATCATAGAAACTGCAAAAGGCATCTCTCCTGATGTTATTGCCCGAAAAATAGGACTCCATATTTACACAGTGACAATCTTGAAGAACCCTTCACAACGGAAAAAAACCGACCATATGCTGGGCATTCAAGGACTGTTACTGATAGAAAGATGAGATATGTGGTTCGTCAGCTGCGTAAAAGACCCGGGTAAACAAGTAAATCAATTTTTAGGGCTGCTGGGCTTCCTGAAATGCCTAAAACCACAAGAAATGGTATTCATCGCTCCATTACTTCTGTCAAATCCCCTATGAAAGTGCCTCCTCTGACCCCAAGATATTAAATTTGAGGATGGAATGGGCAGAGAAATACATGAAAATCAACATGAATCATGTTTTTCCACCGACGAAACCCGGGCAACCCATGATGGACCTGATGGGTGGAGTAAGGGTTGGGTGCTACCTGGAGGTGAGCG
This sequence comes from Parhyale hawaiensis, assembly GCA_001587735.2. Taxonomy (NCBI): domain Eukaryota; kingdom Metazoa; phylum Arthropoda; class Malacostraca; order Amphipoda; family Hyalidae; genus Parhyale; species Parhyale hawaiensis. The sequence goes on along the minus strand of LQNS02000141.1, from coordinate 34,049,875 downwards.
TTCTCAACGCGTAAAACGTCAACAACAGGGAGCTGGTGTAATGATATGAGTTGGTATCATAGGGGATTGACTTGTAGGTCCCGTTAGAGTACCTGATGGCGTGAATATTACATTTGCATCATATTGTGACATGTTAAAGGACGCTTTGGTCCCATGGCTGCATGGCATACCCCTTTCATTGCTTCGAAACTTAATTCTCATGCATGATAATGTGCCTTCTCTCTCCTCTGCCCATACTACCAAATCATTTCTAGACTCTTTGGGGTTCCATGGAGAGAAACTGATGGTTTGGCCACCGTGCTCACCTGATCTAATCCTAAATGAAAACTTCTGGGCCCTTCTGAAAATGGAAATTTACGTAGATGGAAGGCAGTACAACTCAAAATCTGTCTTGTGGGATACTGTTGCTGCAGCAGCAAGGGCAGTTGCACCTTCTACAATAAAGAAACTAACTGGCTGCATGGATTCAAGGATTATTGAAGTTATTAAACGTCATGGGGGTCATGTTGGCAAGTAAGACATTTTCAGTCATTGTAAACTTTTGTTTGATGATTTCTTGTTTGATACATTTTTCTCATTTGTGTTCTTCATTTTAGTTCATTTGGTGATATAAAACAGGGAATACTTTTTTGTCATAAAGCTTTTACCGCCGCTCAGTGAAATTAGTAAAATTGGTAAAAAAAACATAATTTTTAAGGAAAAATCTCGATTAGTCGCTTGGGATTTCCAGACACCACAAGCATCATAAGTCTAACTTTCTGTGAAATTTTCACTGAAATTTATAGCCAAAACGTCGAGATGTGGTCAATTCTGCGATAAAGCTATTATTTCTGTTCTAAGTGTATATTTTTCTACAAAACTGATGGGTCAAAGAGCCACAGCTCGATCGATATGATGTTACACTAACACCTAAGGAGAGCATGAATGTGCACTGATAGTGTTTATTGCTATGTGAATCTACTAGAAGTAATTGAGGCACACGGATATAATATATAACTAGAGCCCGGATTTATTACACTTAAAATAATACAGTTATACCTCCTAAAAATTGCTCCCATTGCACCTAAAAATTGCTCTCATTGCACCTAAAATTTGCTCATATAGCACTCAAAAATTGTCCTTATTACACCTATATAAGCAATAGAGGTGGAAGAAATAGGAAAAGAGAAGTACAAAAGACAAATACAGCAAAGAAAATTGAAGGGAACAAAAAAAGTAGGATAGCAAACACGAATTGCCTATCAGGGGATCAAGGGACACTTACTGTATATTGGTTCCAAATACCACTTTTAAGTATATGTACATTGAGCTAATGCTAATTGACAATTCTCCTCGATGGCGAAAATGATTCTTGCGAGCATCTCGCTTTACCTGTTCCCATGATGTATCCCCCGAATGAAAAAGGTTACAAAAAATTCATAGCCAGATTTTGAGATTTTGCAACTCAATTATATTTATGCCCCAGCAAAAACATTAAACAATAATTGATAAGAAAACCAGTTGTCATAGCCTAGGAAATCCTGTCTCACATGACTTCACTCTACAATGCAAGCTATAAATGCAATCTTTTATGTTATCTGAGGGCGAGTTCACTCGTCCCTCATCGTAACGCGTTCAATCACGAAAATGAACACGAGCTGTGCTTCGAATTTTTCTGCCTATGTCCACACGTAGAAGTGTCCTTCATTCAAATGAATGATGCCGCGCTTTCACTTATGATATCGATTCTTTACATTTTGCTTATATTTCGCGTCGCTTTGAAGTCACATTCGTATCCCATAATCTTATAGCCTAATTATGATAGGAACAGCCAATTTCAAGATATTTGTAGCTTGATAAATCAATAGAAGAGAACTCAGCGCAGAACAGGCAGTTGGGCTTCCAAATCAAAGATGGCGTCTGTGCTTTTACAACATTTTCAGGTTTTCTAGTTTTCTTGTCTTAAACGGGAGTTCAGTGATTGTAATAATTAAAACGAAGATAAAAACTTTTTCGTCTACTTGTCCATGAACTGTGAACCCTGCAGAGGACAAAATTTAATTTAATATTTATAGGTACTGTTTACTGAAGTTGAATAACGCAGCGACTTAAAAAAAGGACATGCTTCATGTTTCAGTCTACTGCGTTTGCGGTCGCAGCTTCTTTCAAATCAACGCGCGCCGCGTCCGTCAGTTTGACTGAACGCGTTACGATCAGGGACGTGTGACCACCGCCTAATATATTGCAGTTATAGCTCTCATTGCAGTTATTGCACTTGCAGCTTCTATTGTACTAACTCCGTAAATTGCAATAAATCCGGGCTCTATATATAGCCAACGATGAAAAGGCATCGCTTATATTCACGGATGTTCATCCGAGTGCATGACTCAGAAGATAAATGCAAGGAATTACAAAAACGTTAAATTAGCAAAAAGAATTTGTTCCAAAGCGAAATGAAAGTGCATTTCTAAAAGCCGCTGCAGCAAAGCTAGCGTGCGCCGTCAATATCGTAAGAGCTTAGTGACGCTTTCTGTTGCCGCTTGCAAAATGGGGCAAAAATTAGACGACGGAGAACGCGTCGCCGCATGTCGGCGAGACGCTAAAGATCGCCAATACGGCCGCCGCTTTCCGAAGCGGGGGGGGGGGTGTTGGCTGCTGGGGGATGAAGAAAGTGAATGGGTGAGAGGGAGAAACTCCGCGGGCGCTCGGTTTTTGGTAAAAAAGGGTACATGTGCAGTCTGCTGTATGTGTAAGTGAAGCGCGCAGTGTAGACGAAATTAAGAGTAGATGGGGTGACAACGCAGACGGTTCGAGTAGTTGGTTTCGGGTAACATACT
>LQNS02000141.1:34033506-34046907 GCA_001587735.2 Parhyale hawaiensis | reverse complement strand
TACTATAAGACATCTAGTGGTTTGTATGTGATGAAGTTGGCTTTAGTACATAAACTTTGGAATGTTGTGTGGCATTTGTTGTTGGAGTAGCAAGAGAGAGAGAATATATCAGTAATATCACGCGATGACTGGTCAACACGATGACGGACGATGAAAACAATTTTTCGAGAGCAAAAAAATAAAAAAAACGTGAAAAAACTAATCTTGAGCTTCAACATGCTCGTTCCCCATCAAGAACGAATACGTGCTGAAAATTTACATTTTTAAATATCAGTGCTCCGCATGCTTACATAAGAAAAAAAAAACAGCTTCTATTCACTTCCTATTATAATAATGTACTACATTAAAGCACCAAGTTTTGAAGCATGCATAGTCTTGATAACCTTTATATAAACATTATGGGACGAGTGATGATTATCAATACGTAATTCTAATTGAGAAACACCCTTAGTTCCATTATCAAATACTAAATGGAATGGGATAAAGCTTAGAAAACTTACTTTTTATAATCTTCTTGTAACTTGAAGTTGGATTTAGTTAATCAATGAGCAACTCCCACTCAAGTGACTAAGACACGATATATACTTATTCAAACCGCAGTTTTTTGACGACCGTCGATTTACTGTTACAATTTTTAAGCACAATTTAAGAAAATATTTCTACAAACAAATGAACGTCACTCGTTCGACGTCCACAACAAAAACGTCTTTCATTTCATGAGTTTTCATATTTTCTCACACTGGTATATGATATCTTAATCATATCTATGAGTCTGCAACATTATGGCAGGATGCGTCGCATCCCTCCGCATATCCTGAACTCGAATGCAGTGCATCTGAAGTTCAGAGTCATATCCTGCCAAAAGAAACTCCATGAGAAACACGCAACGCCTTCGGTAACGATCAGGCTGAGAGGAGAAAACGAGTGACAAAATGGTAGCCATTAAGTGAGTGTCATAAAAGCATGTGAATCGCATTCACAGAATAGAAAAGTGCAGAGCTAGGAAGGAAATAAGAGAAACTTTGCGTTGGCAACTATACGGTAAGGAAAAGTGAGAGTGTCCGTCCGCAAGGCTGCGGCAGCAGTAAGCTGTTCAAGGAGAGCTGTGGGAGGTGATGGGAGTAGAGTGGATTGTACAGGAACTACAATAGATAGGTCCATATGACTCTACACTTTCTGAAGGTTTTCGACTCTTAATACAGTAGGGTCATCAAATTTCGGAAGCAAGCTTGTTACAGGAGTGAATTCAGCGTAAGACTTACAAGTTATTGATGTTTCTTCGAGCAAGTTACACTGGAGCACAAATAAGAACTTAATCAGCGGCTCTACACGATCGTAAAATAAAAAAAAAACTTATTTCTGAGTATTATTATACAAAGTGACATTTAATTCTGGAGTTTATGCTAGATAGCTTGCTGGCGAAAATGATGAAATAACTAGATAACTTAGTAGGGGAGATGTATCATGCAGCAGGATTAATTTAAGGAAAACTATGACAAATAGATTAGAGAGCAAACAGTAGACGGACCAACAGGCCCATTTTCACAGAGCAGCCGGGACGTACGCCCCCGCCCTCTATAAGCTATTGCCATTCGGTCAGAATCACTTAGATATCTGAGGAAAGAAGAGAAGTAACTCAGGCAAGGAGTTGGTCGTGCAAGTTCGATTAATTGCTGGAGATCCTCGGGTCACGGACACGTTAAGTGAGTTGGAGCATGAAAGATTATGGATTATGCCAATTAGGGAGGGCGGCCTCTGGAGCTTTGGCCGTTAGTAGTTGGTCACTCCTGGAGGAGGAGTTTTAGCTGTGAAAGATGGGCACACCGTTACGAGCTGAGCACCTGCACATGTCAAAGAAGAATTTACCCTGAGTGCAACATAAAAGAAAAGCGTGCATGCATTTATCAGGGCATTGTGCCATTCACACCATGGTGACATCTCCAAACTATATTGGTTTTTGAACCTGCTTATTGCAGTTTAAATAAGAGACAGAATTCAGCTAGGACTTTGATTGTCTGGAGAGCAGATTCTGTTCCGTGAGATGAAGAGAGATCCGAATTTTGACGCTCGTTGTATACGCACTGATGGTTGGCGCGTCAAATGTTCCATTTAGTTATCAACAAAAAAGAATAAAACATCGTAATTTAGCGGTTTCCAGGTGAAATGTGATATCCTTCGAGAAGACCTTGAAACGAATCTGGAACAAACACATGTTCGACACAGAATTTGTACGTCTGGAATATACTGGGAATATTAGTACGTCTGGAATATGCTGGGACTTGTTTACACAAGATTCTAAGAATACCGCACATACACAGCGCAAACCACTGCCACATACATACAATCATACATATGTACATCTTGCATGCAACTAATAAGACTAAATCGTACAGAACGTAAACATATCAACGCCATGATGTATCATTATTATTATTTTAAAATTATTGTCACATTATTTTCTCTACTTAGTGAAAATGCGCCATTCATAATGCGTATCTATGACATGCAGTCTATTTCACTGATAACTAGAATGCCTCGCAGCGTATGACCATTACCCGCGTTGGGGCAAATTCAACGCCATCGTTTTTTTTATGGCCAGCTAACTCAAGTTTATTTTTTTAGGTATTTTACGCATCTCCGTCATGTCACCTGCGTGACTGAAAAAAATGATTACCATGACTCAACTCCTTCTGCCTCTTTTTAGGTGGACAGATAATAAAATCCAACCCCTTCATTTTTGATAGCGAGCTAACTCTAGTTTCTTTTTTGGCATTTTTCACATCTAGGTCAATCCACCTGACTCCCTGCAAAATAATTATAAACATTACTTAACTCCTTTTCCTTCTTTTTGGGTGGACAGACAAACAAATTTACAAATATATATGCTTAAATCTTCAACAAAAACATTATCACATCTTCTACTTCGTTCGCTAATGATAAATATGCCAAGAAAACGTAAAGAAGCAAAAGGTTCTCGAGACGTAATGAAGTATAAAAATAAAACTAAACGCAAGCCTAGGCATAAGCCCGAATTAACTGGCGCATTCGTCAGTACATACAAAACACAACCGGTATACAAAATAACTGCATATATATATATACATATATAAATAAATTACTTAAGGATGTCACTTGTACTGTGTTACACTCAAGGAATACATAACAACGTAACAATATCGCATTTACGGGATCCCCGCGCCTGAGGCGATTACGGTTATCACATACGCCTACGCCGGCTGCAAGCAAACCGTCTGCTGAACCAGACAGGGAATTCCACATCAATTATTGGTGGGCGAAACGGCAACAAATGCCAATGCTGTCATGAACGCGGGCTTTACCAAGAGCCAACCGGATTTCCGAAATGGAAGGAGTTGGAATGTCTGGTTTCGTAATCCAACCGACAAAAAGAAGAAAAGAAAAAAAAAAAAAGAAACGCCGGCCGCTGAGTTTTGCTTCTGCTTGAATCCACAGAATTTGAACGTTCATGCAAACAAGGAAAGTTTCCGTGAGGGTCCAATAAGGTGATTTAACTATACTCTTATTGCAAGATAAAGTTGGAGCTGCAATAAAAACTATATGTATAACTTCAAAAATTCAAGTCAGGGACGAGATCTCGGGACCTACAGATCACTAACTATCACTAGATATAAGTTTGTCATTATCTCATTTACGACCACTGATCCAGTTTGGGAGCCCTGAGTTCTGAAATCATAGCCCTGTAATTAGGTGGGGGTGTACATATACAAAAGCTTAGTAACGAGGAGCACAGCTGAAGAAACTTTACACATTTACCCTACAAATGGTAGTCTTACATTCGACCTTCCAAGGAACACAAAAGACGGAGAGTATCTGTTAAATGTCGCACGCAGCCCGTGCTAACTTCCATTCCACGACGCTCAAAAATAATTACGTCTGTTGAGACAGTCTTGGAAAGGGGACAGTAACATTCCTATATGCTGAAAAATTTTACGAGGGTGCTAGATTTTAAGAACTACTACAGTACACTAGGGCTTCTCATCGTAGCTATCAACTGTACTATTATAATATTATTTTATAATACAACCAAATCTTCATTTTTGTTTCCCTGTTCGTTGTAGTTTACATAAAACTGCTTCAGAAGTTATTTATTTGGAATCCTTTCTTACAGCTGGCTGTAGCAAAGCGACAGCGAGAGTTGTATGGACAACAGAGTGGTTTCTTTTCATGTATTTCATAGAGCTGTCTCTCCTGACTCCGAAGTCCGAAGCTTAGTGTCTGTTCGTGTGTGGTTGTGAGAGGTAGTGCTGAGCTGCAGCTTCTTTTAAGTTTGTACTTTTTTGTTCTTGTAAGTTTTGTTTTTTATTTTCCTTTTATCCTGTATTTTTTCATAAATAATTGCATTTTTTTTTATTTGTTTGTGATGTTGTAACGATAGGTATAATAGTTAACAATGCATGGGGTGCCTTCACACATGAAAATTGCATTTTCCCATCGCAATCCAAGCAATTCGCAAGCACTTAACGGCCAAAGCTTCCCAGGCCATTTTAAGCTGACGTCTTCTCACTTCCGCTCCATCTATATAACTAAGCTCCGCATATCAGCGGCCTTCGATCCTGCTTGCGGGCATTCATGANTTCTCCTCTCGTTTCTCCATTCCTCTACATCCTACTAACATAATGGCAATAGCTCATAGAGGGCCGGGGTGCAAGTCCCGGTGTCTCTTTGGGAATGGGCCTTTTGGTTCGTCTACTGCCGCCTATCTAATCTAATCTAATTTATTTTTATCGCTACGAAGTGGCGCTTACTAGTTAACAAACTCATGTTTGCAAATAGTGAAAAAACTTTAGCCGTTTACCATCAAAAACGACCATTAGGATCCTAAAAGTAAAGATTCGATTAGATAGCTGGTAGTAGCTGGACCAACAGGACGTGTGTCCCTTTGTATTCGCCGTAGTATTTCTCCCCTATTGATAGTCCATGTCCTAGCGGGCTGCGTGTATCCGAATAAACTATGGTTCTGTTTTTGGGTTTACACTTTACTATCGATCGCTCGTAAACTAGGAAGATATCACACATAGCGGCACCTACACCTGAGGATGGGTGTCATGTTGTACGTTTCCATGGATACCTTACGTATGAAATAAACTGTAGATTTTTAGCTAAGGTTGTAAGAGATTTAAAAACCAAATGCGTTCACTCAGAACAGACTCATGATATCTTTCTAACTCTATCCTCACACCAGGCGAGCCGTCACCTTCATTGAGACGAGCATCACCAATGATAGACTCAAGAGGTTGGCCACAGAGTCGCTCTTAAGGGCACGCCGACAACGCTGCTCTGTTCAGGGCCGCGCTCACCACCACCGAAGCGCCTCAGCAATACAAAGAAGGCGCTATTTTAGGGAGGAAAAGTTAATAAACAAACCGCAGTGTTATTGTGGGTATATTTAACAACCCAGAAGCAGCATAAGAACTAAAGAAGGGGAATTCATACAGAACTAGAGCACTCTGAGAGTGCATACCTCTGCCAAGCGAGACAACGGTAAGAAAAAATTCAAATTGGCTCTGAAGCCATAATTTTCCTTATATAGATCTCAAATTTAATCATTTGTGCCTTTTGATAGTAATAACAGCTTGTGCAATTTTCTTGAAGATCTGTTCATAACTTTTTGAGTTATACTGCTAGCAAACGTTTTGACAAACATGAGTCAAACATGCAAACGAACATACCGATCTGTACTAAAATTCAGTCATTTATGTCTTTTAACATTACTAACAACCCCCATAAATTTCATAAAGATCCATTGATTATTTTTTGAGTTATTGTGCTAACAAGCTTAAAATTAAAAACAGTGACAAACGAACGAACTAACTAATCATTATCAAAATTTGGTCATTTACTCTTTGTTATATACCTAACAACTCATGTTAATTTCATCAAAATCCATTCATAACTTTCGAGTTATGGCATTGAGAAAAATGAGGCAGACAAACAAACAAACGAATGGACATATCTTCACAAAAAGTTAATTATCTGTTCCTCCTAACATACCTAACAATCCCTAGAAATTTCATCCAAATCGGTTCATAACGTTTTGAGTTATCTTGGTGCCAGACAGACAGATAGACAAACACGACGAAAACATAACCTCCTTGGCAGAGGTAATAACACCAAATGATTCCAGTACTGGTAAAAATTATTATTATTCTCCTGGGAGCACTGGCAGCGCAGTGCCAACGTGTCATCAGTCACCTACTGGCTGCCATGGACCCGGGATAGGTGAAGGGTTCCGCGTACTACATTAGAAAGTGGAAGGAGGGCAGCGTGCTAAGTGTACAGTTGCTACAGAGTCTGTGACCCACATCATGGGTGATAACAAGCATGAGGAAACAGGGAATTCGAGGCAGAAGATATGAAGAATTCTTGATTAGCTGTAGAGGAGAACATCATAAGGAGAAAAAAAATTATGGGGCTCTGGAAAATATAATTTTCGACCGCAGAATGATCAGATGCGTACTAAAATATGATCATTAAATGATCAATATCACGATGCTAATGAATACGATCATGACAACAATGAATGGAAAGTTAAATTACGTATTAAATTTTTTATAGTACTTCATTGTATTCGCCCAAGCTTTCTCTACACGTCTCGACTTGTCAGTAAATTATGACCTGATGGTGAGGGACGAAAGGTTTCTGATGTGCTGTCTATCCTATTTTATTTTTTAAACTATCCTCTGCAATAGAGCAGTAGTACTTAAGTGACTGAATGCCTAGGCTTTACTTTAAAGGATACTCCACACAACAGCTGCCCTGACATAAGCTAATACAAGCCTCGAGAAATTTTGATATATTACGACATTTTTGGCCAATTTTTTTAAACTTTCAAGCGTTTCACATATTCTGCGCCTAGTGAATAAATGTAAATGACTCACTTCTGAAAACAATAAATTCTCTTCGGTAATGAGCAATCTAATGATATAATTGGTTATTCATATGAATAAATTTATATTGCGTTTCAACAAAATAACGCAACGTTTGTTCACCCTCCCAGGCAGCAATCATATATTATATTAATATTATTATAAAGTTTTAACGTTTCTTTCTTGTTATATTTTATATATGGTATCTTACTATCATGTTATTTTGAAATTACAACGTAATATTTGTTGTTGAGTTTATATTTTATGCTATGATAATATTATGATAATGTTACTCATCAATATTATCTCCTAGCATTGATGTAATGTTCAACAAAATGTTACTTTAGCGTTATTCCAAATATTAAACTGATGTTTTAGACTAACAAGTAAAATGTACTTATTAAACATTAAAAAATATTAAACATAATATTAAAGTGTTTTAGACTAACAAATAAAATATACCGCGCACGCCTGTAGCTTGGTTGAGTCACCGCTTGAATTCGTATTTCACACTTATATTTATTTTCTAATGTTGTCCCCTGTATACGAGAGATACATGTTCGAATGTGTAACTTTATCTAGTATCACATGAAGTTTACATTTGTATATGTGCAAACCTACCGTAATGTATAGAATTGAGTTAATATCTTGACTCTGATCATCCGTTGTTTAATGTCTAAGATGGAGTCTAGTCTGGATTTGCAAATAGGGGCCGAGATAAAGCTGGCAAATAACTTTGTTTATGCCTAAGCCTCTCTTCCCACGTTTTTCTCAAAAGACAGGTTACCCCTGAGAGGGTAACTTGTCCCAGGATCCCTTCGCTGAAGCCTTAGCGAAACCACACCGCCAATGCTGTACCCTCGGTCTTTCTATTGTCTGTCAAAATATGGCGTGTCATATTTTAATTTTGGTAAATAATAATGAAATAACACGGACATCATAGTAACATAATATAATTAAAATGCCATGGAACATTATTTCAGTACTACAAAATTACCATTATTTGACAGTTATTAGAAGATAATATTTTATTAATAGTAAAAAAATACTAGAAACATTGTTTCAATGTTAGTTTATTATTTCATCTAACATCATGCAACAATATTATTTTAATATTTCCGAATAATTTTATCCTAACATTGGAATAGTCGTGAAAAAATTATATTATTTCAGCATTGGGGATAATATAACCAAATGTTACTTAATAACATTATTCTAATATGAACATTACAATTCTTGCTACCTGGGCTGTAGCAACAACATAAAATATATTGGTTACATAAGGCCACAGAAAGTAAGGGCTACAGTATGTAACTTCTTAGTCATTGTAGTTAAAAAACTCAATAAACCCTTCCATTTCGAGAGGATTAGAGTCTGAAAAAAAGCTTGTGACTGCAGTGTGGAGGGAAACGGTCAAATTGACAGTGAAGTGCATAACATGGATGCGGTGCGTAGCTAAAGCCCGTCTGTATAGGGAGCAGTGTATCTCGCAGTGCATTGACGACCGTCTGCCGATAACGCATTAATTCCCTGTTGTCAGCGTTGTTCCACTATCGCATGTCTGGCCAGCAGCAACATGGCCTACCGAATAGCCACCAGCTCCACATGGACCACAAGAGTCACATTAGCCGGATGTGAGAGCACCGCTGCAGCGCAACGCGGACGCGAGCGTGGGTTGCCAAACCCTTCCGCTGCTCCGACGGGTGACCTCGGTGCGCTACGGCGTGCTATATGGACGGGCTAACGTGCAAGAAGAGAGAGATAGGGGCGGCGGTCTGCTATAGGGACGGGCTTATGCGCCCCAGCTAGATATGGTGTTATTGATATTGTTATTAAAAATACAAGACCAGGCGTCCAGGGATCGTCCATTATGCTCCAAATGGAGCATAATGACGAGTCTCGTCTTCTTGTGCGGGTGACAAGATTACACAAGAGGGAATCTGTTTGAAAGATAGACAGTTTCCCATACGAATGACTGGGTTAAGGTCGTTTGTACTATGCTTTTTCAACAAATAGTTAAGGGACAAATTATTGCAAGATACTCGGAATGAATTAGACTTATGAGCGACATACGTAGAAGTTCCTGGAGAGAGAAAGAATTACTCTCTTTTGATAAAACAAGTAGTTTTCTTTAATTCGAACTACGCTTTACTCTTGTACTTTACTGGCGCAGTTTTGGATAATTTAATCCCTCAGTCTGATCACAGTAGGCGCTCCCATCCTGGTCAGCCGACTTATCATCCCGGCCATCTGTTGCCTTATGTGAGTCACTGCTGATTTTCCATCGCCGACCCGTGCTCTGGGTCGACCATACCGGAAGTGATTGTATAATACCAACATTTACAATAACTTTCACAGCGATGATTACGTTATCGATATAGTAATCATAAAAGGGGCACTGACTTCAAACTTATTTACCACATAAAAGTATGTAATATATACAATATCAGTGTGAGAATATCTGGTGACACAGTGACGCACTGCCGCACCTCTCCAGCGGATGAAGTCTGTAAAAACTCAAAGCTTTCACTGACGAGAGGCGGGACTCGTACGTAGCAGCTACAGTACATGTGGTTGTTTCTTGTGGGAGCTGCTGCAGTCAGAAACCGCTCGTTACAGGTAACATTGACAGGGGCTATTCTTTTCGGTAAACTTATTCTCTTAGGATGTAATTTATCTGGAACTTCAGTAATGAGCGTTCGTTTCTCTATTCTGAAACGAGTTTTAGACTTCAGTAGCACAAACCGATTATACCAGTAGGCGGTGTAGTCCTTTTGAGTTTTAAGCCGAGTCAAGGGTATATCGGCTTGGGGCTAAAACCTGAAACTAGATCCAATGTAAAGAAAAACCTCATGACTGAGTTTTCGGACATGTTAAAGCTAACGAAATTAGTTTGTCCTGATTGCCGTAAACAAATATTCCTGAGCATCTGAAAAACGTCCTTGGGTCGTTGTATGGTCTGTGGCCTACGTCAGAATGGATTAAGTTAGGCAAGAATAGGTTAGTTTATTTAAGAATAGGTTAGGTTAGGTTCGGTTCAGCTGGAATAGGTGCCTGATCCAACTCATAGGCACACTTATTATCTTTGAATCTCAGATAGGTCATAGATTATACCGACAATTGTACATCATTAACCAGTGACAGAACTACTCTCAATTCCAGTCAGACCCACCGCGGCGGCAGCAGCCGCAACAGGAGGGAGTAATCCGATATAAGAACCCGAGGAGAAGTGGTCGCTATAAATAATTATGCCGTAACGAGTGAGGCGAAGCGAACGCAGTCGAGAATAAACTCAGACCGGATTTTGGTAAAACAAATATCAAATGACGCAAGAACAATGCTGGTACATAGCTTTACCTTCCGGGAAGTTGGCTAAACAATTTTATGTCTTACGTCAGAGTTTCTCTGACGCTGTAGTGCAGGCATGCTACTTTCAATGCACAGTTGAGCCTGGCTCACACGACAGGCTTTTTATCCCCATACACCCTACTCAGCATCCGAATCCGATGTTGAATCTTTGTCAACACAACTGTTTGTCTATAATAAAACATTTACAATATGTTAGGTGGCTTGGTTCAGCGAGCGTTACTAGCAAAGTTTCGCATAGCTTTCTAATGAATAGTTAATTAAAACTGTGGAATGTTTGCACTTTCCTGCCATATAAACGAGTTAGTAAGTCATTGCCAGAAAGTTTAATCCTCCGTTTCCGAGCGGAACGATATCACAGAGGACCGTATGCAGCAATGCACTCGGACGCTGGGTCATGCGCATGGGAGAACTAAAGACACAGATGTGAACCAGTAGGTATTTAACCGAAATTGTTACACGCTCAGCAGCTATCAGGACTTAGTTATCGCGGCTAACTGCATTCGACAGCACAGCAGTGTTCCTGTTTGGATCGCCGTTGCTGCCTGACCTCTATGCAAATGAACAGACTGCAACGGCCATGCCCTTGATTTGTTCTGCCGCGCCTCCGCAGGGCACAATCGTTCAGATCAGGTCGGGCACAGGAACCACTGCGGGGGGTCAGTGGACATAGGTGCAGGTTCAGGAGCTGGGGAAAATCCGGATACCAACGACACTTTCTTATTTGCATATTCAACACCGAGGGGGAGGGGGGTGTAACATCGACAACTTGCGAGCTTCGGCTACCTGATTCTTGCGACTAAGTCTATCCATGGACGTTTTTTTTTTTTAAGTGTATTAATGACTGCCCCGCGAGTTCGATGTCTCCGACCTGACCGTCATCCCAATAGTAGCCATATCCCTCTGCTTACCTAACGAGCGCTTTCTTATACCGGGGTCACACTGCACGATCGCAAGCACATTTTGATGCTAGGATGTGCAGCTCGCACACCTTTGCATCAAGTTGCACGTGCAATCGTGTAGCGTGGCCCCGGCAATACAGTCCCTACCTCTAGCTATGAGTAGCCTACACCGCTGCAGTGCCAATCCTGTCCGTGAGGAGTTCGATCAGAGCCCTCTGCATAGAGCAGAACCGCTGGAGCTCAGCAACCCCCTGAAGAAGAGCCCTCCTGGCACTCCTTTAATCTTGCTTATGCTGGGGTCACAGTACAACCTTCTGACCCCGTCAAAAGGTACTTCGTACTCCCAAGAAACCTATATTGCTTTAACTCTGTGTAGCTTACGATTCTCTTATCATCTCATTAATAATGTGTAGACATTGTGCCAATGACTATCAGCAGGCTAGATCATAACTCCCTTTTATGTTAGTATTATTCTTAAGTTAATTTTAGAAATGAAATCCTCAGGGTACTGCGCCCTAACCTTGTTGGACACAGCATCCATATGAGAAACATAGATGGTATTTCTTTCTTTCAACGCCTGCCAAGTGCCTAACTTTTGTCGATTCATTGTAAACAACCGAAAAGTGCACAACTGTATAAGTTCTAATAGACACCAGATTTAAGGCGCTCCTGATCCATACTGCATTGGAGACGCTAGCCAGTAGCCGTTTAATATGACGGCTGACATTTTCTGGTGAATCTGTCAGTCAACATAGTATCGTGTTTACAAGAAAGCACAGAACGCTTAAACACTTTGTACGTCGCATGAGGATTAAAAAACTGATGCATGAATCCGCCTCTACATAAGATACCCACAGCATCATTTCTCCCTGCACTGAGCAAAGATATTCGGTTCCCATTCCTACTACAACTCCAGCTCAATATAGAATCTGCGCCGTAAAGAATTTTTTCATGAAGAAGTGAAAAATGTTAAAATGTTCTCCAGCTGTAATGCATCGAAGAATTCGTTTTCAGACTTATAAACGACAATAAACAATAAAGTAGGCATTGAATGAATGACAAGAATCACATGGCCTATGAATCTATGTAGGTATGTTGTTGAAACTACAACTACTAAGCTCTGAGCTGTAGCTGACAAGTGCTGCATCTCTTGTTGTTACGAGGACGGACGTTCTATTCCCAAGTCAGAGAAGGAGTTCTGCTGCTTCGCAATGCAGTGTCGGCGTTTCTGCTGTTAAGAGTGCACTTAGGGGAGGGGGTGCGAGACCAGACCTATTTAGAAATGAGGACAGTAGGGAGGAGGGACGCAGTTGGCAAAAAGACTATTCCATGACAGTATAGCTCTGAAAATTTGTGATAGACCGTACACTTCAATAGGCCCTTTAGAGGTTTTATCTGCTGCACCAGCCAGTGCATGTAAATTTTTCAGCAGAGGTGTGCGGTAGATGTGATTTTGTCTTTTCCCTTCACGCACTGCAAGTAACAAACAAAGTCAAAATCTTTTTTGCAGTAATTTCGTAAGTTTGGCAGACATAAATCTTTTTTAATAGAATTCAGTGATGTGTCATCAGTTTAGAATTGATTTGAAGCTTCATTAATTCATTTTATTCTCGTGGCATGTTTGGCAGCAGGAACTTCATTTCAAAGGTAGGTACAGTAGCCTAATAACTTATAAATTTTGTTGACAACCTTCTCTCTACGAACGAATAGAGACGGAAATCAATAGAGATGTTAGGGCTAGATCTAATAAAAACATGCCTTCACACGAGCGTTCAGTGTAAAAAAGAAATAAAAATAAAAATAAACCTCCTGATGACGCAAAGAATCGGAATAACAAATGGCAAATTCTTCCGTCCTTAAGATAGTTTTATAGGTATAAAATATTAAATGCGTACGGATGTCTTCCAACTTGTCACATAAGTTTTGTACTGGGTCACACTGCGCTTATTAGGCCTATGATATTACGTGATGAGTGAGAATGGAAGGTTCCATTCGTCCACGCCAGAATAATAACAATAATAACAAATACTCCATCAATATTTAAATCTGTGTACAGAGGATAAATTGTTGTAAATGTATAATCTTTATATATTACTAGGACATAAGATCTATATTGTAAATTTATCGAGCGGTAAGTGTTCCAAGTATGCAATCAATGATTTATGAGTTACTTCTTCGCAGCGTTCTGGTAGCCGGTTGGCGCTGGGGGGGGGGGGGGGGGGGTGCCC
>LQNS02000141.1:34008179-34024082 GCA_001587735.2 Parhyale hawaiensis | reverse complement strand
GACTGAGGCACTCAAGATGCCGTCAACAGACACACTCTGCGTTCGCTCAGAAACAAAATCACGAATGATTGACAGAACCCTACCACCCACACCAAAGGACTCCAGCTTGTACAATAAACCAATTAACAGTAATACATGATTAACTTTTGGTGAAGATCCGTTCACCTGTTTGCCAGCTTATTTTTTCTTACTACAATAACTGAAAAAGTTATGGACGGATTTTCAGGAAACTTACGCGAGTTGTTAGGTATATCAGGAGGAGTACATAAAAAATCGTGATGGTCTGTTAGTTCGTTCGTCGCTGTGTTTGATTTTATGGTTGTTAGCACAATAAAAAAAGTAATGAATGGATCTTGTAAGTATTGTTAATAGACATGAATGATTAATTAAATTTTGGGGATGATAGGTTACTCCGTTTCACTAAAGTTCTTTAGCAGCACAACTCAAGAAAATATTTCCACAAAATAACAGAAGCTGTTTATACCAGAAGGCACAGATGATTAAATTTTGGTGTTGATACCAAAAAATCATGGTTTCAGAAGCAATTTGAATTTTCATTACCATTGCCTGCATCGGCGGAGGTATGCGCTCTCAGAGTGCTCTAGTTCCAAGGGCGAGGGGCTACACGACCGGAGGTAGCCTAAAAACTATGGGTATCTTTGGCGACACTATTAATGAGTAGACGTGGTAGTAAAAGAATTAGTAGCGCAGCAATACAAGGCCGGAGCGTCGATTGAGGAATGTGAATTTCTTCACAGGTCTACTATAAAGGTCTGTGAGGAATATGAATTTCTTCACAGGTCTACTATAAAGGACTGTGAGGAATGTGAATTTTTTCACAGGTCTACTATAAAGGTCTGTGAGTAATGTGAATTTCTTGACAGGTCTACTAAAGGTCTGTGACGAATGTGAATTTCGTCACAGGTTTATTAAAGGTCTGAGAACACCGATATACCGTTGCTAGGGCAAATAGCGGACGCTAGATAGCAAGGGCTGAGGCAGGCTACATCAGGCTAGCGTGCATGCAATCTGCCCCCTGTGGGGTGCGTACTCCACGTTGAGAATCCCTGCGTGACAGGAAGAAGAAGAAAAAAACAATATCAAAGTTTGAAATGATGTAATATTGGGTAATACACTAGCTAGCTATGAGATATAAAACCCAACACAGATTAGCGGCATACAAGTAGACGAACATGGTAGAGAAGTTTTACTTAGGGCGAGTAAAATTACAAAAAACACAGTGCAGAAACACTATACCGAAAGCAACAAGTGCAGCAGCGGCAAAATATATATATATATATAAATTTCGCCCTTAGTGTCGTAAGTTATGTAACTAGAAGTCGAATATAATATTCCTCTATCACACAATTTCATACCGCCAGGGCTGAAATTTAAATTAAATTCAAGGTGTTAAAAAAGACCACCGCGTGTTTATTAATTACTTATTTATCGATTTTCTCCCACGTTCGAAGCAGTTGCATAGGCAATACTTCTAACTCACGCACTTGTCTAGGATACGGAAGATGCGCGAGTATAATTACATACTCAAGAGTGCAACAGAGAGTTAGTGAGATATAGCTAGGAAGTTTAAGCCTCCGTTTCCGAGCAGAACGATATCACAAAGGAAAGAGCAAGGGACATATAGTATGCCAAGATGCAACATCACGCGTGGACAAGTGGCTCAAGAACTCCTGGAGAGTCAGGTCCAAGATATTTAGCGAGGATAGAGTTCGTCCGAATACCTCCTTGAGTCGTACACTGAGCGCGTCCCCATGTGGGGAACAACAACGTGCATGGGAACAACAAGACGGGAAAGAAGAAGAACAGAACAAGTAATCATGAGAAGTATGAAAATATCAGATAAAGTAGACACGAGAGATATTCCGAAGACTTGTGTAAGACTATGGAGAACTCAGTGGGTATCCATAGCGGAGATTAGCAAAAAAATTGTATGCAGTTAGTTACACAGGCAAAAGAGTATCGTCAAAAGCAAGGATAATCAGTCGAGACTGAGAGAGCCCATTAAGTTTTTAGAGACTTCTAAATGCTCTGAAAAATGTATCAAGATCGAAGTCAGTGGCACGACTGATCGAAAAGTTTTTCAAGTTAGCGTTGGGCTGCTAAAAAATTACGGAACTCGTAAATATATCTTTATATGGCCAAGTGGGCACAGTCAAGGGCAGGACTAGTGATGTCTGCAGGGGTGGCTAGTAGCGATGTATCAGGGCAAGTTCCGCCCCACCTAACTGGGATTTCCACATGCACTACTTCATGCTGCAGATCGGTCCCAGCTAGACCTAAACAAGTGCACGACTGCGGTCGATCACAGGTTGTAGGTCGTCAGAGATGGCAGGCCCAAGGGACACTTGCTACCTACTTCTCTGCTGCTCCAAATTTTGTTCAGGCCAGTGCCCCCTAATGAAGAGTTGATGTTAAGTAGCTTCCAAGAGGGTGGAGCTGAGCACCACCCTCTATAACCGCATGGAGGAAATAGATTGAGGCGTATCGATCCTGCAATCAAGTGCTGCATGGTCCCGGTCCAACGCTACCACCCAAGTGGTGCCGCGCCTGAGTTAGACCGTAAGTCCTAAAGGGACCATATAGGGGATGGTGAGAGTTTAGTGCAGTCACACTGGATTACTCCTTGCTGCATTTGAGGGCATTTTCGTGGCACCTCAGGTGCTACTGGTCAATGCAGTAAATTAGGTACCGTTGCAAGTCAAATTCTCTAAGATAGTGACCGTTACGCACAAGAAACGTTTTATTATTATTATTATTATATTGGTATTGTCCCGCTATTTCCGAATCGGAGACGATCAATAGCGATCTAGCACAAGAAAAGTTTGCTCAAGTCCTTGGGACGTGAAGCTCGTAAATGTAAATTACAAGCTGAACAAGTTTCCGGGGGCAGAAAATGAGTGCCGTCGGCTCACTAGAGATTATCCGCCTTCTCTGAACATTTCCTCGGATGAAGGTTCCTAAATGTGCCACAACCCAACCATCAAGTAGCTCACATGCTCGCAAGGCAGTGGCTGATGACCAACGAGAGGGGACTCAAGTTTAATTGTTTGGGTCGATAGTAATGAAGTGTGAACGCCAAAAAAGCAGACTCCGCAATCTGAGTATCGAATGAATTCACCTGCCTGGCGGAGAAACGAACGCGTCTACTCAAGCATGTCAAAAGAGCACTTTAGCATCCCGCCACTGCGGGTACCCATACAGTTCCTGCTGTCGTATTTTATCAATACAGCAGATCTTTAGGAAGTTTCTTGACACACGCGAAAAGAAGCTTCAGAGACTTGAACTCAGTTGCTTTTAAAATAGGAAAGTGAAGCAACCCAAAGACTGACATACCCTCAAATTGTCACGCTCGCACACTACATAAGAATTTAAAAGCGACAGATGAGGCTAAGAAAGACGTCATTCCCAATCGGAATTGTAAAGGCATTTATCGGCAGCGCGCAAGTAAATAGAGAAGTGAACGGTACCAGACAATATCGGATGTCTATAAATTCCCGATTGGGTTAAGCTGTTGTGAAATTCACACGTTACTTTAGCGAAAATCTGAAAGCTACAGTGAAGCTGCTCTTAGACTCATTCTGTCTCTTTTAATTCCTCATTAATAAACTAGCTATAATTATAGAAATATGACCCAACAGTGACAAAGCATATATTCAATACTGACCAAAAAGTGTCCACCCTTTACATAGAATACACACACAAAAAAAAAAAACAACTACGTCTGTGCCGCACATCGAAGCCAACATCGTGCAGTGGCGGAGTGAGGCAGACATTAGAGCGTAAGGCAATTCTTTCCTTAAGGTAGGTTCAGATTACAGGCATTTGCTGCCGTCACAGTCCATCACTCAACAAACAACGCCGTTACGTCCTCGAAAGACAGAGCTAGATCGTGCGACGACGTAAAGAAGCATGATGACTATTTTTTTATGTGACGGCGTTAAAACAAAATTTTTAGTGTTTCCAAGCCAAGCAGCTAGCAATCGGAAAACTCTTCACAAGGGGTTCAAGCGTTTATTATAAATTTAATTAAAACACGACATGTACCTTCAACGAATATGAAAGTGATCACCAGCTGCATTTTTCGAATTGCAGTAGCTAACAAATTAATTGAAATTATCACACACTCTGATTACGTCACCGTCAAGAACTGAGGTTGCATCACAACTTTTATTTTTAATTAGGCTTGACATCAATAAAGTAAAGTAGCTATTAATAGTGAATGTATGTGCACAAGTAGAGCCGTCACTACAGTGAGTCCATGCTACGATTCCATGCTTATTCTGTAAATACGATGCGATGATTGATTCACGCAGTGGTAATAGGCCGTTCTTATCCACGCTGAAGTGTAAACTCCACCTTGTTTACCCAGAATTTTAGTGCAGGAGTAGTACAAAACTTTACTAGCGCATCAGGGACACAATGTCTATATCGCGCTGGACTATTTCTGTGGTCTAACACAGGCTTGTGCGCCACTAGGGCGCGAAGTACGTCTCGTTTCACATTCAATGATTTTTGTCTCGGCTTTTTAGCCGGTAGGTCTCAGTTTCTAGGTGGTCATTGCGCTACTGACTGGAAAAAGGCGCAAGTTGTGCATCTCCAACCCCCGGGCACCTCTGAGCGCTTTCGCTCAGCTACGCCGCACAGGTGAAGGAAACGAAAAACAAGAAGGTAGAAGTCTCGTGGAAATGGGTCGGCCACCTCGATCAGCGGCCCACCTCCCCGAAACAGAAGGGGATGTATTGAGAGCCTACATAACTACATATTCACAGCAAGGCCGATATGGCTAAACGGAACTCAAGACCATTGAGTGAATCCACCTTTAGGAAACCATTCTTTCTGCCAAAGTAACTATCTTCAAACGCTCATACCAAGTATGGTTTATTGGTAATATTTCAATTATTAATATAAATATTAAGACACACATATCATTATTTCTATTATATCAACTTCACCAAGTAAACGAAAACTAGAATAACTTTTGGATTGACTCATAAAAATTGTATGGGCAAAATTTACATAGAATAAACAACGTGCTGGTTCTGAGAACGAATATTCCTATTGTTGCTGGTGTCTAGCATCTCCTCAGCAGTGAAAAAAGCTAAGGGCAGACTGACTCCAACAATGATTGCTAATAGCTAGGTACTTACTTTTTGTTTGTTTGTTTGTTTGTTTGCAACACACAAATAGGATAATTTTTCGGTTTAATGTGTATGGGCGATTTTATATTCACATGCTCATATAATCTGCTAAAACGAAATAAATCTTAGAAACTAAAATAGCCGCAAGTTGTGCTACAAAGCGCATGCCAATGCGAGAAATATTGTACGAAAATGAAATTTTTAAAAAGAATAGTAAGTATTAGCGTAAGTACGGGTACTACGTAGTTAGAAATGAGTTAAATTTAAAAGACGAATCACCCTATCCCCCAAAAGTGTAACTAGCCCAAAGAGGGGAAGAAATCAGAGACATACAGCCTGCCCAAAGAGGGGAAGAAATCAGAGACATACAGCCTGCCAAATAAAAAAAAAGGAAACTCGCACGCGGAGGGGCATCGTGCATGGGGAGAGCAAGTTAAGAAAGACGGGAAATGAAATCAAGCGTCCCTCTACGTGTAACTTAGGATTCATTGAGACGTATAGTAGCTATGTTGATGGCAATGTGAAACCCATGCACAAGGGTGTTTCGAGACTAGATCAAAGAGCAAGAGAGAGCTAGTCAGAAACGTAGAGGAAGAAGAGAACAAATATGATGAAGTAACCAAGAACGCTGGAGCGGTTATCATAGCGACTCATCAAACAGAAAGCCGCAGCGACTTCTGAGTTACATGGGAGGAGAATTAGAAAACAGACAGGAAACAGAGTTGGCACAATAGAAAGCTGTCCAGCTGGCCTGGCTATAATGTTAAGTAGCAGATGTGTTAAGCCTTCACTAATTGGTGTGTCATACGAACCAGTTAATTTTAGTCGCCAAGAGGCAAACGCTTTAGATATCACGCCTTATATCTCACGCCAAGCCTAAATGATACTAGAAGATAATATAGGGTAATTATCTTAAACCAACACAATAAAGTAACTGCCTGCACAAGATCATCTAAACACGCAAACAATATACAGAGAAACAAGTACGGTAAGTGTACAAATCCGCAGCATGTAGCTACAGAGCAGCATTGGGTACAGGTCGAGCGATGGCTGGGGCTAACATAACGACTGCATGCTCCTAGTTCTCCAAGCAAGAGTTTGTACTGACACATTTGAAATATACAGATATTTTGAGTGTACGACCACACATGAAATGTAAATCAAATGTATTATCAGCTTTTACTACATAATTCATCAACCCATTTGACGAACTAGCTACCTCCAACACAGTAGTGTCTCGAGGTTGGCAGTCATTCCTTACAATTAAAACGATTTTATTGAAAAATCTCAAGTTTAAGCATTATGCTCCTAGACTACACTGCTGCCGAGCACTATTCAGCAGATAAGATTGGAGATCTCCAGTGGGACTGAATATAATTTATTCGGAAGTATACCGCGACAAATTATTCAAAATGCAAAAGCAAGACAATGTTAAAATTGAAATGATTTAAGAAAATGTTTCAAAGACTTGCTCCATCATTAATTCTATACAGTAATATCGAGACGTAAGAAAAATAGATAACGTCACTCTACTTGACCAAAATATACTCTTAGATAATTTCAACTTTGGGAAACAATTCTACTTCGGTCTCCTGTAACTTAGCAGAACAGATGATAAAGTAGATTTCTGAAACGTTTTCTTGGAATGATTTCGATTTTTTTCCGTCGTCTTTGAATCCAAGCTTCGAATAAGTTGGCGACTTAAGCAACGAAATGACTTCCGAACGCCCCAATTGTTACAAAATGCGCAACGCAGAAATTTTTGACTTAGCACTCTACTGCTCTTCAGACCAAACTGTGATACAATATTATTTTCCAGTAGGAGTGCAATAGTACACAAAACAATTGCAATAAAATAACGCGGTAGTAGTGATAGCACAAGGATTACAAAGGAAGCAACCGCATCGCGCCGGATTATCAGGGAGTTTTACTTCGACTTTTCTGCCAGAAGCTCTCGAGTTACAAGCGAACTAAGGGGCTTTCTATTGTCTGAAAGCGGTCAGGTTGCTACTGCGGTCTCAGTGAGCTGCGGGCTAGGGAATCCCGACGTGTTTACAACGTCGGGTATAGTTTTTAAAACTATTATGTTCCCATTATTATTATTATCATTACCGAACCCACGCCATTAGACACGACCTGTCTCTATAGCATAGGATGGGCGAACCTAAAGGCCCTAGTTAACGGGCGCACACGGCACTGCAAACAAACAACTTTGTCCCGCAGCTAGCTCACGTTTCAACTTTGGTGCAGGCATTTGGTGCATTCCACTGTTTGTTACCTAAGCAGCAAACACGCACTGTCTCATTAATATTCCAGTCAATGGTATTGAGGCTTCTACGATTCGCGTGTTACAGTCGAAGCAGTTATGGCGCTCAATAGGTAACTGGCACTTTTTAATGCACTTTGCATGCTGTAGTCGAGCCAAAACCACAACTCTGTTTATTTAGAACGGAGCGACTGGTGAGAGGGAAAGTTACTAGGAAGATTGTTAGATAGTGCAGAATTATCCCACACTTAGGGGAACCTTTTACTCCAGATTTTGGGTGTCATTCTGTAAAGCTTGTTCGTCCGTTTATTATCACTGTAAGTCATTATTAAACTACATAGATTAGGACTTCCAAGTAGTAGCAGCGGGAGAGGGCTACTAGCGCCGCGGGCATTACTCTCACCTCGAACAGAGAATAGGACCTCAGCACAGGGCCCCTAAGGAGGACGAGGAGCTACGGTTGGAGAACAGCAACAAGCAGAAGCACAGAAGGGCGAAAAAATGACATGAACTAGGAAGCAATAAAGTACAACTAGATATATCTATATATAGAATAATATCTTTACGCATACAGATATATGTATAAGTCGATAGGGTACGGTATATATACCTAGGATCAATCACAAACAAGATGAGTACTGCTGTAATGAGCTGAGGTCAAAACTCTAAATATAAGACTGCAATGCACAGCAACTGTACGGAGCAGCATTCAAGAATGAAACAAACGACAGCGCACAGAGAGCCATTAGGGATGTGAGCAGCAAAAGGACTACAGTGTGAAACCTCAACTCACTATCGTCATCATTCACCAACCGATCACCACTTCATGGTTGTCTGCGAACTGCAAAATTCACGGTTTTTTTTTGCATCGATTCACGAGCGCAATTCGTCACACGAACCTTAAAAAAAGTTAAACCGTAACTAATCATGGGAAAACCGGAAATAGGCTTAGGAAAAGGGATTAGAGTTACTAACGATATTGGACTCACAAAGAGAATTCCCGAAAGCTTAGGTAATGTTTGGTAAGTAGGCTAAGCTTCAATGGCACTTAAAATAAATTTTCGAGTATAATAACATAAGTTGAATTTAAAACAGAGATCTATAATACACGTGGAATATGCAGGGCAACACAGACGTGCACAATACAGACAGCTAGAGTACAAAGTACACCATCAGATGTATTAACCCCGCTAAGTAGCTATAAATTTAAGGAACAATAAGTCTGTTCACACAAAATTGATTAAAAAACTCAAAACAGAATTCTGCAATAGATAACAAAACGGTGAAACATGTTACGAGATGTGAGCTGCACAACCTCAAATTAGTGAGGTGGACAGTAGCGAACCAGACACAAAAATTATGAAAAATTCAATTTCGGTCTTCACTCCACATTCCGAAAAGTTAACAGACTTTCACCAGCTGACCAATTATGATTTTTTAATCTATACACCTGAAGATGGCCATTGTGATGGACCGAAACGTTGTGCCACATTTTAATATACTGATCAGTGCTGTCGTACAATTTTCTTCTCGCAGTTTACTTTTAAGGAAACTGACTGGTGAAAGTCTGTTAACTTTTCGGAAGGTGGAGAGAAGTCTGAAATAAAATCGCAAAACATTATTATTAAAAACAAACGGTTTTTAATAATGAAAAGTGGGACTGGGCCGCAGACCAGCGACTGTTCCGTTACATTTTATATCTGGGTCGTAAGTGTCCACAGTATACTACCCACTATCCTTTACAAGGACGTTTACAACAATGTTATGCCAAAGAAAAATCAACATTTAATTCGGATAATTTAGGTTAACAAAGCTATTTCGTATACACTCAAGTTTTGGTAAAGCGCAGGTAACGAAGAGAAGAGTGAAGCTAAATATCAACGAGTATATAGCGGGCTTAGTGCTAACTCGGGGTGCTGACAAGCACATTTAGCCAATATGGCGGTAATTAAATAACTACATCTAAAATTTGGATCAGTTGCATTAGGAGCGCTAAAAAGGAGTGTCAGCTAACTACCACGACTCTGAAAGGGTGATCCTAATATTATACATAAAATTAGTATTATTACTATAAACTATTATTATAATCAGCACTACTATACTCCTGGTGTAACCACCGATAATAAGCAGGTAGACAATGCCGGGGCAATACTATGCAGGCGCACGCGCAACTTATCGGGTGGACGGAGAGTTCGCCCGTCATCCCAACGATACACAATGAAAATTGGTAGCTAAGTCTGATACCTACCTACGGCAAGTAGATACCTAATGGAAAGACGTGCGAGCAGAACGTTCGCTGATGAGTTGAGCGTGCGACGGTGCAGTGTGGTCCCGGTACTACTTCACCATGCAATTTCATACCAAACTCTATAAATATAAGTTTCATTATCACTACACGAACTACTTGGTTTGGCAGCAGTTTACCCTTGCCAAAAGAAAAAACTAAGAGCTACTGCAGCTGGCTAGGAGCCACTGCAGCTGGCTCCTTTGGTACGAAACAGAACAGAATTGCAGCTACCACAAATACATGTAAATTTGAAAATAATATAACACAGAATTTTTGATGCAGCGCAAGGCTGTATGGCAAAATAGATAAAGGCCCAAGCTACTAGGAAGAAAAACAAAAAAATTGTATGGACAACGGTTGATAGAGTGTCCAAAGAGATCTTCCCGAAACTATCTCCAAACAAAAGACAAACATTAGACAAAACAAAAGTGGCTGGTAGAGAGTCTGTGAACTATATTATTATCATATTCCTACTTATCACCTCCTCGTCCACAGAATTTGAAAGGATCTAGAAGGAGGAAGAAGAAAGGAACATGTACGTAGTTGAGGCAATACTAGAATCTCGGGTAAAAAACTGCAATGAGGAATAGGAAGAGACAAAAACAAGAACATCAGCAGTGCGAAGAAAAATGGACACGAAAGAGCTCAGAGAGGCTCAGGTACAAAATTAAAGGAAAAAAGCAGTACGCAAGAGATATAGCCTAAACTAGACCGGAGGCTATTTCGAAAAGCTAACATCAAAGTACGTATAAAGGACTCATCAGCCCCAAAACAACCATTGATGATAATAGTTTCTCCTACGGAAACCATAAGATTTCTACTATCCTGTAGTTTGGGCAGTGGCCATTAATAGGCTTCCGACGCTAGTGCACACAAAAATGTCTCTTGAAAAGTAGCTAGGTACATGACATTAGCCTAACACTAAATAACTTTGGTAAGGTCAGTAGGCCATTTGATAACTGAACCCTTTCATGCCTTACTTAAATACGGTACCAATTTTTGCAGTGAAAGTGAAATTTGCAACGTTAACAAATGTATAACAGTCACGGACGAGTCAACAAGAGAAGAATAGAGAAGGGATATGTAGAAAGTTATGAAAACCGAGAACTCCATTATGAACGACTGCGCAACAAATCATTGAAGTTGGGAAAAAATAGGACGAACAGAACAAAGGCTGTCACTAAAAGAAGAAACAAAAAGAAGGCAGGAAAGTCGACCCTAAACAAAGATAAACAGATAGTAACGGGTTTTGCTAGTGCAGCGAATTTTAGCCACATTGCGCCGCAGGTCAAATATTTTGTCTCAGCATTTCTGCCAAAACTTCTGGAGTGGAGTCTCGAATTCTGTCAGGTGCATCCCTTCTGACAAGAAGTGTCATAAGGCGCGAGCATCTCTAACCATACACGGCTCGGCCGAACGAAATCACTCAGCCATGCGGCACAGGGAAAGAAACGAAAAAAGAAGACGGAAGAGAGAAACGCTCGCGCGGAGGGCCCCGTCCGTGGTCCTCGGCACGGAACAAGGTAGAAGCTTGCGTAATAGGTCGGCCACCTCGATAGGCGGTCCACATCGCCGAACAGAGAAGGAAATATAGAGAACCTACCTAACATTGAAAGATTTAAGACTCCCTAAATAAATACTAAGCTTTTCTAAGAGAGGAAAAGGAAGGGACATAGGGTAACATGTCTAGTACTCGTCCACCATGCTAGTAGCCGTCCACTTGGCACTAAAAGGCTTCCTATGTGAAAACTAGCAGTGCTAGAAAACTGCACATAGTCTTGAACTGTAGGCTAAGTAGTGCCGCACTATCCCTGAAAATAACGTGCAAAAAACAGTAATAAAAAAAATGGTGGTGGTTTTCCCATTTTTTCATGCTTTTTGCGAAAAAATGTGAAAACCACCGCCATTTCTTTTTGTTTATTTTTTTCGCCCGTCATTTTCAGGGATGGTGCGGCACTACTTAGCCTACAGTTTATGCCTATGTACGGCTTTCTAGCACAGCTAGTTTTCACACAGGAAACCTTTTAGTGCAAAGTGGACGGCTACTAGCATGGTGGACGGGTACTAGACATGTTACCCTATAGTACGTCGATAGAAAAACGGGAAACCCTTGCACAAAGGTGTTCCCACACACGATCAGCGCGCATGGGAAGAGGAAGAACAGACAACAATACGATCAGTACTAGTATGAAAGTGGAAAGAAGCAAAGTGGGCACGATAGAGAGACGTCCCGAAGGCCTAACTAATGCCTTAGGTAACCTACACAAACTCCTTGGGGGCGCTACTCCCCATAACCTAACATTACAAAACTAATCTCATCAGTAGGAACTGCGGTCAGCTGAAACATCTCCTACCGGAAAAGCACTCGGGTTTGCCACTGGCTCCGTGAGACCCAAATATATGCTGACAGCGAAAGGGCTCGCAAGAATATACCTCTGAGGGCATAAAAACAATGCAACGAATGCCTTAAAAAAGTCAAAGTAATGCATGGAAATTCTAATTGGGATTCGATTACCCAGAACGTAAGATGGGCCATGCTTGCTAATCTAACCCTACGACTCACCATATGCCCCATTTCACCTGCGGTGTCAAACACTTGCGTCAACTTCAACCAAAAAATGAAAATATTTTTGCATTTGATGAAGAATGAAATAATGCAAAGAACTTAGCTCCAAATGGTCTGGGCTTCACAACTGTAGACGGCAGAGGCAGCAGTCAGAGCTGGATAGACCGTTTTCTGACTCAGAAACCTAGCTAAGGGCATTACTATTTTCAAAGAAAATACACAATATAATCTCAATGGAATGAACTAGTACAAACTAAATGTCTAGAGGAATACAAGAAGTTAAGTATCATGGAAAAAGCCCTCACGGTCCAGAGTTACGAAATCGTCATTGTTGTCGGCACTGACTACAATCAACAGTCTTCTGAATAGAAGGAAAACTAACAGTGATGTACACAAGACAATCAAAGAACTGAAGATAGCACCCATACCAGGTTGTCTCTCGCCTTCTCGATGAGCAGGTGGCTCGGGGAATGCCGTTCTTGCGCTAAGAGCCGCACGCCTCGCTGAGCTTTCGGGTGAGGCTGCGGCTGAAGACGAACTACCGGTACTACTGGCGCTACCAGTCACTGCACCGCCTCCAGTAGTTCTGGTTCTCTGGCGAAGGGGCCCTGCATCAGGGGAAGTAGATGTTGCCTCTGGCACCACCACAGTATTGGCAGTTTCAGTACCGTTGGCATTTGGCACACTGGCACTCGCAGACTCCTGTGAAACTTGATCCTCTTTCACAGCTTCATCGCTCCTGACATCAGCAGCAGACGTCGCAGAGTCGGCAACAACAGCGCCGGCAGCTACAGAAACGTCACTTGACAGTGGAGACGCCTCTGTATGAACAGGGACAACAGACTGAGGCTGAAAAGTGGCTTCGGAGGATGCAGGGACAGCCGCCACTGGATCCGAAGAGGGAGTCGGTCGTGCAGACAGAGGCTGTAACATGAAAAGATTAACACTAATGACGTATCTACTGGTACAGTGTCAACAGCAAAACTGTACAGAATGAATCAGGTTCTTAATACAAGAATCTCTACGTCACACTCCAACTTCTTCACAATATACGACTACAGATGGACTCCGAGAGGGCTGACGTTCCCCAGGCAAAGCACCATTAACGAAAATTATAAAATGGCAAACGTTACTTGTTGCTTCATGGCCACTTTCCACGAGAATTTGACCTGGAACGGTACCTAACTTGCTGCATTGACCGCAATCCCCCCAAATGCAACAAGGAGTGGTGCAGTGTGGCGCCGCATCCGCACTTGCTTTCTCTCTCTGTCTTTGGCGGCCTTGAGGCAAGGCATGCCTTGCTGTTCCGCGCACCCGGCAACGCCGGGTCGGAGCAGCGGCTTGGGCCTTCCTGGTGGGATGCTGGAGAGCGTGGGGGGGGGGGAAGGGCGCGGGCGTCCCGTCGTTCGGGTCCGGCGTGGCCCACTGCAGTTCACTCAAATCCTCCTCTTTTTAGTCCCTTCAGGACTATGGTCCGATTGTGGCGCGGCCCCACGTAAGAGTGGTAACGTAGACAAGGGCCTGCAGGATCAAACGCCATCACTATTTCCTCCATGCGCCCAGAAAGGGTGGTGTTCACACTCCGCCCTCTTGGAGGTAGCAAACTCAATGACAACCACAGGCTCAGCGTCGACGCAGTGTGGTGACGAACATAGATCCACTACCGCATCACAATCAAAAGTCCGAGGTCCCTCGGAGGTGAAGGGCTTACTACCATATTTCTGCCATTACACTAGGCTACGGCAATGCAGAATTTATTCTGTGCCATTATCCATCCACTTTCACTAGTACGGTACCTAACTTTAACATACGAAAATGTGCAGAGTGGCACATTTTTAGAGAAGTATTTCAGCCAAAGGCACTAGCAAGTCCCGAGACAGAGCATTAGAGAAACTAGGCCTATAGGCTAGCTAGTTCATAGGGGGCCAGAGCGCGAGTCCCGGCTCCTGTCTGATAATAGGTCAGTTGATTCATATTTTGCCAGCTACTTAATCAGAGCGAGCTTTCTAGGGTCCATGGTGTCAGACATTGGCTGGACCCAGGAGTCGGAGTCAGACATTGGCTGGACTCAGGAGCCGGATATTAGCTGGACCCAGGAGTCGGAGTCAGACATTGGCCGGACCCGCGAGTCGAAATCGGACATTGGCTGGACCCGCGAGTCGAAGTCGGACATTGGCTGGACCCACGAGTCGAAGTCGGACATTGGCTGGACCCACGAGTTGAAGTCGGACATTGGCTGGACCCACGAGTTGAAGTCGGACATTGGCTGGACCCACGAGTTGAAGTCGGACATTGGCTGGACCCACGAGTCGAAGTCGGACATTGGCTGGACCCACGAGTTGAAGTCGGACATTGGCTGGACCCACGAGTTGAAGTCGGACATTGGCTGGACCCACGAGTGGAAGTCGGACATTGGCTGGACCCACGAGTGGAAGTCGGACATTGGCTGGACCCGCGAGTTGAAGTCGGACATTGGCTGGACCCACGAGTTGAAGTCGGACATTGGCTGGACCCGCGAGTTGAAGTCGGACATTGGCTGGACCCACGAGTCGAAGTCAGACATTGGCTGGACCCGCGAGTCGTAGTCGGACATTGGCCGGACCCGCGAGTCGAAATCGGACATGGGCTGGGCATATGACTCATACTTGGACTGGAACATTGGCATCCACATCCCTGATAGACTCCACATTCATTTTCAGTTACGTAATTGCAAAAAGAGTATAGGAAGCTCACAACACATAGAGCGACTATGATTTACTAAAGTTACCGTCACAACGCATATGGCAAAAGTAAGATAACAAAAAAGAAATTAATAGCAGAGATTAATATATCAGTAAATGTAACAACATAGCATCAACGAATGTCAAATTAATACAAATGAGTCTTCAATTGCAGACGATTAATTGAAAGTAGACTAATTATAATACCAACTCGAGTCAACACTAGGCCAAGTACGATACCATCTCAAGATCGTAAACTGCTCCAGCTCATCAATCAAGCACAGAAAGTGATAAACATCATGATGCATGCTTGTTTGATTCTTACACATACGAGATGTTTTGAATATAAGCTGTAGCAAACAACTATAATAATCGAGTAGTTAAATGCTAATGCAGCTAATTTGTATAGGCCTAACTTTCTTATTTGGGGTAGCTACCATATAGCTATTAGTACATAAGCAGAACTGCAGGAGAGATGGACTTAAATTCGAAAGAGAAGACACCAGTGAGAAGTTATGTAATAAATTCACACCTTCTCTGTGACAGCCATCTGTTGAGAGATCTCCCGAGCTTCTCGACTGATGTCCTGGGCATTGGATGAGGTGCGGGGCAGCAAGATGGATGAAACTTGGCCACACAGCGGGCAATCCTGATCTTTGGACCTTCAATATGAAGAGGTATATAATTATTTACAGCACCAGCCTTGCAACTACCTTTGGCTAATCGCCACCTCAGTCCACTGAGCACTCAAACTACTGAAAACTGTAAGTAGCCTGCTGATGGTTTCTGTTGTTCATGTAGTTGCAGTATCGTCAGTTCACCTTCACCAGGCCTTAAATGACAACAATGTTCCCACCATCTTTCATCACCGAAGACATAGGTGAACAAAGACAGGCTAAAGGAGA
>LQNS02000141.1:33863401-33877024 GCA_001587735.2 Parhyale hawaiensis | reverse complement strand
AAATGTTGCGATCTGCGAATGGTATTAATTATTCTTTATAATTATTCACCAACTGTAGGTTCATATTACAACACGGAGGTTCGTGCTACACTTCCCACAAATACTTTTATGTCTTCTTAACATATTTCGCATAGTGTATATCGCTGACTTTCCTGCCAGAGGGGACGTGTACCGTCTGCACTGTGGACATATTTCGCTGCCGGTCGTTCTGTCGAGTGACAACTAGTTGAATCCAAAGACTTTTCTAATCGAAACAGTGAAACAAGCACTGTCGTGTGTTTATATGTTGATAAAAGGTGGGCCATAAGTAAGGTACCTTTCTAAAAAAAAATTACAATCTTAATACTGAAAGTGGTAGAGATTAGGTTTTTTGCAAATGAAAGAAGAGATTTTAAATTTTTTTATTATTTTGTGTCTATTCTACCGACAATGCAACATAATGCTGTTAAAATCCCTCCCTCAAAATCAATCGTTACTCAGTGCAACAACTAGCAAGCACAAATGACTCGATTTTGGTGTAGATACAAAGAAAATCATAGTCTCAAAACCAATTTGAATTTTTCGTTGCCGTTATCTTGCTTGGCGGAGGTATGCGCTCTGAGAGTGCTCTAGTTGTTTGTTATCGTCAGTCTTGACATAGCGGTAAAAGCTCATTGAGGGCCGAAGCGTGGACCTCAGCTCCTCTCTCGGAAGTACTCAGTTGGTTCGCCTATCATCAGCTAACAGAAGCTCATATACTGGAGTCTGACAAACAGAACCTTTTTTTAAAATTCCACCTCCACAGAGTTCAACTCTGCGGTCAGTGAGCTATCGAGAAGACGTTCATTGACAAAATACAGAACAAACTTGGAGAATAGGTTGTAGTTAAGAACCGCATGGGGTTGATTTTTATGCTGGGACACACCCATAGGCATTTACACAGACAACTTGATGCAAGGATGCGAGACTCGGACGTCATTTATGCCCCGGTATCCACGCTACCGATTTTAAATATGTAACGAAACTGTAAGGGAGCTGCACATCCGAGCAGCCAATTGGACGCACAAATGCATATGTGTCCCCGGCATAAAGGAATGCAACAACAGAGGTTCTACCCTCACGTCTGGCGGAGTGCATATAGCACATCCGAAATCCTTCGAAGGAAGACGTTTTGGTCATCAATTTTGAGCCTGTCCCGAGTGGGGAGGCAGAGCCATAAGACCCCTCGTGTGTTATTTCCTCGAAACAGAGCCGTGACCGCAGCAATGGCGTCCTCAGTCCGCAAACTTCCGGCTCAATAAAGTTCGGATGTTCCGGTACGAGGGGCGAGAGCCAGGTCCGTAACTCAGCCCTGCAGGGACGAGCGGCTTCTCCCGCACCCGTGATGGCAGCCATGCATGCAGACTCTGCAGCCAACCAGAGGTTGCATGAGGTGTTTTTTAAGCAATTCACAAAATGTACTTACACTTGGTGTCTGGAATTCGTGATGGGATGATGATTTAGGGAAATAAATATATAGTTCAAAAGTTTTTGGCTACTAGGAAGACGTTCTCTGTTGCGCCGAACTGACCCTAGCAGCGTTGTTCCTCCTCTTACTAGATTCCAATAACAAAAATCCCGCACGCAGTGAATATACCAACGTTGCTTTCAATTTACTTTATACTCAGCTGTGGTAGTATGCGGTATAGAAGGAGGTAGAGGCCAAGGCCTCCTAGAAGTACAGACCCGCACGGGTCTGTGTCTCGAAAATGATCTGATGACGGGCAGTCTCTGGACGGATGATCAGACGCAGCCTGATATTTTTAGTACCTACTGTGCATATTTTAGACATGTCTGGATAGAAAAACCTTATTTCAACTACGTCATAGGTATATGTTATGATAGTTTGAATTTTCTATTCAAATAAGCCTGAAACATTCAAAGTTTGTTCCAAAAATATCAGGCTGTTTCCAATAAATTGTCCAGGGACGGAGCCGGTAAGACCTTCAGCGTGGCGTACAATCCCATGGCCTGTACCTTATCTAGGAGGCATTTTTGAGCGCATCCCGCTTATTCGCCCTGTCAAACGCATTATTAGCATTCAAAAAGCAGCATAAACGTAAAGACATGTCAGCTATAAACCAAAGTTAGTCATCTCTGTTCCAATTTTTGCTTCGGAACCCATTTGAATGCCAGTGATCCTTAGCCTAATTTCCCATTAGCAGAAGCTCCATTACCTTGGAGGAGCCAATGCCTTAGTCTTTCAGCGAACATCCATTTTGTGATAGAGCTTCAACTTACGACCGTTTTCCTCTCTTTTAACGCCTTAGAGCCTTCGGTCACCGAGAGGGTACACAGAAAAATGAGTGTTGACCCACGTGGCACTGTCTTTTGAAGCAACTATGTACAATTGAAAATTTGAGTCCAGACAGGGGGTAATCAATGTTCTAAAAATTATATAATTTCATCAGATCTGAAAGAAGAGGAAATTTCAAGCCCAAACTAACCATGGCTCTATCAGATACCCTCGCTTCTGCTAAGGTAAGAACAATATATATTCTAGTTCGTTTTTCCCATCATATGTAGATGTTTGGAATGGTCTTGATGGCTTTGCCTTTGCTGGTGCTGGTATTGGCAGCTTTGAACGATCTGTAAACAAAGCTATTCCGTGATCTCTGATCTTCTCATGTTTTGCGCTTGCTGGGCTGGTTGCGTTGGGGTTTGTTAACCTTATGAGGTTTCTTCCGTTCTCATGTCGCCAGTCTAGTGTAAATAATAGTAAAGCTATACGATGCAGCTGTGCAGAAACTGTCGGCAATGCAGGCAACAACTGCAGCAACGACAGTGCAGTCGCTGGCTGCCCCTCTTCAATAAAATTCGCATCACAATCATCTCAATAAAAAGCGCGTTGGTGTTTTAGCGAGAAAATAATTAAGTATGCTAATGAAGCAATTCTGATGTCGCTTAGCGAGACAAAAGAGACGCTTATCTAGAGACATGCGGTGCTTCCCTCGGCTCATCTGCATACGAGGGGACCTGCGCCCTCGCGGCTCCCTTCCTTGGCAAGCCTCATAAAACTCACGCCAGGTCTTAATTGCTAACCGCTCTTATTTTTGTACCAGGCGCTATGAATACTTTACGCAGCAGTCCTGCTGCTCCTGAATGCAGAGTGGAATCCTGACTCAAGGATCAGAGTCCGAGTACCAGAAGGTCTACTGAGAGTCCCTGGAGCTCTGGAACGTAAGTCACAGGGCGGTATTGCATTCCAAGTCCGTCGTATGACAACGGTATTGGGCCGACCAAGCCTGGCTTTCTCAATCACGTCTTAGAGTTACGGGAACGTATAACGTACTTGCAGCTCCTTGCAGAAGTACCGATCAAAGTGGCTTATCTTTGGATAATAATATACAACCAAGTATGTGGATGAGAAAAATAGCTGAATTAGAAAAAAGAAAAAACGATGTAAGCGATGTAATAATATACAACCAAGTATGCTGATGAGACATAGCAGCTGAATAGAAAAAACGATGTAAACGATGTAATAATATACAACCAAGTATGTGGATGAGACATAACAGCTGAATAGAAAGAAAAACGATGTAAACGATGTAATAATATACAACCAAGTATGTGGATGAGACAAAACAGCTGAATTAGAAACAGAAAAAAAGAAAAACGATGTGAAACTTCAGTCGCGTGGTGTCTGCATCTGCACAGTTGCGGGAACTTTCGACTTTGCAACGCTTTCGAGAATCCGGCATTCCATGTGACCTTTCGAGAATCCGGAATTCCATGTGGCGTAAGTCAGCCGACATCGTATTGCAGGTCATTGATGGAGATGGACCGACGATCAATGAAGTTGTAGACGTAATTCTGACTACATTAGTGCTAGTGGCTCAGGCACTGGGTCCAGATAGGCAAATATTCTTTAGTTACTATTAGAAATATCCTGACAACAAAATATGAATATACTTAACATAAGAAAATAAGATAAGGGGGAGGGGAGGTGACTCGATATCACACGTAGCCAAAAACCTTCAAACTTTCCATTGTCTGTACTTCTATGTATCAATTATACTATCTTGTTGCAGTTTCCATGGCGCCTGTCTTCTTATTAAGAGAAAACAAAACTGTCTCCCGTTGAGATTAAATAGGATTTTCACAGCTAGCAAATTTGAAACGTGTCTGAATTGGGGATGACACACACACAAGCAACCATTTTAAATTGGTTTTGAACCTATGATTTTTTTTTGTATCGGCACCAAAACTAATTCATTTGTGCCTTTTAATAGTACTGTATTAACTATTCGTGTAACTTTCATGAAGATCCGTTCATAACTTTTTGAGTTATACATAAGTCAAATACACAAATAGACCAAGCGATCGTCACCGA
Organism: Parhyale hawaiensis; assembly: GCA_001587735.2. NCBI lineage: Eukaryota > Metazoa > Arthropoda > Malacostraca > Amphipoda > Hyalidae > Parhyale > Parhyale hawaiensis. Next base: position 33,872,673 of record LQNS02000141.1, on the reverse strand, counting down.
AATTTAATCATTTACCGTATGTCTTTTAACATTACTAATAACTCCTGTAAATTTCATGAAAATCAATTCATAACTTATGAGTCATTGTGATAATAGACTTAAAATCAAACATAGCGACAAACGAACGAACAAACAAATAGATCATCTCAAAAATCTGATCATTTACTCTTCGCATTATACCTACCTAACAACTCATATAAATTTCAAGAGCATCTGTCCATAACTTTTCTAGTTATGGAGTTTCTATAAAGTTTCAATTAAAAAAAAAGTGGCAGACAGACAAACAAACAGACAGAAGAACGGATTTTCTCCAAAAGTTAATCATCTGTTACTGTAGTATGCCTAACAATCCCTGTAAATTTCTAAAGATCGGCACATAGCTTGCTGAGTAATCTTAGTGACAGACAAACAAACAGAATAACAGTCAGATAAAGGGACAGACAGACAGACATACACGACAAAAACATTACCTCCTCGGTGGAGGTAAACAAAGTAAAACTGGCGAGAAGCTCTTTGTGGTATTGCGTCCGGAGGTAAACAGCCCTTATTTATTACGGCCGGGCCGGAGGGCCGCCATTTTTTATTTGCGCCATCAAATAAATCTTCCTTTTGTAGCCCATATACCTCTCCATACTCGTGAGAGCCGTAAAAAGTTTTCCTTACCCCGTGATGAAAAATAAATCTTCATTCCAATTTAAAAACTATCAGGAAAACAGCAGAAATTTCTCCGCTACTTGTGAACGGGAATACCGATTAGATCTTGGGAGTGATAGCTTGAATACTTCTGGCGCGTTCGACTGGGCTGCGAAATTGAGCTTAAATTATCTGAATCTTACGACAGGTGCTCTAGCTTCCAATTGTTGATTGAAGTGTGAGTCGTTGACTCCTAATGAGTTACTTGTTAGACTTCCTTGACCTAAGTTTTACTCCTGATATTGGAAATTTCAGTCGGTTCCAATAATGAGGCAGCTTCTGTAGCACTGACAATTCTATATATTCACAGTGAAGAAGCTGAACTTCCTGTCTGCATTTCCAGACTATCAAGTCAAGTGGGCTTGGTTTAGATTTACTTTCACTAGCCAATTAACATGCCCTCAGTACTCATTTCTTTCCATAAGCCCGCTTGCGATGCTGATACTGTACAGTATGGAACTCTGCACTTATGTGAAAGGATATTTCTATAAACAGCATAAGTGATGGAGTTAAAGAGTACGGGTAACATCCGTGGACTTTTTTTCGCGGATGTAATTTATCCGCGGCCAGTGAACGTTAATAATTTTATCGTTATTAATTAACATAAGTTCAAATCTCTCGAGCCCTGGCGCAATGTTTTAAGACAAGAAACACGTTAGAAATGAAGCCTTTAATTGCCAACAAGAAAAATGAGGAAATTGTGTAACCAGAAACTCACACAGGGCAATAAGAAAATCGATGACAACCTGAGAGTTCGGCACAACTCGCTGTAGACTCCAACCTTTACCTAAGGTATATTTCATACTCTACATCGAATCTGTGACGACCTGCCCATAGTAATATGCTTTGAGATAGCTCGATATTGGGGTCAGGCCTAAACCTTCAGATAATAGAATTGCATAAAGACTGTATTAACTAAACTCATTATACGTAGATACTGATCGTGAGCGAATTTTAAAGGCTTCCTTGAGGTGCAGTCTACCATTAAGAGTGCATACCATTAATATTCAATCACATAAAGATGGTCTTTACTAAGCTCATGTTCTTTTATAGGCAAAATGTAAACTAAGTAAATAAAGTAACTAGAACATTTTTAGAGGGCATACCCCCTCAAGCAAAGCAACGTTTACGAATAATTTAAATTGACTCTGAATCAATGATTTCCTCCGTATCAGCATCAGCATTTGGACATTTATGCTCTCTGACACTAATTACAGCTTCTGTAATTTTCTTGAAGATCCTTACGTTACGTACTACGGTACGTAACTTTTAGAGTTCTGTTGCTGACAAACATTTTGACAAACATTAGTCAAACACACAAACAGATCAGCCGATCATTATCAAAAGTTGATCCTTTACTCTACTTAATTTACCGAACAACTCGGAAAAGTTTAATAAAAATTCGTCCGTAACGTATCAAATTATTTTGCTAACAAACATGAAAACACACAAAGGCAAGCAAACGAACAAACAAATCATCACAAAAATTGATTATCTACTCTTCGTAATACATTTAACACCTCACATAAATTAAAAAAAAAATGTTCATAACAGTTTGAGTTATCTTGCTAACAAGCATAAAATCAAACGTAGAGACAAACAAACAAAAATAAACGAACGACCATATCATAAAAAAATATAATCATCTACTCTTCGTGATATACCTAACAACTCATGCAAATTTCATAAAAATACGTCAATAACTTTTTTGAGTTATGGTACTGAGAAAGAAAGAGGAATAGAAACAACGGCTAAACTGATCTTTACTATAAGTTAACCACCTGTTAGATTAGATTAGAAAGGCGGCAGTAGATGAACCAATAAGCCCATTCTCAAAGAGCCTATTGGTTCCTTTACTGCCGCCTATCTAATCTAATCTAACAGATGTTTAACTTTGGTGAAGATCCGTTCAGCCGTTTGTTTGTCTCCCTCTTCTCTCTTAGCACCATAACTCATAAAATTACTCCTAGCATACCTAACAATCCCTGTAAATTTCGCAAAAACTCATTCATAATTTTTCCAGTTATCTTGGTGACAGACAAAGGGATAGACAGGTAAACTCGACAAAAAACATAACTTCCTTGGCGGGGGTAAATATGCTTTATTATTATTGCTATAAAGTACGGGAAAAACTGTTGGCTGAGATTAGTTTTTCCATCTTTATGCTTGGGTTTCTGGTCGTTGTTTCGCAAGTAAACATTAACGACTTTGTCAACAAGTCCCGTTGTTGGCTCGTCATTTAAGCTATTCAGTACTTGAACGAGTCTCGCCATTGCCCCCTGAGTCTTCTTTGTTCGAGAGAGGCGAGTCCCACTTCTCGTACAGAATAATTATTGTACTGCTTGTTTCGTAGCTGACGTATCAACTTCGTTGCTCTGCGTTCGATTCTTTCCATTTATCGACATCTTTGCACGAGTGTGGCGACCAGAATTGAACAGATAGCTTTTGGGTTAGTATCATACTTGCACTTGTTGACCTCGACACATTTATCTACCTCCGAAATATGTCAATCTCGACTACACCTAGGTGTCCAATAGGCTTCCGCTTAAAGTTCTACCAAAGCTAGTTACAATACAGGGTAAGCAGCAGCTTCGAAACAGCTGGCATTTGACCTCTTCCAAGCAGTGACCAATCTCTCTGAGTAGCATGTTGCCAACTGCGTGGAGCTTTCGTGTTTCATTCTCTATCTCCTGCTTATCACGAAACTCATTGGTGATCTTATGACCCTGGTAAGAGAAGCTGTCCATATAAATGAGATCGACATCATTGAGTCGAGTGACTCTTTCGAAGGGCAGGTTACTTCTCCTAAGTTTAATGTGCATGATAATAGTGTGAACAGTATTATATTCACTACACAGTGTGCTATCTTCGCTCCAGCAAATTGAGAGTAATTTTGGCAGCCCACTGCTATAGGGAGAAGCAAGGATCATGTCATCAACAAAATTGAACGCATTTACTGCATGACCATGAATATTACGCTCCACTCAGCTGCGTTCAGATGGGTTTGTATACTATTAATGAAGACATTAAAGAGAGTTGGGGAGAGTATGCCTCTTGTCCTGCCGTTAGTCAGGCCAAACGCTGATGACGTTGCCGCTCCCCATTTCACAAAGCATTTCTGGGTTTAAAACGAATACTTGAGCGCCTTAATATCATTTGGTAAGTATTTGTTTCTCAAGTGTACGCTTAAATAGAGAGTAATGGTGAACTCGGCCAAATGCAGCCTGAGCATCGAGAAAACACAAGCATAGGTAGGAGATCGGCTGTCAATGAAATGATTTATGACCTGTTTGTGAATGAACAAGCCATTTCCGTTCCATTTTGGGCTCTAAAGCTTAAGTTGGTTGTCTGCAGGCACCCTACGCGGTGGCATTTGTCTCTGAAGCACTAGTTCTACCACTTCGAGGGAGACGTAGCCAGTGCTATAGGGCGATAATTGCTCTTGTTTTTCAAATACTTTGTTTTGTTTTTACAATTCGTCTAGCATCGTCCTTGTAGAGATAAACTTCGAGGTCGACCGTTAAATATGAGCAAGCAAACACAACGGCAACGAGCTCATAAATTATTACCATCCAGGAGGAAATGTTTCTGTGTTATCAGCCAATGAGGTAGAAAAATGTAAGAGGAATTCCTTCAAAGAAAAATATTAGGCTTTGAGAATACGCCTCCGAGACGGGCTCTCGCAGCGCTACGGGGCTGTGGCAGAGCGATCATGGTCCGTTTGTACCGGCTGTACCGAGTACTGTAGACTGCAGCCACCATTGACCAATGCCAACTCTGCTGTCGAAACTGCAACCAACACCGATTTTAGCAATACTACAAACACTGCACACTGCGCTGAGAAAATCCAATTACACTGTCAATGTTGCAATAAATACAGAGAAGTACCAGCTACACTGCACACGCCGCAAACTAACACCAAGAAGCACCAGCTACACTGCACACAACTGCAGCAAGACAGTGTGGCTACGCCAATGGCCTCACACCCGAGGCGTCCATCTCAGGCCCGCTCCCTCACCGTCCAGAGGAGCCCTACAGCCAAGATCTATTGCCCATTCGGCCTGAATAAAGCCAATAAAATTTTATGTATCGCACGTAGCATCAGCTGCGCAGGCGGCCTCCAAGTTCCTGGCTCGCTGGGGAGCTGTGGCACAGCTTGGCTGGGGAGCTGAGGCACTGCCGGGCTGAGGGGATGTGGTACTGCCTATCTGAGGGGCTGTGGCACTGCCTGGTTGAGGGGCTGTGGCACTGCCTGGTTGAGGGGCTGTGGCACTGCCTGGCTGAGGGGCTGTGGCACTGCCTGGTTGAGGGGCTGTGGCACTGCCTGGCTGAGGGGCTGTGGCACTGCCTGGCTGAGGGGCTGTGGCACTGCCTGGCTGAGGGGCTGTGGCACTGCCTGGTTGAGGGGCTGTGGCACTGCCTGGCTGAGGGGCTGTGGCACTGCCTGGCTGAGGGGCTGTGACACTGCCTGGCTGAGGAAATCTAAGAACAGTGTTATAATATCAAAAGCTGTAGAATTTATACAGTATCAGTAGTGTTGTTTTTCAGCATCAGTGATGTTAACAGCAACATACAAGTAATTCATTACGAAGCTACGTCTTTAGCCTGTCAGAAATTAGTGATTTGACAAATCATTTAGCCGCTAAAAATTAGGAAGCCAAAAAATATATGATATTGCAGAGTTATGTTGGAATTTGTGATTTGAGAATATGCAACATTTATTATCTAGCTAATAAAAAACAGAATCTCTGCCGGGGCTGTTCATGTACTCCTCAAGTCATGTTGGAATTTGTGATTTGAGAATATGCAACATTTATTATCTAGCTAATAAAAAACAGAATCTCTGCCGGCTCTGTTCATGTACTCCTCAAGTAATACTACTCGTATTCTCTTCCTTCCCCTTCTCTACTTACGAGTATAAGTAATTTTTTCACCCATCTTTCCAGAGAACTTGCAACTTTTGCTCTGAATGTTAATGTCCTTCTTAAGTGCTATTATCCTGTTCTTTCATCTTCCTCCTATAACACATATATTCACTCACCATATGAAGGCGAGAAAACTTATATAATTTTTGCTTGGAATGCTGAGATCCTCCTCACGTGGTTTCGGTACGTTATCTCTCCTCTACCGTCACCGCTATGAGTGCAGCGCACGTCGCGGCTGCAGCATCAGTCAGGACTGAGGCCGTCACTTAGCATCGATACGTCGGCAGCTCGGCTGAAGGGTCTGTTGACTGCAACTGTGCAAAGTGGGAGCAAACTTGCACTGCAGTTATGCCAACTGATCTCGTGGGGGCGGTGCAAAGTTGGCTGCTCTGTTGCTGCTGCTGCCTGCAGAGACGCTTGCTGTTGCTGCAGAGGAAACACTGCTTGCTGCAACATTCCATGCTAAGCTTACTTAATGTCTCCGAGCTACTCAGAACTGCAGCAATGAAGTGTGCAAGCAAGATCAATTATTTGCTTTAGCTCATTTTTCTTCTTCTTCTGCTTCTTCGTCTTTCTTCCTCATTAGCCGCCATTATTCTGAATAAATATTAATGTCGATAGTCCATAGAGGGCAGGAGCAAAGTTTCGGCCGCTCTCTGGGTATGGGGCTGTTGGTCCGTCTACCGCCAGCTATCTAAGCTATTCTACAGCGTACAGAAGCTGCCTGCAGTATCTGCCATAGCGAAGAGTATCAAGCCGATCACTCAGTACAATGCATTTCGTAGTCAGCACTGCTTTCACATCTAGCAACAATATTAATGTTCAATTTTCTAAATAAGTTCATTGGTGGATTGCATTTTATTTGTTAATTTACGTACAGCGACGCTGGCTGCCGCCATTACGCATCTACTGTTTCTTCATAAAGTGAAGAACTTCTAAGAAATAAATGTGTCAGCTCTGCTATGTGTAGTAGTGGTAGTTGCGGTCAAGTAGCCATACTTAACTGTAACTTAAGTAGCATCGATTGGCACAGCGAAGCTGAATTCTAGGATTGGTTTGTGGGGTAATTCGGAGTGTAACCTGGGGTTACGCCTCTTTGAATGGAGTTTCAGGAGTCAATCGAATGACCGAGATCTCAATTCTACTCCATAAAATGCAGTTTCAGTGGGTTCGAAAGTAATTGGGTTCAAGAGTAATTGGGTTCAAGAGTAATTGGGTTCAAGAGTAATTGGGTTCAAGAGTAATTGGGTTCAAGAGTAATTGGGTTCAAGAGTAATTGGATTCAAGAGTAATTGGGTTCAAGAGCAATTGGGTTGCCGAGAACACAGACAACAAGATTCAAAGGGTCGACACTGATTTTTCCATCTGAAATTTCCCGCGAGTGAACCCTAGTGGGATTAGCTTCACTTGACTTTGATGCGTCAATCGCTAACGCTTCTGTTATCATCAATGTTGCCGCAGCCAAATATAGTGTTGCCACGTCTGCCGTGCAGCATGTTGCAAATATAAGTGTGTAACATTGTTATCAGCAGATGAAATTAAATTACCGAGTTCCAGACTACCTGGTTCTACGGGAGTTTAGGGATAATCGATTCGGTCACTTTAAGCTAGATAATCTATTGAAAATAGCTCCAACTTGCAGAGAAACTCATCATTTAGAGCTCGTTTTACTATACTTTAATTCGACTGAATTTCAGACTACGCTAGGACGGCCGATAATTCCACTTAAATTTTTACTGCTGGCATGGGGCCACCTCAAGTGTAATCAACTGGCCTATTCAAGAGAAACGTTCGGCGTAAGCTGAAGCTAATCTATAATATTAATAGCGTTTTTCCTTCATTCCTTCGTGTGTTACGCTCTTCAATAATAGATAGGGGAAAATTCAACTGGTAAGAAGCTCTGATATTCGCTCAAGGAAGTTCAACAACAGCTGTTTTCTTTCAGCTCGCACTTGAAAGAATTTCAGGTCAGTTTCGAAGCAATGACATGAAGTTCATTTAGCACGTATCATACCTATCATGATTCCGAATTTCATTTCTTGTAATATTCACGTTGCTGGGTTTGCATACCGATCCAAATATGGGAAAATCCGATCGTAGCCATAATACGGTTCAAACAAAGTTGTTCTCAGCTGCATCATTCTAAACTGCATTTTTCCGTGCGATGTTTAGAGTAATGACCTAAACTAACAGAAAAAGTACTTGCAGTAACATGAATTAATTTTTTTTAAATGGGCTGAGTATTGTATTATGTTGGTAGGCTATCGCACATCAACTGTAAAGCAGCCATGCACAGGTCCCACAGAAGAGCTGAAATCATCAAATAAACCGATGAAAAATGGAAACGTTGTAAATATGAAAGTCTTAATAATGTTATTTTCAGACGATGAGAAACAATGGATATACGAAGGCGTGTAAATATTGAAGAAAAGAAATAAGAAAAGTACCTTTGAAAGCGAGATTGCTATACTTACTTAGGCTATCTTTATATCTCTATCATGATATACATGGGCGAAAATTTTGCTGGTAAAATATCTGCGAGATCCGCCAGTGATACTGTGTATAGATATGTTGTGCATGTACAGGGTGACTTAGGGCGAAAGCACGCCTACGTAAAAGTTGCATTCCTACGCAATTCTGTATCTGATTGGACATCGCTATGCCACTAAAAATAATATCTGCTGTTTGAGTCGTTTCTGACAGTTTGAACGTTATATAACAAGCAGCAATGGCCGAGCTTTGGGAATATGTACCTCCTACTTTTGAGTTAGTTTAAAGTTGCAATGACGCATAGTTTTAGCGTGACTTTCAAGCGCTATTAGTTGTAGTCACGGCAGCGTGGCGGCCAAAACGAAAAGTTAAGTGGCTGAGCAATTATTACGATAGTGTGCCCACATTATTAGGGATGGACTAGCTACGAGTTGGAAGACGGAAGCGCTTCACGTTCTTGGAACAGATGTTTCGCTGCGAATGATAACGGTTGAATCTATGAAGACACATCGATTGCGAAACATCTGTACAGTTGTGAAATGAAACTCAATACTAATTCAAAGGCGCAGTCTAAAGTGAGCACGTGTAGTGGAATGGCTGCAGCGACTCGGAGTTTAAGCAGTGTTTTGAAGGTGATAATGTTAGCTAAGTTGAAGTTGCATACACAGCAGCACAAGGGGAAGGATAGGGAGCAACATTGCCATGTTTCGACTCTCGTGTGCAGCGAGACGTAGTAGTTCATTAGCATTAAGGAACTGTCACTATTTATCGGTAGGTTAGGTTGAGAAGGTGCTTTAGGTTGAAATAAAGTGAGTTATAATACCTTACTAGCATAAGCATGACAGTTGCTGCCTTTGGGAGCAGTACCCATTACACTCCTTAGCGGAAAAAAATTATGGTTCCGTCATCATCATACTGAGTAAAATGCCATCCCAGAAACAACACAGTGAGAAAAATGCTGTCCTAAAGCCAGCTCACGGGTTTGACACTGTTTTCCGTGTACTGTGGAGGACACCACAGGCGTATACGTTTCCAGTGAACTTACGAGCGAATCTGCCCAGCGTCAGGACATGCCCAGCTCCCCCCCCCCCCCTACAGGATGCTACCGAAGATGAGAACGGACGGGTCCCTGCAGCGCCGTACGTTCGTAGCTCCGGCACCAGC
>LQNS02000141.1:33816350-33859694 GCA_001587735.2 Parhyale hawaiensis | reverse complement strand
AGCTCGCCAGTTTATTGAGGTTCTAAAGTTGGCCAGGGAGGTACATGCATCCGGCTGCTGCTGAGCAATTTGCATGTCTTCTGTTGCTCGGATTATTGCTGCTCGCGCCGACGACTTCAGTGAGGCTGTTTTGGTGCGCACAGCAGCCCTAACAGTCTTCATGGCCGCCCCAGAAGCTGATTTGTAAATTTTGCATTTAGAGCATCCCGAAAGTTTGTCAGGGTAGTAGTGGGAGCTTGTGGGCAACTATCAGTGGTTTAAACATCAACAGGTGTTGTCAATTAGAACAAGATTAATATCCTTATTTGGAACTCAGTGACATTATGGCAATTAATAAGGAAAAAGGTATTCCTGCCAGTACTTGGACAGTGACCTGTTGGGAATCCTTAGCTTCATGGCTCGCCCTCAGGGCCTCAGCTACAATCCAGCAAAAGAGAATCAGCAGCTGGAGGCTTCGAGAATAACGTCACCTGGACTTCGTCTAAAGGCGCCCAAGGCATCTCAAGGCAACGTAAGATAGTGGGTATTAAGCCCAAACAGCTCCAAAAGAAGACACTGCAAAAGAGAAGAAATCGATATTCTGCTCTAACGCTGTACTTTTCGCATCTAGGCATAAAGGACACCCAGCTTCGCTTCACAGTATATATAGAGGTATTTTCAGTTCATCCCTTCAACACAGATAACCTCGTACCTATGGTTAGTGTTGCCATTTTCTAACCTTTAAGTTGGAACTTGCTCCTTTAGATCTGTTACGCCTTAATTGAAAAGAGAAAAAGTTGATGACCCAATCCTAATGAGTTTTCTAAGCGGGTACTCACAATTGGTATGCGAAGTAAAGGTCAAGATAATTTTAAGCCAATCGGATGATTTCCTCTCAAGTAGCGGACTAATCGAGCTCGAGCATACTTCTTTCTTTGCGTGCATTATGATTTTTTACAGTACTGCTGTTCCCGCGCGCGTGTGCGGTCTATGCTCTTAATATAGTTACATTTATTTGTATCAAGAATTGAATACCTCCACTAGAAGGGGACTCCACCAGGTATGGGTGCAGACACAGACATCACGCATCAGTAAAAAAAAGTATCCTGTAAGAATACTTATTGCGCACCGTAAGGATTCAAGTATATCGTATTTATTCAGCTTCTGAGTGTTGAATCAGCCCAGCTCGCTCATAACGTAAATTTTCATCTGAGGCGTCATTGAGAACTGCAACAAAAAGACGGTGGATGGCTTTACAAGTGTGCTGTATTAAGCTGCAATTTGTATTCGGACTGGAATCATTTTGGAATATTTTGGTAGCGGAAGCGCTGATTTAATGCAGTGTGATTCAAATTTTGCAGGTATACGAAGTCTTCCGAGTTTTGAAACGTATCAGTTTCCTGTATGTCATTGCCACGCATGAATCTCTCTACAAATTTTTACATTAAAAAAAAATGTTACTCGACACATCGCCGAAACATTGATCAGTCCCTGCAAGGACCACATCAGTACCAGCCCAGCATGCAGTTGCAGTCCTCGACAGCAGAAAATAAAGGTAACTTAACGTGTCGACTGGACAGACGGAGAGCCACAAACGTTCGACGGTGCTGACACAGCATGTACTTACAGCACACAGACCCTTACCGGGATTATTGCGATTAATATAGAATTTCTCTCACCAAAATGATGCAGAGGGCGGCGTGGATCGCCTCCAAACAACTCACGAGAGACCCAACCTTCCACTCTCTCCCTTCGTCGCTCTCGTCCCTGTCATAAAGCATCATTTTGGTTGGGAGTTTCTGTGATTTCTGCTCACATAAAGTTGCGCCAGTGTGTAATTGTGAGCGGCTCAGCCTTGTCTCGAGTAACATTAACTTACCATTAAGATTTCTCCACCCTAAAGTGACGCCCTTCGGTGCTGAAAGCGGACTTCCATTGGGTGTGCGGCCGATGATTTATTGGAGGAGTGCCCCCTGCAGCTCCCCAGCGGCGGACCCTTGCCGTAGCCGTCGTAAAAACTTGCCAGTGATGTGCCAGACCACAAACAGATCCTAGCCCATAGTTGCACATTTCCTTACAGACCGAAGCAACAGCGCAGTAAGCTCGAATCTAACTTTGATGGGGCGATCGCACGCAAGACTGCGTAGCTTCTCGTCGTCCAACTTCTCCACCGCAGTTCGTTTCTTTGGTGCCGAATGCGTCGTCAATTTCCTTCTTGAACTTTATGTGTCATTCACACGATATGGGAAGGGGACTAAAGAAGCGAGAGGAACCTGCTTCTCGCGATGCTTATGAAGACATTGGTTACATGCAGCATAATGGAAGGAATTTAATAGGAGTAGCAGAATTTGATGCTGGTATGCTTATATATTTGCATCATTTGTTACAAACAACAGCTTTTCGTTACTACACCGTAAATAGAAACGAAGAAAAAACGCAGCATCAGTGATTTGTAAATTTTCTTGGGGGTTTGAAGTATATATATATATATATATATATATATATATATATATATTCTGCTAGCCCAATAACACATTAAACTCACAGCACCGGGTAGGTTTCACACTAGGCTTTCTATCATCAGAAGCGCCTTAGAGCTAGCGCATCATAGTTGTTTCCAAGCTTGTTCGCTTCTCATAATATTTGTATCGAGATAGTCTAATTCGTAGGAGTCCGTTTTCGGCCGTCCCAGGCACAATCATTGGCGATTTTTGTCTAAAATTATGTCCGAAGTTGATAATACTGCTCTCACGGTTGAAGTCCGGACAAGTTAACGCTAAGCGGATTAGATTACCTCTACCAAGCATAATGAAGAAGCACTAAGACACCTTTACTGTAACAAGCGACACATAACTGTGACCGAATATTTTCGAAGTAACTTGGCGTTTCAAATATTGTTCACCTCAGGCTTACAGCAGCATTGGAAGGCAAGCAAGTAGAGCGACTTAAGTTAAGCTCAACAATACCATTCATCCAACTGTAGCTTCCGAATTTTACCGCGATCATGCGTTTTCTTCTTTCATTTATTATGCAGTTTTACTCCTACTGTCCTCCGTAAGTGATCGGGCAAGTGACCGTTCCTGCGATACAGCGCCCATGCTGCGCAGAATTACACGGGCTGTCGCTGGAGTGTTTCCCAAGACATTCGTTGATCGAAATTGTTATTGACGGTAGCATTGTTCAATTTTGCTGTATTTAGTATTTGATTATCAAAGTGTGACAAATTTTGCCTAGTCGATAATAATAGCGAACTAAGATGAGTGTGTTTAGGCATGATCAAAATTTTGAGAGACCATCGACTGCGCCTCATTTCTGATCGACGACAGTCGGCATACAATAGAGAAACTCAAGTTTCTGCTCTGCCACGCGAGGGAAACCACTACCGCGGCTGCATGCTTGGACGGACGGTTTAGGTTTGGCTCACGCTCGGCATCCCCGGCATTTAGATTCTGAAGAAGGAATTCGCTTTCCTGGACAGTTCTCTCAGTATTGGCCAGGGAACGATACATCCGTCCTGAGGGGCCTGGCGTGCAGCAGACAGCTGCCTACCCAGTTGCTGAACGTCGGGCTTATGAGATCGTTACATGTTCTCCTGGATGGATACCTGCAGTCCATGCGGATTTTTTTTTTTCTTCTTTTCAGAAGGTGTCGTCTGATGTCACTGCTAGGTACATGCAAGGATAGAACCAGTGTACTAAAAACGCTCTACTTGAATTGATAACATAGGTAAACAATCTGCATGTTACTTGTGTCTATCAGTGACAAACGGGAATAGAAGTTCGCTTACAGTGGGGAGATTCTACCTATGTGCACAGCATTTTATGTTTGCTGTGCGTCAGAGAAGGCTATCGAGACGATGCTGATACCGCTAATGTACGGCGGGTAAAGCGACGGAACGCTGCAAGGAATCAAAGCTGAGGCAATTGATAATGAACTTCTTGAATATTAATTAAGATTTGATTTATTCAAAAACATGTTACAGTAAATTTAAATTTGACGTTCTGTGAGGCACAAGTAGTTATAGACTTATCAGATTCCAATTGACACCCTCAAAAAATATATGTGTATATATTTCGAGATTTTTGCTAGTTTCAAAATTCATAAGTGAGATATGATGACCCGTGGGAAGCGTGAGATCTTTTATCAAGATGCAGAATTGACATTAAGAAAAAAAAAACTGAACCTCCGCAGCGGACAGGGAGCACACACCAAGACAAACCCATGGGGCTACTCAGTTTAGTGCGAGCAGTTTCTCAGCCCGTCGTTGCTGAGTGCGAAAGCCTCCTCTAATACCGCTAGCATCTGTTTAAGCAGGCAGCAATTAACGTTTGCTGTGTTGATGCTGCACTCGCGGTGTTGCTGCTCCCTGCAGCAAACGACGAGGTAATTACAACGGGCTGCTGCCGGAAGTCGGACAAACAGACGTTTCACTCTTCGCGCTCGCGACTACGTCACGGACGTCCTCGCCGAAGTGCCGAGAGTAGACGTCATTACCTATGACGTCTGGTGGTCTTCCACGTCCTAGGATATCTGCATGGATCTCGTCTGTAGTAATGGATGCTGTGCTGCAAACGCGGTCCTCCACATCCTGGTACATCTTCATGGATCTCGTCTGTCGTATTGGATGTTACAGAAGTTGTCCTTCACTTCCTGGTACATCTTCATGAATCTCGTCTGTAGTAATGGACGTTACAGACGTGGTCCTCCGCATCCTGGTACATCTTCATGAATCTCGTCTGTAGTAATGGACGTTACAGACGTGGTCCTCCGCATCCTGGTACATCTTCATGGATCTCGTCTGTCGTATTGGATGTTACAGAAGTTGTCCTTCACTTCCTGGTACATCTTCATGGATCTCGTCTGTAGTAATGGACGTTACAGACGTGGTCCTCCACATCCTGGCACATCTTCATGGATCTCGTCTGTAGTAATGGACTTTACAGACGTGGTCCTCCGCATCCTGGTGCATCTTCATGGATCTCGTCTGGAGCAATGGACGCTAAAAAACAACACTCTCTCTCTATCCCGGACATCATTACATTTTCATCTGCATTAATTGGCCCTGCAAACGTGGTCATCCACATCCTGTTGCGTCTTCAGTAATCTCATCAGCAGTGTTGGGCTCTGCAAACACGTTTCTTCACAGCTCCATATCTGGCTGATACATAGATAACCAATCTATCTTTCTTATTTTCAGTGATTCAACTATGTAGTCCATGTAAGATAAACTGCATACGAAGTCACTATAAATATCATGAGCATTGCATTTTTACAATAAATGAGGAAGGTCGCGTTGATAATTCTTCTACGTTAGATACTCCATCATCTGCAGTTTTACTATAGCTAGGCACTTTTCAATTGATAAATAGTCGGTACCAGGAATTGACGGGATAAACCGGACCGTTTCCCAAAACTAGCCGATTTGTCGCTACGCCAGCATATATACAAAAACGTTTATGAACTGCCAATGCCGCAATTATTTAACGAGTAACAGTACAGTAATAATATAATAATATCGAGTGTACTGTGGCATTTGCATATGTGGTAAAACCTGCGCCCAATAGCTGCTTTACTCATGACAATTATTTTTGCTGCTCTTTCCCACATTTCCTCAAGGGTCTTACACATATCCATTCATTCCCGCACTTCCATTCATTCCCGCATTTCCATTCATTCCCGCATTTCCATTCATTCCTACATTTCCATGAATTCCCGCATTTCTATATTCCCGCATTTCCATTCATCCCCGCGTTTCCATTCATTCCCTCATTTCCATTCATTCCCGCATTTCCATTCATTCCTGCATTTCCATTCATTCCCGCATTTCCATTCATTCCCGCATTTCCATTTATTTCCGCATTTTCATTCATTCCCGCATTTTCTCCAGCCTCTTGGACATTTCCATTAATTCCCGCATTTCCTCCAGCATCTTACACATTTCCATTCATCGACCTCCCACAAGCGTGTGTCGGGATACTAATAAATGTAAAAATCATAATCCTGATTATGCGTAGAGAATGAAGGAACGTCAACTTGTCGTAGCATATAAGAAAAATAAAAAGTAATCACCCAATTCAGATACTGTACAATGAAATCCCAATATTTTGGGAATGATTCCTAAGAGTTGAAGTAGCGCTGCACAGTAAAGGTACATCGTGTAAATAAGCCCAAAATTGAATACTGGAGTGTTAAATTTGTCCGACAAGAGTCGCAGCAAAATAAAAAATTATGGAATCTATGTAATTGAGATTCAACCCGCGGAACGAAACAAGCGTGGCACCGTCGTATGCAGTCGAGAAGTAATATGTCAAAAATAACAAAACCAATAAACCCAAACTAAATAGAACGACTTCATGCATCCTAAACGCGCAAACCTCTCAGGCTTCACGATATATTAACATTGCAAAACCACCACAAACCCTTATAAGCTCAGGTATATATTTCGTGACACTGCAGCCCATACACACTTGAACATAGGCGGTCGTATAGTAGATCTTGCGGGATGTAGTTGGGATCCTCATCGGTCCAGAGGCACGCTGAGGCTCCACCGTCTTTTTCCAGCCGTTAGAGGCGAAATGTCTGCCCAAGTCTTCCTCTTTGGCATACAGAATTCAGGGCGGTGAAATAGGAAGCCTGTAATCATGAATCATTCATTGGCGCGCCTGATGTTGCGCCAAGCCCGGCGCGCCAGCAGGGGTCCAGCACAGTTGTTTTGAAATCAATTATTGGCAGCGACCTCCTGCACTTAATTCTCTGAGGCCTCGAAGTCCTGGTTGTCCCATTTACGCGACCTTAATAAATGAAAACAAATGCCCATGCTGTTAAACTTGTGATTCCGAAGCAAAATTATATTTTTCCCAAGTAGATCATGATTTGGAACTTCAATAAAATGTATCCCTCGTTGATCGATGGACGTTCTTTTGGCACTGCAATAAATCTTCCAGGAAACAGTATTAATGAAAAGAACCGGATGAGGCTTCTCATCAATAAAGGCTGAATTAGTTCAGATTGTCGCTGCTCTGAAGAGCGCTGGGAATTCTCACGTACGAGGATAATAACCCTCTCTCTTTTCTGTCAATATTTCAGTTTTTTAGCGTAAAAAAGAAAATTCCTAACGACATACTACGCGCAGCAACAACTTGATTCAGTTTTTGGATTAAGTTTTACAGCCTTTACTTATCGTTTGTTGAGGGTTTTATTTCCACCAGGGCGTGTTACAACAGGCCGACGGATAATTGCTGTACAGACAAAGAAACAAACAAAATCGTGTAATTCACATATGGATGCTGCGTCACATAAATTTTAGGGCACAGTGTACATACTTAAGACTAACTTCAGATTAACACTTAATAATAACAGAAGAGAGAATAAGTATTTGTTGTGCAGCATTCCGCTTAATGCACTTTACAGAAAACAGAAAAAAATTATAGTGACCTGTGACAGGCGAGTCATTCCTGATTCTTACTTTGTATACAAACGACGTTCTTATCTGCAGTAACATATCTGAAAATCAATGAGTGTGTTGTGTTGCTGTTTGTCTGGATGCGTGAGTGTCTAGGTGTGTTTGTGTGGGCTACAGATGTATGTGGATTTAAAGAATTGTTTACGAGTTTCTGAGCTGATCGGCGCGTTTGTGACCGCAACTGCTGAGTTCTGGCAACATTTTCACGTATGCGGTCTAGCTTGAATGCTTGTGGCCTATCCTGCGTAATTGTGAACTCGTCTGCATTTTGTAACCTAACCTGTGAGTATGTGAAGGCGCATTTCCGAGTAAATTAAATTTTATGTTTATAACCTCCTTAATCCCTAAATTCATCTGCATATTTGTGGCATCCCATACGAGTATGCGGCCTCAACTACAGGCCTACGGCCTATCCTGCTTATTTTTACCCTTGTTTTGGAGATCGTGGAGTCGCCTGTGTCCCTCAGCGGCCTCAGCCAAGACTGATGAAGGCCGCACAAAGAGGCCGACCCTGCGGCGACCGTAATGCGGCCTGTCACCAGCACTCCACGGTTATGTCAGCCGTCCACACGCGGGGTCTCCAGCACGGCCCTCTCAGGCTACCGCAACATCATCCCCTCTTACCGCCACCCCTCGAATAGGCATCGCTTCCAAAAGAGGGGAACGCCGTCATACCGCAGGGCTGCCTTATTCTTGTGACATGGTAGGTGAAGATTTCCTTGTGTTACTTTCATACTTTGCTCTAAGTCACGTTTCCTTGTGTTACTTTCATACTTTGCTCTAAGTCACGTTTCCTTGTGTTACTTTCATACTTTGCTCTAAGTCACGTTTCCTTGTGTTACTTCCATACTTTGCTCTAAGTCACGTTTCCTTGTGTTACTTTCATACTTTGCTCTAAGTCACGTTTCCTTGTGTTACTTCCATACTTTGCTCTAAGTCACGTTTCCTTGTGTTTCTTTCATACTTTGCTCTAAGTCACGTTTCCTTGTGTTACTTTCATACTTTGCTCTAAGTCACGTTTCCTTGTGTTACTTTCATACTTTGCTCTAAGTCACGAATATTGGCAAACATGACTGCGGTGCATGCAAATATGTGAAAAAAACTCATGTATATAAACATAATTAACCCTTGCTTTTTAAAACTTTGTAATAAGGCTTTTCTTAGTAAGCATCAATTAAAAGAACAAATCAGTAAATGTTAAGGTATTTGATGTACACGTGTGGTAATTTCGTTGTAATTAACTGCATTTAGTGATTTGTTGCTTTAGTGCGTACTGATAAGTTTTTTCTCGTTTTTCAGCCTGATGATGAATCTTGTGCATCGAAATGTTGCAGTCTCAAAATTTTATTATGGAAGTCAACCAATTTTTACTGCCCTTATCACACAATGAATTAAAAAATGTTGAAAAGCTGAGAAATGAGAAAAGTTATTGATGTAGGTACGTATATATTTCTGTCATCAAAAGTAAGATAAAACTTCAGAGCCTTGGGGAAGGATACAACTTGATGGTGCTCCCAAAATACTCGTCACTATACAGGAAAGGATCAGCCGATAAATTTCTCGTCACTACATTGGAAAGGACCAGGCGATAAATTACCCGTTACTATATAGGAAAGAACCAGCCGATGAATTAACATCGTCCCAATTTCGATAACATCCTTGAGGCACCATTTAAGGAAATTTTGTTATAATCATATAAATCGTATCGCAAGACTTGTATAAGTCGTCTTGAGGCGTCATTGCAGGGATTTAGTGAATGTAAACTGAATGTTATCTCAAAATATAATTAGAAGCTACCTTCAGGGGATGTTCAATGATACTCGCGTCCATGCATCATATCATGGGATTAAGTCTTTTAATAAGTGACTTCATTTCAGTGGATAATACGACACCTGGGGTGTGTGACAATTACGCCGAATCCGGGTTACCACAACCTGAAAAAAAAATTACCGTAAGCTGAAATAAAAATTGTGAGAACGCCATCTGGTGGCGATCGGAGTAAGCTCAAAAATGTTAAAATTCCGTTTAATGTAATATTTTCTCATGGAAAGTTCCAAGTAACAGATCTGATTTACTTACTCTGGCTTAAGGAGTTTATTTGTTACGTATTTGAATGAATTTAGTGCTCATTTTATTCAAAATAGATTTTTGTGCTCGGTGACCTATATGCATCGCCGTAACCCGTGTCGCAGTCGTCATTTGACCTATATGATTGCGACACGGGTTGCGACTGGCTGGGTCACGGTGTTACGCGGTGTAGCACCGGTAATACATAATTGATGTCATTGCACTGTATTAAAATTTAAGTCCTTCATATAAATTTTATGGCAGTTGCATAGCATAAAAATTTATATAATTTATATATGCGATTTTTGTGGTAATTGCATATTATCAAACTTAGTACCGCATTTATGAATATTGTTACAATAATAGTATGATAGGGATATGATAACAGCTGCATGAGTTTAAAACTAGTGACATTTTTGACATTTGTGATGACTACACAGTAAGAAAATTAGCTTCATTTACAGGAAGTTTGTGGCAGTTTTATAGCATCAAAATTGGACGAATTTCATACAGAAAGTGTGACAGCAGCAGCAGCTCCACAGCCTCTGTTGCGTGCTAACGTAGCGGGCTCCGTGTGTACCAGCAGCAGCGCACCAGCTGCAACAGCACCAGCAACTGCAAACAGCAGCACCAGTAACAGCAGCAACAGTAGCAGCACCAGCAACTGCAAACAGCAGCACCAGTAACAGCAGGAACAGCAGCAGCACCAGCAACTGCAAACAGTAGCAGCGCCAGTAACAGCAGCAACACCAGCAGCACAAGCAACAGCAGTGCACCAGCAACACCAGCGGCATGCAGCGAGCAGCTGAGAGCATCAGCAGCTACAGTCACAATGTGAGAAAGCTTAGGATGAGCAAAGCTCCTAATGAAGCTGTCGATGGGCCTGAGATGCGCACCTCTACACCAGCTTACCATGGCTAATGACGCTTGTAAATAATAATAAGCCGATCCTGGAGAGGGACTCACGCGGTCCTCCTCTCGCTGCTTCGTGGAGTTGATAGGGGGATGAGGGAGGTGGAGTGCTGCTGAGGAAGGGGGAAGGAGGCGTAAGTATTAACCCTTAACTAATTAATGTTTTATTAATTTGAACTTCTAGCGCGATAGCTTGAGTTATCGTGTCGCTGAAATTGCGGCCGTTTTTAGCTTATAGATATTTAGCAAGATATATAGATGCCTAAATAGGGTCGCAGTTCAGCGTAGAAAATATACCCATCATGTTAAAAAGTTTTCATTACGAGGTAAAAATGACATTATTAACCTGATATTTTTGGCGACCCAACTACATATGAGTTGTTTGTCAGTAACCTATAGAGATAATTAAGCTACATTCATTCTTTTGTTCATCATGTAATATTTTAATGAGTACATATTAAGATTATTACTATTATTAATTGCCCAGTTCAACACGAATAATATTATGGCTGAGAAAGTTAAATGTATAACACAGATCTAACGTTTAGAAATGGAGCAATCTGAGAGAGCATACCTCCGCCAAGCAAGGCAACGATAACAAAAAATTCAAATTGGTTCTGAAAACCAGGATTTTCTTTGTATATCTACTACAAAATGTAATCATTTGTATCTTTTACCAGTATTAACAAGTCCAGATATCATCTTCAAGACCAGTTGATAAATATTTTGAGTTATGCTGTTAACAAATATTCTGACAAACAACAGTCAGACTCACAAATGGACCACCCGATCATCACCAAAATAATCATTTATGTTGTTCAACATTACTAACAACTCCTGTATATTTTATAAATATCCATTCCTAACTTTCTGTGTTATTGTGCTAACAAGCATAAAACAAAGCAAGAGAACAGCAAATGAATGAACAAATTATCAAAAAAATTTGGTCATTTTACTCTTCGTAATATACCTAACAACTCATGTAAATTTCATAAATATCCATCCAAAGCTTTTCGATTCATGGCATAAAGAAAAATGCGGAAGACAAACAAACAACAGATGAACGGATCTTCACCAAAAGTTAATTATCTGTTCCTCCTAACTTAAAAAATCCGTCTAAATTTCGCCAAAATCCGTCCATACCTTTTTGAGTTATCTTGACGACAAATAAACAAGCACACAGACAGACAAACACTATGAAAACATAATCCCAGTGGCGGAGGTAATTAAATTTTATTGAATTTTATCTGCTTCTTCAAAATATGCGTATGGTCTGTACCTGACCTGCAAGTCCCCGGCCTGCAAGAACGTTAAATGCAGTAAGTATATGTTCCTCTGCCAAGGAGGTTATGTTTTCGTCGTGTTTGTTTATCTGTCTGTCATCAAGATAACTCAAAAAGTTAAGAACCGATTTGGAAGAAATTTACAGGGATTGTTAGGTATGTTAAGAGAAACAGATGATTAACTTTTGGTGAAGATACGTCCATTCGTTTGTTGGTTTGTTTGTCTGCCTCATTTTACTCAATGCCATAACTCAAAAAGCTATGTATGGATTCATATGAAATTATCATGAGTTGTTAGGCATATAACAAAAGTAAATGACAAAATTTTGGTAATGATCCGTTTGTTCGTTCGTTTGTCGCTGTTTTTTTATTTTATGCTTGTTAGCACAGTAGCTCAAAAAATAATGAATGATCTTTGTGAAATTTATAGAAGTTGTTAGCAATGGTAAAAGACATAAATGGTTAAATTTTGGTGCAGATCGGTCTGTTCGTCTGCATGTTTGACTCACATTTGTCATAACGTTTGTTAGCAGTATAACTCAAAACGCTATGAACGGATCTTCAAGAAAATTGCACAAGCTGTTGTTACTATCAAGAGGCACAAGTAATTAGATATTGGAGTTTATAAAAAAAGAATTATGGTTTCAGAGCCAATTTGAATTTTTTGTTACCGTTGCCACGCTGGGCGAAGGTATGCGCTCTCAGAGTGCTCTAGTATAATATTATCTCATAAAAACAGAGTTCTTTATTGCGACTTCATTGCCCTAAAAATGCGTGCGATCCCCGCTTGCGATCGTAGGTTCATCACGCTAAACTGCCCTAGCAACAGTTTTTATTCCATATACGCATTCCCGTAATATCGATCGATGTTCCGGGAATGCGTAGGGAATATAAAACTAGCCCCACTATGTACCTACCTATCAAGGCTATTGCATCAACCGAACCGTTAATGAAAAAGTGCACTGACCAAAACTCGAGTAGTTAGTTCAATGGAAGCAATGCTACTCTATGGCGTAAGTATGGAAGTTCGAGTAGCTGGTTCATTACTATTAAAATAAATGCTACTCTGTATAGACCAACTAAAGTCCTCTCGAAAATTCGCTGAACGAAACACAGCATATCACCACGAGAGAACATTCTGACGTGCAGTGAGCCCTCAGACCCGAACAGACATAGACTGTATGGACGCAAAGTGCCGACACACACCATACCGTCGCCAATGCACCCTCACTGTCGCTTCGCCACCAGGGACTACGGCGGAGCGTTCCTGCCAATCAGCAAACGGTGTCAAATTCTTATCAAAGTTTTCACTAAATTCTCAGTTTGCGGTTTCCTATCAATACAAAACCTTTTCAGTTCAAGGTGGCTGAGTTCCAAGAAATAATCAAATCCGATTAGCTTTAACTTGCGGGTAAATCAGCCTTAAGCTTTCGATTTGCCACTCTGGCTGGAGTTTCAGGTGTTAATTGCAAGCCTACTAAGCTTGGACAGCTAATATCAATCCTGTAGAGTAAAATTTAGGCTTAAGGCCGTTTCGAGAGCAAATTGTTTGCAACTCACACCTCAAACTTAATCCAAAGAGATGAATCGAATACTCAGACTTGGAATTTCTAGACGAATTCACGCTGTTGTACGCAAATCAATGAATTAATTAGGGAAATAAGCGCAAAATTTGCAATATTTAAATTTTTTCACGAAATGACTCGAAATTAGAAGTGAATGTAGTCTTATGAATTTATTCATCCATGCGATAATTTTATAACAAAGCATGCAAAAAAATTAATCAATTTTAAGCGTTATGTTGAATTTCTGAATGAACAAAATTAGGACGACTAAGAAAACCGCAAGTAGAAGGCAAAAAGTTAAAAAACGCGAATATAAAAATCTTAAGAGAAACTTCTTTAGTTCACTCCTTCGCCCAATGCCCACATGATGAGACTAGGTTCTTGCTTTGTTTGAGAGTAATTCTGTTCCATTATTCCTTGAGCTTTCTCCTTCATAATAAAATGGTGTTCACCCTACTGTGCTTTCTAATTTCATTACCAACTAGAGCACTCTGAGAGCGCATACCTCGACCAAACAAGGCAACCGTAACGAAATATTAAAATTGATTCTGAAACTATGATTTTCCTTGTATCAACACCATAATATAATCATTTGTGCTTTTTGATTGTATTAACAGTTTCTGTAATTTTCTTGAAGATCCGTTCATAACTTCTTGAGTTCTACTGCTAACAAACATTCTGACAAACATTAGTTTAGCACACAGACAGACCAACCGATCGTCACCGTAATTTAATCATTTATGTCTTTTAACATGCGCCAGCCGAGATGTGACACGACCAGCGTGAATGTATAAAAGGTACAAACAGCAGCAGAATAGCTAACTTTTTAGAGACAGACCGTGTACGTCCTGATTTGCTCCCTATCCCTCTAATCGCTCCAGCAATAAGCGCGCAGCAAGCGAGAGTGATCGCAAGTGAGGCGAAGTAACGACCATCATAAACATTGCTAACAACTCCTGTAAATTTCATGAAAATCCATTCATAACTCTTTGAGTAATTATGCTAAGAAGCTTAAAATTAAACACAGTGACAAAGGAACGAGCTAATAGATAGTCCCAAAAATTTGGCCATTTACCCTTCGTAACATATATATACCTTACAACTCGTGCAAATTTCATAACATTCCGTCAGTAACTTTTTGAGTTTTGGCGTTAAGAACAATTGGGCAGACAAACAAACGGATTAACGGATCTCAACCAAAAGTTAAGAATCTATTCCTCCTAGCATGCTTCAGAATCCCTGTAAATTTCGTTAAAATCCGTCCATAACTTTTGAATTATCTTGGTGACAGACAGACAAGCTCTACGAAAACATAACCTCCTTGGCGGAGGTAATTATATTGAATAAATATTCACTGCAATTTAGATCAGAGGTTTGAACAGACCACAGAAATTGACTTATTCTATCTCAAAAATGCTTCACTAGCTTAGCAGTAGGTATATATCATTGTGTGTTTGCCTGGACAACTATAACTAGGGTTGTTCCAAAAGTAATGCCTCTTGTAAAATTTTTTATTCTACCCGAAGGGAACCGAGGAGATTGAAAATTGCATTGTTATAATTTACTAAACTTATGTACTCATAACCTGAAAGTTTCATCTCTCTGGTGCAGATGTAGACGGTGTGACACTCAAAGAAAGCAATCCCTGTCATGGACGTGCGTCAGAAGCAGAGATGCGTTATTCAATTCCTCTGTACAGAAAAAACTGAAACAATCAACATCCGCAGTTCACAGACGCTTGGTGAGCGTCTACGAAGCGGATGCTCTTGATGTCAAGACATTTAGGAGATGGGCTTGTCGATTTCAGAGTGGCGTGAGAGAAGTAACTGACAAAGTGTGTTCCGAACGCTCATGCACAGCTACCTTCCTGGAAAACAAAGTGCGCCTCGATCAACTCATCCACACAGATCGGAGGATCACGGTGGATGAATGCTTGTAGAGCTGGATATGGGTGTCAGCTCTACCTGTTACGTTGAAACATTGACCAAGCTGAAGGCCCGGATTGCCCGTGTAAGGCCAGAGAAAAGGAAATCATTCCGTTTGCAACACGACAACGCCAGGACACACACAAGTTTGAAGACCACGGAATGTGTGGCAAATTTCGGCTGGATGGTGATGTTTCACCCACCCTATAGTCCCGACCTGGCACCGTCAGACTTTCACTTGTTCGGTTCTCTGGAGGACTTATTACGCGGGCAGCGCTTCCATGACAACAACGCCGTAATCGCAGCCATGAAAAAATGGACCGCCTCAGTAGGCGCTGAAATTCATGACCGAGGCATCATGGCTTTCATTCATTGCTTGTAAAAGTGCATTGAGATTAGTGATAGTTATAGAAAAACAAATGCTTTAGCAAAAGGGTTACTCATTTTGATAATGCTACTTCCGTTTTCATAGCTCCTCAGCTTATTGAGTTAAAAAATAGAAGTAATTACTTTTGGAACAACCCTCGTAACTTCAAAATTTCGAAGGGTTGCTTTGCATACTTCAGCTTCTCATAGCCTTATGAGAAGTGCAAACTCGTTCCAAGAAACACAGCCTCTACTTTTATATACATTACCACGTAATTATTAATCAAATTTTCATACTTATATAGGGCGCCTCACATATTGCATACATCTCAATTCCCCACATTAAACTTTCTTTCATCTCTGAAATGCATCGTCATACCACACTGAGTTTTTTCTCAGCCGATTCAAGTCTAACGTCAGCATTTTTCCTACTTACTTATTAGCGGTTTTATAGCAGCTCGACCTATGCAAAATCCACCATCATTCAGCCGACGAGAGACAGTCATTCGGAATCTATTATGCTAAAATTCTTGTTACCGTCTCATGCTATCCCATCAGCACTGTTGAAGCGAGCCCTCATTGATGATATTTGTAGCATACAGTCTTGTCTAGAACTCGTCCTGCGTATAGTGTCAGACTCTTGGCGATGCAAATGAATATTTTTCATGGAACAATCTAAGAATTCTTGAAACTAAGTTTTTCGACTTCTTTAAATATCTGGAGATTGCAGAAAGAAGCAACCCTTCATCATGCATTTTAAAAAGTCTTCTTTTAAAATAACCTATAACCAAACTATGTTCTAAGTGGGCATTGATCTCGTAACTATAATGTAATAGATCAATCAGTTTGATACCAAATGCTTGCATTATGAGTTGCCTTTTGAACGATACACTCCCTCCCTCATTTTAGTGCTTTATCATTAATTGTCCTCTAACATTGTGCACTCACCAATATGCAATATATTTACAGAAGCTTTTTTTACTTGCAAACATTTCTCATCAGCACACATTCTGCACTGATGGCGAAACCAGTGAAAGCTCTCTCAAGTCATTTAGTGAGCTGCATAGAAATCTAAAATATAACGCATTTTCCAATTCTTTCTATAACCTTCTTCACAACACTAACGAACTCAATCCATGGGCACAGACTCTACAGTCAGTTCATAAAACACTACGCTCAGTGAGTTGTAAAACAGCAGGCAACTTTCACTGACAGTTGCAACTTTTCACTCATAGTACGAACGAGCAAAACAGTCGCTGGTACGCGCAATAATTGACAGCTGTACCAGGAATACGTCCGACTGGCGCGTGTATTCGTTACAGTTTGGCCAAGGATGAGCAACAGACTGGGAGAGGATCAGTGTCAGACAGGCATGATAACAGAAAGACTACATCCACCGGACCTGGTGTGAGTAAGGAGACGACGCGTGCTGATGTTTCGAACTCACTTCACAGATGGGTAGAGAAAGTGAAAATGAGGAGAAACCCTTGGAACAGTGACGTGAAAAAATGAAAATATAAATGATTTGTAGTAATATAAGTTTTTATGAGATTTCGGCCGTCTCAAGCACAATTGGTCTCCCATTAGCTTTTTCTTTGCCTAAATTGAGCATCACTTGTCGTAGGCATAACACAATTTATAACGTCTGCAGATGCGTACAGCATGCACAAAAAAAAAATAACACTTGAAACTCAGAATGTAAGTCCTAGTGAAGTTAGAGCTAAGCAGTCTAGTTTATCTCAATCTATGAGCGTGAATCGAACAAGCCCTATATACTAGTACAAGCGCGTCCCACATTGAGAAGAAAAATTTTAGTAATCCTTAATTCAAGTTTTATCCCAGATTAAGAATACCGACGACGCTCTAAAGTTGACGGATGAAAGATATGTGTGCGTTAAAGTATTTTTTTCATTGTAAGCAGTGCATATAATTAGCATAATACTATTTGTTATTTGCTAGTAAAGCTAGAAACGTTTCGTTTTACTATAGTTCGTTCGTAATACGAGTTGCTCTTATAAAACAGGTCATGCCTGCACAATATTGGAACATTGCCTATAGTGTCTCTACTGTGTTAAAGATTTAGTATAAACTCCGGAATATGTGCAACGTAGTTTGTAATGCTAGTACTCATGTAACTTTAGAAATTAGCTGCTTCATGTGTATCATGTCCCTATGGGTACCTAATAAAGTATGTTATTAGTATTATTATTATTGTAGGTTGAGCTCACGATACTAATCCTCCAAATTATAGGAAATTAAATTATTATTTCAACGCAATTTTACATCATTTTTATGTCATTGTAGTTCAGGCTCTAGGGGGTGTCTGTGTACATTTCTCTTTCACGGCTCTACCATGTATTTTCCTATTCCATATGATGAGGACATTAAAAAAAAGTTGGGTAGAACTTTCGCATCTGGTACATTTTTGAGGGGGGCATGGGGGGGGGCATAAAAGTATCAATTGTGGTCTGATTGTTCTAAAACTTGCTCAGAATGTGTATTTTTTAAAAAAGAAACACATTTTGTTCCAACAACTTTTTTCGATTTAGACCTTAATTTTTGAGATAATGGGTTTAGTTTTGAATATATATGTATATTTTGGAAATTTCAAGCGAATAGAACTCAATGAGTTTTCATGCTAGAATAAAAACAATGACAGTTTTGGAGTCCTTGAAACATTCTTAACAAAACAGTGCAAAAATAGAAAATTCAGCTCAATCATTTTATTAGAAATGTTTCAAGGATTCCAAAACTGTCATTGTTTTTATTCTAGCATGAAAATTCATTGAGTTATATTCGTTTGAAATTTCCAAAATATACATTATTTTTAAAAGTAAACCCATTATCTCAAAAGTTAAGTTCTAAATCGAAAAAGTAGTGGGAACAAAATGTGTTTCTTTTTTAAAAAATACACATTCTGATCAAGTTTTAGAACAATCAGACCACAATTGATACTTTTATGCCCCCCCCCCATGCCCCCCTCAAAAATGTACCAGTTGCGAATGTTCTACCCAACGTTTTTTAATGTCCTCATCATATGGAATAGGAAAATACATGATAGAGCCGTGAGAGAGAAATGTACACAGACACCCCCCTAAAGCCTGGACTATCGGTGGTCATGTCACGGAACCACCAAACCGCACAGCTAAAACGGTACGGCCGATGCACTTGGTTTCGTCAGTGAAGAGTGGCTGTGTTTTAGACCTGACTTGACCTCATGAATAATGCATGTATGACGTCGACACTAAGATGCTATACTAGAAAGTATGTTACACAAAACTTCAGCATAACTCTGCGAAACAAATGCTCCTCTCTGTCTAGCTTTCCTTCTTCCGTTCCGGATTTAATTCATTCAGTTTTTATATGTCGTCTACAACTCGCACGCTAAGTTCGAAAATGACACTACCATCGTAATTTTTAGTGAACGTTACCATATGTTTCAACCAAAAACATTTTGATGTTAGGACCTATGATAAAAATTCATTGTGTGAAAAGTAAGGTACACGTAACTTGATCTATTAGCCCTTGAAATTATATTGTTTTGTGTGAGCTATTAGACAAATTAACTAGAGAGCTCTCTGCGTGATTTTATATTGTACGAAAAATTATTTTTTTGGTCCTCACAACCAAATGTGTTTGGTTGAGCCATCTGGTCTCAGTAATAAAAGACTAATCTGTGAGTACTTACAAAATCCATTATAATAAGCTCCAAGAAACCCCAACACCCACTTGGCTTTAACTTTAACCTGAAGCTGGACTCGTCATCACTGGATCGCGTTTCTGCAAACCGCTACTACGCCTAAGATAACCAAAAGCTCAATCTTGCTCCGTTAATTAAACTGTTTAGTTTATCTCATCCTCGTTGTGCAAGGCGAAGATGCCTTTTTCCTTCCCCGTACTCCTGCCGTCATCGTCGCTGTCATGGTCGTACGTAACGTGAGGCGCAGCGAGTGCCTGCCTCACTGCGCAGACCCAAGCGAAGGAGAGAGCGGGTACCACTTTTCCAGAGTAAATTGATCGTTGTTTGCCAGTCCATGTTTTCCTTCGCATTATGGGTGATCTGCGGGTCTTGAGCGGAGCTCATTCCCCGACCAGTCCAGACAGGCTTTTTTTCCAGGGACTTTTTGGAGCCGCTGGAGGACTGGACGGCGATGGCTCTGCAACGACAAGCCAGTGTTGCTCCGCACGCCTTCCGGGGAGTTCATATTCGCCCTGCGCGCCGACGCCGCCCCTACGCTCTCCATCGTGTGTGATAATAACGAATTCCTGGTGTTTTATAAGCGAAAACATTGCATGAGCTTGACATGGCCTTTGCAGTGGTTCTGTATTGAACGTTTACGGTAGGGACATCCGCTGAGAAAAAGTTTAAATCATTCATGAAGACAATGCGGCGGGATACAACAGGTGCGTGTGAGCTGCCTCTGCTGGCTTGTTCAGAGCTTCTCGCACGTTGAGGCTCTGCTACGCGTCCCACACTCTTTACGGAGTTAATTGCACCAGATTCCTCTCTTTAGTATTGTTTTCTCTGTGATATGGTGGTGGTACTGAATTAATTGTAACAGATTCTTAAATTTAGTACGATAATATTAATAATTCCATTGAGGTGCTGTTCCTGTAACACGAGTGGATAGAAATTTCACCGAGCTCGTAGTGTTTTTTTCCCTGGAATACTATGTTATTTTATGAGTGAATTGAGAAGTGAATTATCCTTTTTGTGCGTTTGAAGTCAATAAATAAAAACAGTTTAGTACTCTCACGAATTTGCAAGAAGAAATATCATCACATCTACAAATTTTGCCCGTGATACTGTGAATTGATAATTGTAAAAACTTACTTTTCATCAGTAATATGTATAATACGCTTCCACTTTGTAATTAAAATTCAACATTTCAACCCAAACTTGTTTTTAATATTATTTACAGCAATATAACAAAGCCAGTGCCAGTGGCACCACATTTTGTAGTGAAGAAACAGAGTTCTGCACCCATTAATGTTTTTATATTAGATACAGAAAAAAGACACGCTACTAGTAGTTCCGGGCGATAAACTTGCACAAACTTTTTATTTTATTATTCTTAGACCAACGCAGGTGCTCCTGTGGTACTGTGCATAGTGAAAAACATAATCATTTTCTTTGTTTTATAGTCCTTGCATGTCAGTGGCAGAAAAATAAAGAAACGGTGCAACTTGTGTAAAAAGATGAAACATGCAGAACGTCTTTATTTCGTCACTATATGGAAACTAACATAATGCTCACCGGAATGTTATTGTGAACATTCTTTTGCACCGTAGGTTACAGTTCATGACAGTTTCAGAAAAAAAGCAGGAAAGGTGCAACAGGTTTAAGAGCTGAAACATCCAGAAGCTCGTCTGCGGCAATGGTACACGCCGTCTGAGGCTATTACTGCGGGTAGATAAGAAGTTGACAACCTCACTCGTTAGTTAGCTATAGTTAGTGCTGAGCGTCTCTCCGTTGAGTGGGTTAATCAGTTCTTTGCTCACTTACATACAGTCTAACCTCGAAACAAGTTTCGCGCGAAAGCATAGGATGGGTTCATATGACTTGCCACTGAATAGAGGTTTTCAGTGCTTAATACTTTCATTGCCTAATGCATAGATCGCTACAGTACAGGACCAAATTCAGTGAAAGACTAACAAACTGGAAATTCGTCGAATTAAGTCGAGTTATACTTAAGACACCAAAAGGATTTCCAACTCCAACATACATATAAGAGGAATGTGTAATAAATTTTCAGTAAAAAGTAGAAAACCTATGAAGATAAAGGAAATAACTACCTGCCTAAGAATTCCCCCTACAACTAGGGCTTTCGTTACTAGTGCACTTGAAGCCTGAAGGCGGTGCCTGTTGAGGCATGAGGTATCCAACAGAGAAATACTTACATAGTGTATCAGATACTTCGATTTGTGAGCCTACAGAGAGTGCAAAGTGTATGAGAGAGGATGAGAGTGTCATCTGCAGCGCACCATGATCTCGTCACTCATGGTGAGTTCATCATTGTATTTGGCATTGGCTTGTTAAAGTCAGACGATTGTACGTTAAATTGGAATTTGCATGTTAATTAGACTTTTGTCCATTAATTTGGCAATGGCAGGTGAATTAGAAGTTTCTAAATTAATTTGGCATTTGTATGTTAACTAGACATTTGCGTTTGTACGTATCACAATTTGGCGCTTGTACCACAATTTGGGGTTTGAACCACAATTTAGCATTCGCTCATTAATTTGGCATTGCTTCTTATTTTGGCATTTGTTCTTTGAATAATTGATGTTTGAACGTTAATTTAGCGTTTGTGCGTTTTTGGATTTGACACATCTGTTTGGCTTTTATGCGTTGCTCTGATATTGATACATAATTTTGGCGTTTGTGCGTCACCTTGGCGTTGGTACATCCGATGGGCGCAGGTCCTATTACTGCCAAACGGTCGGATCTATGGCAATTTTCTACAACAAAATGGTGACACCGTGTACGGTGCTTTCCACACCTGAAATACTTCTCCTGTCTGGTGGTCAAACTAATACAGCATGCATGAGATTTTACTAAGAATGCGATGGCACAATACGTTCGTCTCATGATACATAATCCTTATACATATAATAGAACGCTTGGTGTATTTATATATTTATTTATTTTGTGTCCGCTTTGAAGAAAACAGATAAGCGAAAAATAAGCCAATTTGCAGATTTTTTAAATCGATGACCAGGTTGCAGAAGATGGTGAAGGCTGATCCTTTTCCCTTTATCTGATGACACTTCTTGCTTGAAACAGTTCTTGAAATTGGGACAATGTGTATGCAGCTTCTGGAGTCCGATTTTACAACTTTCTTCTCTCAGATCACGACGTATAAATTCGGCAGACGACTAAAGGAGCACTCACGAGATGGTGATTCTTCACGGGTGGTAGATAACTAGTTCTTCTAGCTTACTGTCCTTTCTTTTCTTCTTCTTCTACAGCAATATTATTCCCTCTCAAAGGGGGGTCGCTGAAGCATATCTTGCTATTCTATGTATTTCTGTCCATTACCATGTGCTTCTCCAGCTCCATACCACGCATTTTAAACCTCACACTGTTGTTCTCTGAAGGTGCGAATTTTGTTTTAAAACCAATAATTGCAGAATTTCAGTGAAGCAGATATTTAAGTTCGCAAGACCGTATCTTGGCTACGGAGCGCTGACATACATACAAGCTGACTGGAGTTACATTCAAGTTTATTGCAGTGTTTTACTCAAGATTCATTTCTGCCTCTCACTATTGAAGACTCACGCCTATAATCAAGAAGGAAGGTGGGAAACGTATAAGTGATACGAAACTACTACAGTCTAATGATCGAAGGCGTGCTACGAATGCATGGAGAGAGATGAATCGCCTATGCTATACAGTCAAGCATAACTTGAAGCAAAAAGATCACAAAAGTGAATGAGACCTGCTGATAAGCGTGAGCGGGAAAATGAGGAAACGACAAGTCAGAGAAAAATGCCCTAAGGTTGAAAGCAGGAAAAAGGATTAATGAAGAAAACGAAGCAAGTCAGAGAAAAGAAGATTCTGTAACGGCCTATGTTAATAAAAATATCGATTATTGCGTGAATTTTTTCACGCGCGGGTCCACTAGTTCAAAAATAATAAAACAATTCTGTCGCCACAAAATATCTACTCTAGCCAGACTATACTTTTAGTTGCTTCTGGCGTATACTTCTACTTGGTCATAGTCACTGCTTTATGTTTGGGTGGCTAATACGAGAAGTGCAATAAAGCAGTAGATTATATAGAAGGCTTTACTGCCCGTAGCATATTAGCCCTCCATTTTAGCAACAAAAAGTAAAGACACTTGGGTAAAGGATTTTGACTAGCTTTTGAAAAGGCTATCACAGTTTTCAGCGAGAGAAACGGTGGACTGTTATGTGAGAGCAAAACGGTGATGCTGGTACATGGAAAGACTATGTAGGAGCTAGAAAAGTAATTTGATATTTGCAGCACTCTCCTAGTGAATGGAGTTAAATTCTTTGGTAGAAAATTATGCTACATACAGCGAATAGAACATCAAGGTACACTTTTCTAGACTTTGTTCATAAAACTGCATAACCAGCCGCTAATTTTAGCAGAATTTCGATTATAGATCTCACACCCCAATAGCAATATTGCAACTTGTAATTAGATTAGATGAACGTCAACAACCTGTAGCTGTAAAATATGGAAATGAAATGATTATGAAAAGCTTGCTTCTTTAGAGCTATTAATTGAACCTTTATTGTTCTCGAGAAATTACTAATGTTCATTAAAACTTATAAATAACTACCACTAAAACTGACAACATATCCAACTATAACCGTAACCAACGCTTATGGGATATACTCTACGTAAGGTCTATTCACGTATCATTCTAAAGTGTCATACATTAATACAGCTCAATTTGAATGTTCATATTAATGAATCCTACACCAACGTTTACACACAAGCAGTACGGGAGATAATTTCCTTGGGACTCGTATAATTTTAATTAGCTAAGTTTGAAGAGAGAAGCCGAACATACGCTATTTGTTAAGAAAAAATACTGAGCATGTCGCCCTTGTACATAGTAAGAGCTGGCAGTTTGCTAAGGCTATAAAAAATTTTATTATTACTGAGCCCCTCTATAGAATATACAGGAGTAAGTCACAATAATATTGCACAAAATTGATTGTTCGGATCTATATCTAACAACAAAGAATGGTCTCGTTAAAAATGCGAGAAGCGATTATTAAAACCCCTTATTCATTGTAACGACTTAAAACATAATATTTGTACTTCAATTTGAACTCAGCATTACTCATGGGTAGTAGAAAATCTTCTGGCAAAGAGTTATAAGAGCGAACACTCTGGAAAACAATTCTTTTTTGCAGTACAAGTCTGATAGGGGGAATATTGAGTCTTTGGTTACGAGTGTGATGTGAGTGAGTTGGCACGAGATGACTATGATATTTTATGAAGAGGTCCTGATCACAAAACATCGCACTTCTAATAAACTTGATCAAGAAGTACTCATACACATCATCAGGTTTAAGAAACAATAATTTTTTTAACATTGTATCTACAGACATGAGCGGCACGTTGTTTTCATCTCTCTTCACATATAAAATGACTCCAAGAACATTATTGAGGGCAACTGTAATAGGACGTAATAATGTCTCAGATGTACCACCCCACACAATTATATTTTGTATCAGATGCGAATGGACTATTGCATAATATATTAATGTTAAAGATTTCCTAGATATGTATCTACAGACTGCATAAAATGCTCCCCTTGCTTTATAAATCTTGCCCCAGAGCTGTTCAATATGGTTAGAAAAAGTTAGATTGCTATCGATAGTTAAGCCTAAATATTTGAATGATGATACTCATTCTATCAGACTGTCATTCAAGTAAATTTCAGGCAGTGCTGGCATCGGTCGTGGCGTAAATTGCATCAATTTTGTTTTCTCTGCATTTGGGGATAAATAATTGCATTCAAGCCAATTTAATAAATTCTGGATAAGTCTATAAATTTTGCTAAGTGCAGTATCAACATTTTCGTCATTTACATAAAAAACAGCGTCGTCAGCAAATAAGATGCTATTAGTTTCAGGAAATTCACAAATATCATTGATGTAAATGCAAACCAAAAGGGGCCCTAATACTGAACCTTGAGGAACACCATGTATAAAATTGGTCGACTATTGAATATTTGATCATTAATTTCAATATATTGTTTCTGATTGTGTAAGTAACTTTTGATGAGAGACAATGCATGATTTTTGATTCCATAATGATGGAATTTACCGTATCAAATGCCTTTTTTAAAACTAAAAACAAATATATGCTGTATAGGATTTTTTATCGAAAGCAGGCAACATATCATTAACAAAATTGACAATTGCAAGCGTAATATTCTTACCTTTTCTAAAACCGTACTGAGACGGGATTAAAATATTGTGCTTGGAAATCAATTGCTATAGCCTAGAATGTAGGACTTTCTCGAATACTTTGTTAAGAATAGTAAGAGTTGATATCGGCCTATAGTTATTAACATCTGTTGGATCACCTGATTTAAAGATTTGTATAACGCTAGTAACGTTTAAAACATTGGGATAAACGCCAAGTAAAATGCAACGGTTGTATATTGCACATAAGTAACTAACGATCTTGGGCGAAACTAAAAGCAAATATCTGGGTTGTATTTCGTCTTTATGACAGCGCGTATTTCTCATAGACTCCACTGTGCAAACAACTTCATCCGGCATCATCTGCTCAAGCACTAGAGCCTGCCCAACTCGTGGTGTTGGTATTTCATAGGATCTGATTAAATTTTCAGAAGGAAAGCTACTGGCCAAACGAGCGGTAACGGAGGTAAAATGATCATAAACAGCATCTGCCACTTCACGCCCGGTCACAGTTTCACCACTCACCGAAACAGTCTGGACATTAGTTTCGCTTCCCCGTTTAAGCAGCTTAATAATAGTACTCCACGCTTTTCGTGGGTCATTGGAAGCATTATTGATTAAATTATGATAGTAAAGTTGTTTGCTTTTGCGTAATACTGAATGAAGAACACTTTTTGTAGATGTTATACGACTTTTTTGTTATATAACAATCCCAAAAAAGTTTGAAAAGGCTGTGTTTTTCACTGTTAACAGTCGCAATTCATTGGTCATCCATATAGTTCTACGGGATCTCATGCTACCATCGTGCTTTATTGGGAAGGCATCATGATACATGGTATAGAAATTTGCAGACAGGTTATTCATAGTTTCACAAGGGTCGCCATCACATGTAAGGGAAATTAAGACCATTAACACTGCAAACGAATTTCTCAATACTGCTCCTACTCTGAAAATTACGATAGGTAGCCACGGAAGGTTTTATAGGTACGCCAGCCTGAAACACTACAAAAGTGGGTAAGTGATCACTGAGGTCACTGTGAATAACACCAGATCTAAGAATTCCGCCAAACGTACTATTACTCCAAACATGGTCAATCGATGAATACTTCGTTATAGGATTATCAGGTGAATATCCCGTAGGTAAATTCATCAAGGGAAAATATACATGTGCACTCAATACAATTGAGAACTCTTTTAAATTAATCAGTCCTATCAGATTAAATAAATTGATATCGAAATCACCACACATGGTAGACGGGCTGTATCTAGGCAAATACGGGAAAAACTAGAAGTGTGAAATTCATTGTATTACAAAATATTTGACCCAGGAGACCTGTAGAAACAAGAAAGAGTGAAATTAACATTGTTATTGCTTATAGATAATGACGAAAGCTCCACTAAATCAGAATTGAACGACAATTTTTGCAACTGAGTTTCTCTCCACTTTCTTAAACGTAGACGGTTAAACCTCCTCCAAAAACGTTTCTATACGTCTCATGCTTGACATAATCCATAATTTCAAAGCCAAAGTCAACTGAACAATCCAACCAATTCTCAGTAAGAACAATAGTATCAAACGCGAAATTCAAATTTGAAATGGGGTTTTCATGAATTACAAAATTTTTCCTGATGCTTCTAGTATTAATACCAACTAAAGAAAGCGAACCAGTCGACAGAGACATTTCAGCAATTGCATCAGTGCAGAGAGATTTACGTAAAATGGGGGATATCATTATTCTCAGCATCAGTAAACTGAAATGTAAGAGTAGCCATGCCTAAAATACAAGCTAATTGCTGGTCATTCCCCTACTTTCGTCGAGCTTTGCAAAAAATCATGTTGGCTGAAAACTGGTAAGGGACGGTTATCATCGCCATTGGGCAATGTAACATAAACAACACCATTGTAGGTATACACAGATTTGATGATCTTCTCTGATCTTCGTTTCGTTCTCAATTCGTGCAATAACTTTGATCTAAGTCTAGATGTCTGATGACTTCGACCGTTTGACAGCACGGAGAACGTTATTCCTCGCTTCATGCGAACGGAAGGTTACTTTCAGATGGGCCACATCTCTGCCAACCGTTGCCACCCTTACTACATCATCTTGGATTATCAAATTAGGAATAGCCTTGTTCAATTCCTTAACAACCACAGCCGCGAATCCAGCAGATTTTTTGCTGCTACTCCCTCTAAGCAAAGACAAAATTCCATTGATTTATTCACTTTGGAGCTTCAACATCGACTTCAAAGCATCCTGCTCCAATTGGTCAACACGAGCATTTACCTTATTAGCAGTACGATTAATAGTCGTACCTACTGCGGAGGATGCCTGAACCGCAGTAGTGGTTTTACCGACATCAGCAAAAGTTTTCGTCTTCATTGAAATTTCATCTATTAGTTACGACGGTCAAGATTATCACGCTGTATGCTCTTCACAGTAGTAATTAGGCTTAGGAGTAGAACCATAAAGCGGCCTATAATATAAAAAAATAGTTCCTCTAAATACATCCTCCGTAAAATTGGTAGATATTATAAAAAATCAATGAAAAATGCTCCTACCCATAACATATAGCGCTACGCAAACGATCCGATGGCAAATAATTTGGCTTCATAGCTGTTGACATTACCTATTTTTAACCTTCTGCTAAGTTTCTCGAGAGAATAACAGTTCTTATGATAACAACGATGTTCGTAAGTGGAAGTAATAATGTTATTAAATTGTTTCTTGAACCAGTAAATGCCAAACTACAAACTAACTGAAATCATTTAGCCGCAAGTGCTCTGGCGGCGTATTGTCGCTCAACTTAAAATCTTTCAATATCCAGCTGTAAATTGATCAAATTTGCCTCTCATTTTTTATATTATCACCAGAGACCAGTAACGATTTTGACCCCTAAAAACGTCACTTCCTTTACTTCACTGAAAATTTGTCGGTATTTTAAGCAACAAGCGAAAAAGTTCTAGCATTTTCATTGCTTTTTGAGACTGAAAAATGAAGACAGCAACTTGACCAAGAAGTTATCTTTCATTTAGTAAGAAGCAAAAATATGCTTTTGCAGGAACAGAGCTTCTAGGTAGAAAGGTTTAATATTTGACGGACTAAAGGAGATGTTATTGAAAATAATTATCACGTAGCATGCATCTTGTCGAAGATTTTCAACAGTACTCTGAAACGCCGGAAATATAGGCCTATACACCATTATGCTGAAAAGCTGAGTGTATCTGTCATTGTGGAAATCCATCTCGTAGCAAAATGATTCAACCAAACACATTCATTAGTGAGGAGAAAAGTAGGTAGCTAAATATGGCACACGTTAATATCTTGTAATATTGAAAATCAAGTTGGTTCTGGCTGAGTCATTTGGTGCACAAACTAGAGAGTCCTTTTTTGGCACAACAACTAGTCGAATGAAATCATTTCTTTGGTCGTCACAACCAAATATGTTTGGTAGATGTACTTGGTTTTATTAACTATACTGGAGGGCACGCGCCCACAGAGAAGAATTTGTGTTGATACTGCTTCATTAAAATGCTTTCCTTCATACTATTACCAACTTTAAGGATCATGCAGATGAAGGTTCACAGCTACATAGTCACTGTGCATCGACACTTATTTTCTTTCTCTGACATAGAAAAAATTAATTACTTTTGCAGGCAGTTCAGCAACAGTGAAAATAATTGATTCGATTTAGTATCATAGATACCCTAGGATACCATATTTGTCCGATTGTTTTTTGTTATTGAAAGCTGTTTCGTCGACAATAGCATCAAAGTTGGAAGATTCACTGATGCAGTGAAATTATCTGTGGGAAGAAACTGCGAATCAAGATGAATGAGAGTGCTAATGGAAGCTTCAGATATCTTCAGTGCTTAGATTTCAACTTCGACAATGCAAGCAGTGCATTCAGATATAAGATTGCCCTATACTCTGCCATCGATTCGATATATGGAGAAGATATTACTTGTACAAAACACACTATGCCTTCGATATCTTCATTGTTTTAATTTCAACTGTCGCTTATTAAGATACATTTGCCATCATCTACAACCTGGCCTATTTTCGAACAATCAGTTTTCAGTTAAGCTTGACAGGATGACCATGGACAGCCTCCAGCCTGGGCTAAGTTCCGCCTGTCTGTTTTGTTAAAGTGTGACAGAAAATGGATAATCAAACAGAAAAATAATCAAACAGATATATAAATACACAGATAAATGTACATCGGTCTTTATTATATTATGGATATTTCTCTTATTGCACAGCCTTTTCCATCAAAGGTGAAAAACCTGAAGTGAAGCAAATTCAGCGAAACGTAACTCAGACTCTCAGAGGTTAACTTGTGACATGTGACTGCATGGCAGAATCAAACATTATTATTAGAAAAAGTGCATTATTGTATATTTAAAATATGAACCTGCCTCTCAGCACTCCTGTTGTTTCTATCCGATTAAACAAGGAGGATGTGTAAATTATTAGGTGTCAGTTAATTCTGGTGAAAGATTCAGAGTATAATGCTCTGTAAATTCGCCGATAGTTACGGGATGCATCTTTTCTGCATCGAGAGCGAACATAGCTAGGTTAGAGTATGTAACGTTTAATCGTTTGAAGACCCGTCTTCATTTTACTAATAAGCAGCTGGAGAATACGCAACAGAGGTGAAAAAAATTGTCATAAAAGAGTTGAGTGCTCTCCATGTCACTTCATCTATAGCAGCATAATCGCCCCTACTGTAGAACAAGAGCAGAAAAACCATTCTGTTAGCAAGCAGAAAAGCATTACTGAAATAAATTAATTTCTCGCCGCGTATTATAGATAGAAACCGAAGGATATCGCTTCAGTACATCTAAGTTTCTTTTTCTCTTGAACCGAAAATTCTCAGTCAAAGGAAGACAGCAAACTGACAGAATTATGTGCGTCTGCTGCCCCGTGATAAATCATCGCTTCGTTTGTGCTTTGTCGATCGGCTACTTCATTTATTTTATGCGTCGAGAACTGAGGGCAGTCATATGTTCCGATGCATGGAGAAGTGATAATATCAAAATCAGGTTCATGGCGGCGATAAGAGAAGTTGCAAATATCTTCGTTGTTTTGTTGTATATAATTAACCGTATCAGAAATGCATTCACATAATAAAGGGATAAGGATGTCACTTTTGCCATCTTCTGCAACTTGATTGCGAAATCTGCAATCTGGCCTGTTTTTCGCCTATTCCGGTAAGAAGCGGACGCCAAATAAATAAATAAATACACGACGCCTTTTATTATATTAATTAATAAACTGCCTGGTGCTGGTTCTTCCACAGACCCATTTTCGGCGTGCATGTTTTTCTTACTGTAGTGAGCATCTGTGCAGTAAACGTATCTTTGTTTAAAAGCAGTTACTGCTTTATTAATAATGCATCTTAATTATAATTGCGAAGAATGTTAAATGCATTTTTTGCTGTACTTAGCATATCAGTAAGCTCTTTATAATGTGCGCATTACAAGCGAACTGGAAGCTGTTATATTTTTTGAGACTCATGACGAAGAAATCCTGGGTTCTCCTATATAGACTTGGTTTCCGTGTTCTTCAATATCGCCAGAAATTTTCTTTAGCCTCCAACGCTTGTCAAAGATCAGCATAATTCTGCTCCTCGCTAACATTTTATGCTGTAGGCTTCGTTTCATTGCTAACGAGTATGGATTCTTACAACAGTAATTTCAATTCTTTACATTCTTTGACTCTGAATATATTATCTGATGTACCTCTAATCCTATACGTACTTCCACTTTGTGAGCAGCGAAGCATATCTTTGGAAGTGACGAGCTAAGAAATCGAATGCAAGTGTTATGGCAGCAGGAATCTCCTCGGTACAAATCAAGCATCATTGATGCGCCATTTTGCATCCATTCACCCAAGCTCGAATGGCAGAAGCAATTGGCTTTTATGACGTAATTGCGATGAGTTGCAATCATTGCAATTGCACATTGAGTGGTCCCGGCGCACTCCGCAGATTTACATTAACCTTAAACACTTCACTTCTCTTTGGTTTCAAAATCGAGTGTGCTGCGGAGGGAAAATGGTTTCGCATTACTGGCTAGGGGAGTAGCGCATCTAATAGGATTTCATCGGCTTGTCATTTGTTGGTAATGACCGGGTGAGTTTCTGGGGGCCACAGGGCGTTGTGTGGCAATAGCCACAGCTGCATGTTCATGTGGCGTACTGTGGCCACAATCGGTAGCCCGTGTATGAGATGCACTGTGGTGGTCTGGGATCAATAATAAGAATTTATTATTGCTCCCTGGTCATTTGCACTTGGTGTTCTACTGTTGTCGAATTCATTTGTAACTGGCTGGGACCTGTGCAACTTCCACACTACGAAAGTAATGTTCTTCAGTGATATCTCCAACCCGTGTGATTCTAATTTTCCATTATTTAATACTGAAAGAACAGGTGGATGTTCTACCAAACAAAATAATAATTGTTCCTCAATAGTTATGTTGCCCTCGAGCCTGCATCATGTGTACCTAGGTTGAAGAATATTCCAAGCAAGGCAGTGAATCTTCTACCTAAGACCTGCCAGCAGTACCAACTGACTATGAGCACTGCAAATACATATATACTTCCGCCAAGCATGCCAACGGAAATGAAAAATTCAACTTGGTTATGGAACTGTGATTTCCACTTCATAAAGCCCAAAATCTGAACATTTGTGCCTTTTGACAGTTATAATAATTTCTGTAATTTTCTGCTAACAAACATTCTGACGAACATACCTAAGTCAAACACGCAAACACACCAGCCGATCATCACCAAACTTAAACATTTATGTCCTTCAACATTACTAGCATTACTGTAAATTTCATAAAGATCCGTGCATGAGTTTTCGAGTCATGATGCTAACAAGCATAAAATCAAGCACAGAGACAAACAAACTAACGAATTGGCAGATCGTCACAAAAATTTTATCATTTACTTTTCGTGATATACCTAACAACTCATACAAATTTCATTAAACTCAAGCTATAACTTTTTGAGTTACAGTACGAAGAAAAAGAGAGGCAGACAAACAAACAAGCAAACTAACAGATGGATGAACAGATCTTCAGCAAAAGTTAATCATCTGTTTCTCCTAACATGCCTAACAATCCCTGTAAATTTCGTAAATGTCCGTCCATAACCTTTTGAGTTATCTTGGTAACAGACACACAGGCAGACCGAAAGACGGACAAAGTGTCAAACAGACTCAACTTTTCCTCTATCTAATACTGATGAAAGCGTCCCGGTCGTGCTAAGTAACTGATTAACTAAAGAACTAAGTAATTAACTGCACTAACGGTGGGACAAGTAAAATGTTAATATAGACTTGGGTGCCGACCCTGTCAAAAATAACAGCGAGGAATTTATGAAGACATGCTTTTTTTACTAATATGCTTCTGGAGGAGACGCTACAACAGTCGGCTCAAGTTGTCTTACGAGATAGGTGCTCTCACTTACAATTCATCTTACTAGCACAATCATCTCCACCTTACGTGACGTGCGGCAAAAATCTTATTTTAGGCTAGCAGCAAAGCATTACTGAATTTCATTGAATTCCTCGCGTCGTATCCTACCTACCTAATAAGCCTTCGGAAGATTGAAACTTTTGTGCTGAGCGAAAACTGCTCCGTCAAAGGAGACAGCAAGCTGAAAAAAAGACATTGTGTCTACTGCCCGGGAAAAATCATCGCTTTGTGTGCGCTTCGTTGATCATCTATTGAATATTATTAACAGACCCTTGAGCGTCCCTATCGTGAGTACAAGTTACGCGCAAATAATTTGATGATTTTGACGGATTGATAGTGTCAATACAATGCTTGTAGCCTTTCAGAAGTTCTGGACATGATGAAAAGTACTCGGGTAGTTTCATAAGGGGGAATAAAACTGCTCCGTGACTTATTCTCTCTTAGTTGCATCAGTCAATGGGTATTTTTACCAATACTGAAATTCATCGAAGATATTCGAAAGCCTTCCTTATTGAGCACCTTGAAGTCGCTGTAATGATACAACTCTGAAACTCTCAGAAGTATTACAAAATCTTCCGGCGTGAACCACTTCCAAAACATTGTAGCGTCGCACCTCCGATGTTATCAAAAGTCTTCGAATATTTCGAGGGGACCACCCGACATAGATGCTATAATGTTGTCCATAAGGCAGCCCAACACCGCAGTCGCCCTGAGGTCTCGACCATCCCATGGTATCGTGTGCTTGCCATCGCTTCACGCCGTGATTGATGATCGTGAACTTTTAATATCTTGTAGGAAGATCGTGCAAAAGTCGTCATTATGTGTTGTGGGCGGCCTTAATCGGCTAGCAGACGGGCCATGAGTCTTCTTCTGGACATGCGTTGATTGCCCGAGTGGAGGTCATCATTTCAGTACTACACGCCGTTGATGTTTGATCGCAATCACGACCAGAATGTGGGAAACGACTCTGTAGTCAACTGCAATTTGCTGTACGGCCTTTGTGCTTCGCTGTGTAGCTAGTTTGAGGCTCATTCAAGGGAATCTGTCCTACGAGTCGGTACTTAGCTGTTGCAGCGCCAGACGGATAAAATTGAGATCTTGTCGACTGGATTCTCAATTTCTAAGCTCTTCTCATGCAGTGTGTTTCACTCATTCGTAAGCGGCTTTACGTAGATACTGAAATGCTTCTCCTTCTATAGTGAAATGCTTGTTGCTATCTAGGGTTTTTTCGTTCGATATTTATCATTAAGGCTGTGACTTTGCAAAATATGCACGCATATTGATTTTCATAGCTTATACTAGTGAAGTGTATGCATAGGTATCATATTTTATGCACGAAATCAAAATCTAGCCATACAATTGGACAGAATATGCGTGCATATTTTTCATAGTGACAACCCTGCTCATCATATTGTGATTTACTATACGCCTTCCCGTGATTTGATAGCATAGTGATGAGAGTGGCACTGCCTTTACCTAGCTTGATGAAGAAATACCGATACTTTCAATCCACTTCAACATATACATTTGATATTGGTCCTATACAAAAAGGTACGGTACTTTCCGCTATTCAAGTTTTAATCTAAGTGCCAAAGTATACAGTTCAAGGAAAAAACACCAAGATGCTGCTCGCCTCGTAGTCTCCTTGATACACTTTGGAACTATAAATACTGTCTTCGTATGCCAACTGCGTAA
Source organism: Parhyale hawaiensis (assembly GCA_001587735.2). Lineage (NCBI taxonomy): Eukaryota > Metazoa > Arthropoda > Malacostraca > Amphipoda > Hyalidae > Parhyale > Parhyale hawaiensis. The sequence goes on along the minus strand of LQNS02000141.1, from coordinate 33,825,042 downwards.
TTAATTTGCAGTTAAATCTCGTATCACACTTCCGTAGATTTCACCTTGAGTTTAACTAATTCGCTTAGCTGTTTGTTCATTTTGGCTTCAAACATGAAAATTTGGTTATTACATGGAGTGAAATTATTGCAAGCCTTCTAGGTTCTTCTCTAGCTCGATTAGTTCCTAACTTTCCATGTTGCTTAATATTGGGCCTTTATAAAATATCGGGCTTCCCTACCCTATGACCGCCGAGCAAGTGAGTCTTGCACCCATCCATGTCGCTTTGCCAATCCAAACCCGAATAATGTTCAGAAAATTTTTGAAGCACCACAGATCAGAAAGTCACATATGTTCTTGTTGCAACAATATCGTCGTCGATGGTTGAAAGTTTAACACTTCCTCTGCTAGAAGAAGCTTCCTTTGGCTGAATTTCCCCAGTTTCGTGAGAACGTTTGAAAGTGTGGGCATATATTATAGATCCTCATTTCAGAACAACTCTAAGTCGAGCTCCTAGTCTGCCTGCTCACAGACAAATATTTTGGATTGTATTTTGGATTATAATCTGCGACAGGTTTAAAGACTCTTTCAACGATATTGTATGACTTTTATATAAATTTAAACATGGATATTTCAATTTTACTTTAATTTACACGTCTTCTGGATATTTATGTACATTAAACAAATTTTAAATATGGAACCTATTAAGAGAAAACCAGACCTTGCCTACCTAACCTGAGCCGACACTTTGCGTAATTACCCAATTTTTTTTATCCAAGCAATTTCGGTCCGATGCGTACCCGAGACGTTGATTTTAGGGGTGAGGCAACTATCCTGGATGACCCTTATTTCAATCAGTTGAAAACAACCGTATGAAAAAGAATGTACAAATATAAGTTATATCTTATGTACGTAAGAATTTAGGGATACATAATACCCAAATAACAAGAATCGAATCAGGAAGCTAAATTAGGGCCACAGAGTGAACAGGTCATCGCCTGGAGCATCCAGATTAGAAAGAATGTTATCAAAACTTTTTGTGTTTCAACATGCTCCTTGGACCTTGTGGTCTTCCCACTTTTCTCATCAGCATTGCAACGCTGGTATATCTTTGGCCAAGAACCTATCCTAATGGTCAAAAAGCTTTATCTTGATGGACAAGAAGCTTCATCCTGATAAGCCAAATGGCCTCAGCCTATGGACATTTGTTGAGGCACACCCTTGAATGCTTTTTTTTTTTATTCCAGCAGCAAACTTAGGACCACCCACAGTTAGTCTGACCTCATACTCATCAAAAGCTCGAGCTAAAGTAGCGAAAATTAGACCACAAAAAGTTTACTTTTGTGACAGAAACAGCTGCTGTTAAGTATTATTGTTGACAGTCCGCAGAAACCATATTGGGTGCATTATTACCTCCGCCAAAGAGGTTATGTTTTCGTCAGGTTTGTCTGTCTATTTGTCATCAAGATAACAGAAAAAGTTATGAACGGATTTTGACAAAATATATAGGGATTTTTAGGTATTTTAGGAGGAATACTCGTTTACTCGTTTATTTGTTCTCCAAAAGTACACTGTAAATGTTGCTACATTCACTAAATTAAAAATGAAAAATACGTCCCTCTAAAAGCGGATCAGTCGCTTATGGGACACTGACGGCAGTAAAATATTCCTCAGATGTACTTACATTTAGCTTCAAATGAATGACATCCAGAAATGCAGTTGCCTAGTATGCTCTGCTTCAAAGATAGTAACAGTTATGCGTACATAGATTACACCCTATGTAATAATTGCAAATGAGTTTCAAATATACAACGCTATACTAGATAATAAGCTGGATATTAGGGTAGGTAATTTATCCTCACTATACGACAAAGACTCATAATAGTCCATACTAGATCTAGAATTCAAAGTGACATCAAGATACATGTGTTAGATCCAGAATCTATATATGAACGTCTATACCACTCGCCAGATAAAGCGTGGCATACAGAGAAAGTCAAAACCAAACAACAGAATTTCAGTAATACATAGGTATATTGCACAATTGTGCAAAAGTCAGCCTATAAAACTATCAAATCACTCGTTGGGAAATATTGCAACAATCTCAGGTACCGGGTACAGAAAATATCAGATATATATGGCACTATTCACGGTAACTTACTAAAGCGTATTGTTTGTACTTGTGCTTAAATGTAAAATGACGCATGGGTTCAACAAGATCATCAGGTAATGCATTAAAAGCGTAAATACTTTGGAAAACAACAAAGTTTTTCTGCAATTCAAGTCGTGTAGGGGGTAAATTAAATCTTTGATTGCGTGTATAATGATTATGATGATTAACTTTTGGTGAATGTCCGTACATACGTTTCTTTGTTTGTTTGTCTGCCTCATTTTTTCAGTGCCACTACTCAAAACGTTATGGGCTGATTTTATGAAATTTACATGAGTTGTTAGGTATGTATATCACGAAGGGTAAATGGCCAAATTCTTGTAATGATCCGTTTTTTCGTTTGTCACTATTTTCAATTTTATGCTTATTAGCATAATGACTAAAAAAATATGAATGATTCTTTGCGAAATTTATAGGAGTTGTTAGTAATATTAAAAGACATAACTGACTAAATTTTGATTGCAAATCGGTTGGTTCGTTTGTATGTTTGGCTCATGTTGTCATAATGTGTGTTTGCAACATAACTCCAAAAGTTATGAGCGGATCTTAAAGAAAATTGCTTAAACTGTTATTACAACTAAAAAGCACAAATGATTAGATTTTGGAGTTGATACAAAGATCATTGTTTTAGAGCCAGCTTGAAGTTTTCGTGACCGTTGCCTCGCTTGGTGGAAGTATGCGCTCTCCGAGTGCTCTAGTTATAACTTTATCATTGAAACTACATGCCCAGTAGTTAAGGGACCGGTAAACTCAAATGTTACACAAATCAACCGCCAAGAAGGGGAAAACGCTGCCAAAGTCGTCTTCTGTGGCTATTTTTGTCATCAGAATAACTAGTGTCATGCTCACGATGATCACGGGAAAGTACAAAAGCAGTCATTGATTATGTAAATAGATCAGAGACGTGATGTTCGTTTTGCAAAAATAAATTTTTGTCATGTTTGTGCGGAAGGTGGCAATTAATATGTTTTTTTTTTCACATTATTCAATTACTATGATTATTTTTTAGTTAGCAGGTACATACGTGAACTAGCAATGTCTGGCAGTTTTTAGATACTGAACAGGCTAAAAATGACAGAAGCAACACATCTGGAAATTAATATATCATAAAGCTCCTATAAATTTATTTAATTCAATTTATCTTTATGGAAAAGAAACTTTCATGAACTTGTATTTTCTCTCAAACTTTGCATTGTTGTTTGTCCTGCTTCTAAAATCACAATTTGGATCACACTTGAGCCCTCCTAGAATAAAATTATGCTACGAACGAGATCGCGGTGCCATAACACACGATCACTGTTAGAATCACGTCAAAAGCTTGTCAAAAACAGCTGGGATTACTCGGCACCCAGGTTGGTCTTGAGAATTAGATTAGATTAGATAGGCGGCAGTAGACGAACCAAGAGGCCCATTCCCAAATTAAGAGACACCGGGACTAACACCCCGGCCTCTTTGAGCTATTGCCATTGGGATTGGGGAAACGAGAGGAGAAAAAACGGAAAACGAAAGAGAAAAAAGAGAAAGAGAAAATAAAAAATATAAAACAGAGGGGGAGAAGGATCTCCGCCATGAATGCCCCCAAGTAAGATCGATTGCCGCTGATATACTGAGCTTAAATATACAGATGGAGTGGAAGTGAGAAGAAGTCAGCATAAAATGGCCTGGGAAGCTTTGATCGTTAAGTGCTTGCGACTCGAGGAGGAGGAGAAAATGCCAAAAGAAATACCGCTTGGTGAACCATTCACTGCTGAATTGGACGCTTGCAGAGTTACACTACCGAACACAGATCCTGGCAATGAAATCCATGCCGACACAGAACGGGGATAAAATTCGGAATGACCTGGCGCCCTTCGCTGATATTAGAGCCACCACTGTTAATGGTGGCCTCCGCGACACTTGTGTTTCTCCCTAAGATTTTGATGGATGAATACAGAAGCACAACCAACTCAACCTTACAACGAACGATCACTGTCGACGGCCATCCTCGCCTTTTCCATGTGTGACCCTGTCTTTGCCATGCTTGACTTGAATTCGGCTACCCCAAAGCGTAACAGCTGTGGATATGCGGCACTTTCCTCCCATAGTCAACGTAATATCGTTATGAGTTCCAGATTGAGGCTTAACGCTTAGATGAATTTACTATTTCTGTACCTAAAAAATCATTTAATTTATTTATTATTGTCCGATACACAAAAGATTTTCAACTAAATCACAGGAGCAGTTATTACTATCACGAGGCTTAAGTGACTACATATTGGTAATGGTAAGATGCAAGTCCTGGTTTCAGCATCAATTTACATTTTTCGTTAACATTGCCCTACTTGGCGGAGGTATCGGCTCTTTAAGTACTTCTCTAGTTTCAAATACTGTCTTTTGCTGGTAAACGATTTGCTGTTTAGTGCTGAAAAATGGTCGTATTATCTTTACGGAAAGTTCTTTTGAGGCTAATTCTTAAGGCTATCTGGGAGGCCTAATAGACCGAGTGGGGCACTGTACTACCGTTGTAGTAATGTGCGCTACAATTGTCTTGAAGTACTACCTTATAGCCCCTAACACTGTATGGGCGGTTACTCCCAACATCTTAGATTTCCCCAACTTCATTCTTGAAAGAATTTATGCACGCGCATAATTATATCTTACACTCATTATAGCATAATTCCAATTTTTAAAATTAAATGGGTATTGCAATATACAACTGCCATAGAGAAGATCTTTAGCCGGCTACACAATTGTGAGAAGGACCCGGGGTCGTTCATCGCAATTATCTTGTCCGGACTGCGATGTTTATCTCTAAAAAATCACGTGCGGGGAACCATCGACTGCCGAGTCTCATTTCCTAGGGCCGATCTCAGCTGAAGTGTATGTGCTGCCCCCCCCCCTCCTTGATATGTGTGTGTGTGCATCTGTGTAGAGCTCCCTTCTCTATGTACGGCCTCATCTACTGTAACGAGAGTAACGAGCACAGCAAGACTTTAATACTGAGAGCTCTCCTTATAAACTGTCTCGAGTGCATTAGTATCGTAACGGGAGCTCGTTATTTACTAACTCCACTAACATTTATGGGTCCTAAAACTTAAGGCGAAGGCTGGAGAGAGTGAGAGGCTGGGGGGCAAAAGTACAGGTGTCTGCTGTACTTATATAGTCTTATGAGACGACTGCACGGCCACCAACCCTCTGTTCCCATATCATCTTATGATAAGTTGAGGTCTCGATATCTCTGAGGAGCAGCCAGCGCTGTCTTTAAATGTTGCAGTTTTTGCTACTTTGCTGTAACGACCAACAGTCATTTTCATTTTACTGCTTTACTGTAATGGCTTTTGCTACATTGCAGTGACAACATAGCTACAATATTTTTCGTGGGCGCGAGGAATTCTCTTACTTGACATGAGGAATACTTATAATGTTTCATTCCAGCTACGAATGGTGTTAATTGCCCTTCTTTGACGATAATAATTTCATTTATTCATTTTTTTTATTTATTTCATACGTTGACATTTTCATGAACACTGCAGCTACGTCAAATGCGCAGCAAATACGTAGATCAACTTTTTCACCCACGAACATAATCTTCTTTCCCATCTGTACACACAAGCTCGTGCTAGCGTGCTTCTACACGCTGCATATGTGGTCACCTGGAGTATTTTCTCACACGCAGCACAACTTGCTCAGGCAACAACTGCTTAGATCGCATGAGCGAGAAGCTCGCCAGCCGTCACGGGGCGGCGGATCGCATTTTTCTGTCGGAGCTTCGTCTTTTGAAGCTGACGGGAGACTAATGCAAGCAGCCACCGCAATCGTGTGAGCGAAATTAGGGATGTGTTGGTGCGGTGCCCTGCGTTGTGCTGCGGGCTGCAGCGCCCGCCGAGCGGTGCTGTGGAGACCTGCGCATCTACCAAAAACGGGCAGCACTTGGCTTATCAGAATGCTCTCGTACAGCGATAACGTTATGGTACTAACGACATGCCGTCCCTTGCCAGGTAGGAGGTTTACCGTAACAGAACCAGCGTACTTCATAAAAAACAAAGATTTAGTGAATGCTATTCTTTCCAGAAACCGGTAATTTACTCGGTTCTTAAAAGTTAAAAAGGCCCAAACGCGTCTCTTTTTATTTGCCGTTAAAGTTTAAACTGCTACCGTTTAAAGAGCCAGTTTCAGTATGTTGGTACAGAGTTATTCCTCTGTACGTGCGCTAATTTCTTGCACACTACATTTTTGGTATCCATGCTGACGAGAATTAATTTTTACTCCCAAGTAACTACCTCCGCCAAAGGAAGTGTTGTTTTTGCCGTGGATTGTCTGTCTGCCCGCTTGTTTGGTTGACAGTATATCAGCAACATAACTCAAAAAATCATGGGAGGTTCATCATAATAGTTATAGGACCTGTTAAAAATGTCATGAAGAACAGATTATAAATTTTGGTTATCATTTGCAAGAAATCCGGATCACCTGTACCATTGTCACCCCAAAATCCCACCTGTACAATTGTCACCCCCAAAAATCCCACCTGTATAATTGTCACCCCAAATCCTACCTGTACAATAATTGTCACCCCAGTGTATCCACTTGTAGAATTGGCACCCCAAAATGTTAGGTTAGATTAGGTTAGGTATGGTAGGTTAGGTAAGGTAGGTTAGGTAAGGTATTTCTGGGTTAGGTTTTGTTATTAGGTAAGACTAGGTTAGGTCATGCAAGGCTAGCTTACGGTGGTTAGGTTAGTTAAAGCTAGGTTAGCTAAGGCTAGGTTAGGTTAGTTAAGACTAGGTTAGGTAAGGGTAAGCTAGGTTAGGTTAGGATAGTTTAGGTTGCCCCAATATTCCTCTCCTATAGAACTGTCATCCCAATATTCCTCTCCTGTACAATTGTCACCCCGAATGCCTCTGGGGAGACAATAATTGTACAGGTGATCCAGAAATCCTGACTTCTGGACCATTGTCAAATATTCGTTATAGCATCGCGTTGCCCGGTGGAAGATTTCGCTGTCGAAGTGCTTTTCTGGTTGAAAATATGGCAGGATTAAACTCATCTGAATATTTCATAGGAATATTCTGAATACATCATAGGAATAACACTATGGATGCAACCATATATAGTCACTTGCCTGTTAAGGGTTCAGGAGCAAGCCCAGAACTTGAATATGCAGGAGGGAGAGACTAGCTCAAAATTTCGCTATCAGTTCACACAGGGAACTGCTATTTGATGCAAGCAAATAATTGAACTCAACAAAAGACTTAACTTGCGTTCTAAATATGGTGCACGAAACCAGATCTTTAAGTTTTTGAAAAATAATGCATTTTTCGTTAGTTGTGTTTATCTGTAGCTACTGTAGTTAAATAAAATAAAGAAGTAAAATGAACACGCTTTATTAGGTACACATAGGGACATGGTACCAGGCCACGTACGAGGCACAGTCCATTACTGGAGTGATAGTACATCCAAAGATTGGGTAATACCATCATTACAAACTACACTGCATTGCGCCGGTTGCGGCCTATTGTTTGGCCCCTGTTTGGTATCAGTATACGCTGTCATCGGCTGTATATGTTAGATAGCTTGTGGCCAGGGCCATTAATTACGGATCACCTTCAGTATCAGGAGTTATCATATTTTTCTTATTCTGGAGACTCAGAGCGCATTTCCTTAGTCTTGACTTTGAGATAGTCAGTAAGTATACTCTTACCTGCACTAGTTGACGAAGAATTTTTTTATAGCGCATTTTCAGCCTGTAATATCGACAATTTTTCTATTCTGATGCAGAGAGTTGATGTTTTTCACTTTTTGCCATCTAATATACTGTATTTGTACTCATAAAAAAATGATAGCTAAACTGAAATGCATTTGTCTGGGCCTCAGCAACAACCTAAAAAATGGTCAGGGGGGTGGGGGCTGGTATTCAAATATGTGCTCAGCCACAATTACCGTGTCGTTACTTTCAGTCTATATCTATTTCCGTGTTTGTTTCCAAAGCTCCCATTTAAAAACAATGCGTGCGTGCATTACTATTCTGTGTTTGGTAACGAATTGAATGAAAGTCTGGCGAATATTTGGCTTTACTATGAACGGATAATTAGAGCAGAGGTCGTGAAGGTCAGGCTGATCATAACGTGGCTCTAAGGCTAAACGGCGCCTTAGCGAGCTGTAGGAACGATTTGCTATTACCCTAAATGAGACAAAATGAGGTAACTCAACAACAATAAAATATTCTGAACTTTGCTGATTCGTCATCTAAAACAAACAATGCCGGGAGGTTTAATTTTTATCGGGCTTGGCTTGAAGCGCCAGATTTAGCAAGCAGGGTTAAGAGATATACATACCTAGCTTCTGTAGCAAGTACGTGTGGTTGTATGGTCACAGGAAATGAAATCTTTTTGATAAAAAAAAGTACACAGAATAGGCGTACTTATATTCATCATGGCTGTACTGTACCTAGCTGTTGCTGACCTAACATAATGTCAACTCATCGCATGAAAACCAAATAGATGACGTCATGGTCAATGAGCGGAGCTATTTTTCTCGGTGTGGGAAATTTACAGATTGTTGATTGGC